>CM062102.1:2098972-2695633 GCA_031163375.1 Conogethes punctiferalis
GGTCTCACTCGGACCCAGCGCATATAAACACGTGTAACTCGAACCTGTACGTGTATTAGACTGCGAAAGGGGGCAGTAATCTAGGCACCAGTCTATATCACGAAGCTACTCAGGCACACAGCGGCGGTAGTTATGAATTTACTAAAATATTGTCGATTCCTTGAAGTGACCGGGTCTGTCAGACCCACCAGGCACCCCAAGGGTTAAGGCACCGAATGGGGAACGGTCAATCCTGTATTGTTTTAAAATCGTCCCGCAAACAAGCCTTTACTTCTCGCAAAAATTCAAGTATAAAAATTGTCCCTGTGTGCTATACCTAGATAAAAAAAAACATTTAAGATTACAATAGTTCCACCATCACCCTGTAGACTACCATTGTTGCATAAATTCTTATCCAATGACATTTATCATTTGAGGCGATTTTCCGGAGACACCAAGCCTGTCAGGCGGGTTGGTGACCGCAGTACGTTTTATCTGTGAAGTTTCATAGCTCCCGACCGCTTAGCTACTCCAAGGTCCGGTTAGAAGACCCTTTAATGTTCTCCGCCTGATAATATTGCCATTGTTGTTGCCGCCACCATGTTTTAGCCATATGCCCAAGAAGTTTAACCTTGGTCCGAGTAAGATCCAGATATGATCCAGAACCGCTTTGCAGTGTCTCCTAAGAGCTGGTGTGCTGACCCTATAATGTTCTCCTGTAATACCAACGTACCTGCTCATCGCCCTGATCCATGCAGTCGATCCTGGTCTGCAGCTCCGTAACAGTGCGCCTGCAGGCCGCTCAGATCAGCCCGGTAGACGCGTCAAACTGCTCATTGTACGGGAAGTCCTTGTCCCTGCGGCAGCTTATCTGCGCAGGACCGCTTGGCCTCCACCTGTTTCGCCTTGGCATTACTCTTGGCGCGCGTGAGCAGGTCTCGATGTTCTCAGAGTGCCTTGGTCGCTGTTCAGCTCGCTGCGCAGTTCGCGTAACTCGGATTCCCGCTGGACTATCGAGTTTCGGTTGAAGTCCAGCTTCACCTGGGAATTTTAATATAGAAATAATGTCAGCGACATATATGCTTTAACTAGCTCTGCCAGCGGCATCGCACGCGTGAATATCGGTTTTCAAAAATGACGGACTTCTATAAAATGGCGCCTAAATTTTAAGTAAAACCTCTTACAATACATTGTTGAAAATGCTCTCCTTCCACATCTCCCCGTTGATCGTCTTGCTCTGCAGACTGCTCATGATGTCGGTCTCTGCTTCCTGCCGCATCTACCTCACTCTGCCCAGTACCTGCCGCTCACCTTCCACATCTCCCCGTTGAGCGTCTTGCTCTGCAGACTGCTCACGATGTCGGTCTCTGCTTCCTGCCGCACCTGCCTCGCTCCTGCCCAGTACCTGCCGCTCACCTTCCACATCTCGCCGTTGAGCGTCGTGCTCTGCAGACTGCTCACGATGTCGGTCTCTGCTTCCTGCCGCACCTGCCTCGCTCCTGCCCAGTACCTGCCGCTCACACTCCACATCTCCCCGTTTAGCGTCTTGCTCTGCAGACTGCTCACGATGTCGGTCTCTGCTTCCTGTCCGCTCTGCCTCGCTCCTGCCCAGTACCTGCCGCTCACCTTCCACATCTCCCCGGTTGAGCGTCTTGCTGTGCAGACTGCTCATGATGTCGGGTCTCTGCTTCCTGCCGCACTGCCTCGCTCCTGCCCCAGAACCTGCTCGTTCACCTTCCACATCTCCCCGTGAGCGTCTTGCTCGGCAGACTGCTCATGATGTCGGTCTCTGCTTCCTGCCGCACCTGCCTCGCTCCTGCCCAGTACCTGCCGCTCACCTTCCACATCTCCCGTTGAGGCGTCTTGCTCTGCAGACTGCTCACGATGTCGGTCTCTGCTTCCTGCCGCGCACTGCCTCGCTCCTGCCCAGTACCTGCCGCTCACCTTCCACATCTCCCCGTTGAGCTCTTGCTCTGCAGACTGCTCACGATGTCGGTCTCTGCTTCCTGCCGCACTGCCTCGCTCCTGCCCAGTACCTGCCGCTCACCTTCCACATCTCCCCGTTGAGCGTCTTGCTCTGCAGACTGCTCACGATGTCGGTCTCTGCTTCCTGCCGCTCTGCCTCGCTCCTGCCCAGTACCTGCCGCTCACCTTCCACATCTCCCCGGTTGAGCGTCTTGCTCTGCAGACTGCTCACGGTGTCGGTCTCTCTGCTTCCTGCCGCACTGCCTCGCTCCTGCCCAGACCTGCCGCTCACCTTCCACATCTCGCCGTTGAGCGTCTTGCTCTGCAGGCTGCTCATGATGTCGGTCTCTCTGCTTCCTGCCGCACTGCCTCGCTCCTGCCCAGTACCTGCCGCTCACCTTCCACATCTCCCCGTTGAGCGTCTTGCTCTGCAGACTGCTCATGATGTCGCCTCAGCTGCCCGTGCAGCCGACACTGCTTCACCACGCAGTCTCTCTGCTTTTTCCTGCATCTGTCTCGCTCCTGCTCGATGTTGAACGACGGTTCGTTCTCGATGTCGTGCACTTTCTGCGTCTGCATTCGGATTTGCTCGCAGTAGTACGGACCTGTAAAGGGAGATAGATAGATAGGTGTCTTACTTGAAAACCAAAATAATTGACATACGCAAACTAGGTATTGAAATGGCGTCTGTAGTCCGTATTTTACCGAATTACAAAATTATATTGGACACATATTTTTCCTTTTCGGCTCAATTTGGGACCGACTAAACCGAAACTTTAGCCGAAACTTCATTTTGGCCGAAAACCGAAATCGAACCTTCGGTCGGACACTAATATCAAGTAACATAGGTAGGTACATACAAAAAAAACTAGAATTCAGAACCTGTATTTTTGAAGTCGGTTAAAAAATTGGACTAAATGTTTAAAAACCGCAGTAGTATATGCAAATCTATACTTATAATAAATCTGTAGAGGTCAATTCTGTACATGAAATATATTTTCAAAATAACTATTAGGGGTGATTAGTGATCGATACAGATAACAAAAATGCAAATTACTCAATCAGTAAAATTTTTGTCCTGTCTGTCTGTTCGTTCATCATCATCATCATCATCATCATCAGCAGCCTGCGGCAGTCCACTGCTGGACGTAGGCCTCTCCCAAAATACGCCATTCTGCACGATTAGCAGCCACACTCATCAATTAATTCCGGCCGCCCTGCGCAGGTCGTCACTCCATCTAGCTGAGGGGCGTCCCACACTGCGCTTGCCTGTACGCGGTATCCACTGCAGAACCTTCCTACTCCACCGATCATCAGTTTCTGCGGCAGACATGACCAGCCCATTGCCACTTCAGCTTACTTATTCGAGCAGCTATGTCGGTAACCTTGGTTCTCTGGCGTATTACTTTGTTAGGGATTTTGTCCCTCAGAGAAACTCCAAGCATAGCTCTCTCCATAGCTCGCTGAGTCACTTTAAGCTTATGGACCAGCCCCACTCTTAGTGTCCACGTCTCTGCACCATAGGTCAATACAGGCAAGGACGCACTGGTTAAAGGACTTTTGTCTTTAGACTCTGGTGGAATGGGCGACGTAAAGGACATGTCGCAGGACCCGAAACGCCGCCCAGCCCAACTGAATCCTCCTTTCGATTTCTTCGCGAAATTGTTTCCACCTAGCTGTAAGGTCTGGCCAAGGTAGACATACGTATCGACAACTTCGAGAGGTAGTCCATCGACAATGACTGAGCCAGGTGTGATGTGCATGTTCGAACCATGACTTTCGTCTTATCCAGATTCATGCGCAAACCTATCTGTCGGGAGGAATCATTTAGACTACTCAGCATCTCTTGAAGCTCCTGCAGCGATTTCGCCATAACGACTATGTCGTCCGCAAATCGGAGGTGCGAGAGGAACTCACCATTCACATTAATGCCTCGGCCTGTCCAGTCAAGGGACATTGGTCTGTCGGACCATTGCTGTCTGTTCGTTATAGAAACCAAAAACTTCGTTCAACGAAACTTGGTACAATTATTCTTCATACTCCTGGGCAGGTTATAATATACTTTTCATCACGCTACAATCAATAGGAGCAGAGCAGAGTTGGGAAAACGGGAAAAAAATATCTGTACGTTTGATCGCGCATCACGCGAAAACTACTGCATGAAATTAAATGCGGTTTTCACCAATGTATTGCTAGAGGTCTAACTTAAAATTTAGGTACCATTTTATGGAAGTCCGTTATTTGTGAAACCCGATATCCACGCGTTCGACGCCGCCGGCGCAGTTAGTTAAGTATAAAGCTAAAAAAAACGCAGTACATGCAAATTTTAAGATAAATCACGCCAGATCGTCATCACCGACCTTCTTCACGCCCTCGTTGATCCGGTTCCGGCTGGTGATGAGCTCGTTGAGGCCCACCTCCAGCGAGGCCAGCTTGGCATCCAGCTCCTGCAGCTTGCCGCGGTGAGACGCGGCGCTGCGCTCGAACTTGGACAACCTGCGTGACGTCACTACGTCAGTAAGTGAGGTCGGTGACCTCCACACGAGAAACGCCAAGCCCAATCGTCAAATAGGGAATATGCATCGAGAATATTTTAAAAACAATACACACGACTGCTCCCTATCATCATCATCAGCCTATTGCAGTCCACTGCTGGGCAGAGACCTCTACAGTTGTTTATCACTTTGGTCTAAAATTTGGAGGCTTTACCCATAATCGCCACGCTGGGCAGGCAGGTTGCCGATCGCAGGAATCCTCCAACAGGAATGACAACAATCTTACAGTACTGTGGCACTATACTGCAAATACTTGTCATGTACTATACAGTAATTGTAGCAGTGTGCGAGTCCTATTAATCTAAATTTGCTGTTTGTACTTAAGCGAGTACAATACATAGTATAGTGGTACTGTACTGAAGTGAGTACAGTACTGTACTGTAGTGGGTACAGTACTGTACTGTAGTGGGTACTGTACTGTAGTGAGTACAGTACTGTACTGTAGTGGGTACAGTACTGTACTGTAGTGGGTACAGTACTGTACTGTAGTGGGTACAGTACTGTACTGTAGCGAATACTCACTGCCCGTTGCAGTTGTTCAACTGGTCCGCGTCTATCGTGTTGGCTAGCAGCTTGGCGGGACGGATCTCGATGGTGGAACTGGATTTGACGCCGCTGTACGCGGACACGCGGACCGTGAATCTGTGGTTCTCTGTAGAAATGAAATGAGGTGTCATTTATCATTAACAAAAATGCGATACTGATGACAATAGAGAATATGCATGAATAATAGTTTCATAATAATTTATCGTAAAATAGATCAAAATATACTACGAACAGTGAAAAAAAAATCAAAATTGACTGAAAAATGGGCGAGATACAGTCGTTGAAAGTAAATATATCTGTCTCTCTCACGCGAAATAGATTTTTCCATGGAGTTTGTATGGCGCGCACGGTACGTGACGTCAACCGCCACGTCGGATCTCTCTGTCTAAGCAAAAACTTTAACGCTTTATAACTCGCTTTAACCCTTAATTTGGCAAAGAAATAAAATACGTAAATGTATAAATTTGATGAATGTTGGGCTTCAAGGGTAACCTAAGAACTCCAAAAAATGTATAAAAAAAAATCCTACATTTCCCACAGCTGGGAAAATTCATGTCCGCCACACCGGACATTGCCAAAGATATCACAATTGACTGGCTGCTATGTTTGTCCGCTGTACCGGACATTGCCAAATGTTGGGTGTAATAAAAAATCCTTAGTTTTCATATCTATTTATTATAAAAACTCATAAAAAAGGCTTAAAAATATTTTTGCCACTAAAAAACAAGAAATGGTCCTAATTATCACATTTTACAGGGCTGGAAAGAAGTTTTGCTTGAAATTGTTCTACTTTTGGAGCTGTATTTTTCGTCCGATTAGAACTGCAGTTTTCCACCAATATAATCTTATAAACAGCATATCTGAAGGCTTGGAGTGCCATCCTCTTCTTCCTATCGACTTCGTACTGCTTTCGATGGACAAGGCACGAATTATTTATGTAAATATCCACGAGTTGTCAAACGAAATAGTAGAAGCAAATTCATCAAGCTTTTTATACTGCAAATCCGATTTATCACTTGCCCCTGAGGCAGCTTATTCCTTAGGTACCAAAGCCAATATTCATGATATACACGCATGCTGTTGACAAGCGAAAAATAAAAATTAGTAACGAACAACCAATAACCACAAAATAAGCCGTATTTGACGATGTTCGCCACAGCGGACAAAGTTATATTTCTATGTATTTGGCAATGTCCGCTGTGCCGGACAAAGAGAGTAAGCGAATAAAAAATCACTAAAACACGTTCAAAATTTTAGGCATTTCAACTAAACATTATCACACACTTATATTCTAATGAAAGCAGAAAAGACAATGAACTTTTATTTGCAAAAACATTGAAAAAATCATAATTTTACCTTGTCAAAATCTGATGACCGCCTCTTCGCTGACATTTTGTTCTTGATTCACAGATAATAGTGTCGCCAACGTGCATTTTTATTTTCTATCACCTTTTTTATAGATTTTCCAAGAAATAATCGTGTAAAATGTAACAAAATAATGTTTACAGTGTACACCAGATTTTTTTAAAAAGTTTGTCCGCCCCACCGGACAAAATCAAATTAAGGGTTAAAGAAAATAATAATTCTTCGACATTTAAGTATCCATCATCATTTGCCTGCCCTGTTCCCATTATCTGGGGTCGGCGCAATATGTTTCCTTTCTCCACTCATCCCTATTAGCCGTCATCGTCACATTCACTCCTTTCTCAAAACAAGTCAATAAACAAAAAAAGTCATTCATATTCCCTATTATGAAAATAAAGGTCGTCCACACGGACGAAATCATCATCATCAACCTTTATCAGTCCACAGCTGGACATAGGTCTCTCCAAATGTTCGCCACTTTGATCGATTCTGGGCTTCTCGCATTCAGCACTTGCCAGCCGTCCTGCGCAAACCGTCACTCCACATGGCCTGAGGGCGTCCTACATTGCGTTTGCCGAGACGCGACACGGATGAAATAGCGTTCAGAAACAGAATTACACGTTTGCATGCTGCCGAATCATGTAAGATAGGGATGTAAGGAAGCGACCCATCGTCTTATCGCTCCAAGCCACCCTCACCTGCCCGTGGTGCATCCTGCCGAATAACAAACTAGGCTCTGGCAACCGTGTTTTTAGTGTTAATCTATCCTTTTGTCATCATCATTATCCTATTGCAGTCCACTGCTGGACATAGGCCTCTCCAGTTGTTTGCCA
The DNA here is from genome assembly GCA_031163375.1 of Conogethes punctiferalis. Taxonomy (NCBI): domain Eukaryota; kingdom Metazoa; phylum Arthropoda; class Insecta; order Lepidoptera; family Crambidae; genus Conogethes; species Conogethes punctiferalis. The sequence continues at coordinate 2,106,216 of CM062102.1, forward strand.
CTTAGGGCAAACATCTGGAGATACCTTCATCGTAGACTACGATATCGTTTACCATCAGGCGAATCTCAGTCAGGCGCAAACTCATTTTGAATAAAAACTGCTTACCGTAAGCCCCGCCCACTTTTTGCTTTCGCCAATAAGATACATTAACGCTTAAAATAATCTGTGAAACTTTTGAAACTGGAACATAAAAAGATTGACGTTTTGGGAGCGGGGCATGCTTAAAAGCCTCGCCCACACATTGCAGATATTTGCACCAACGTAACGTTTTACGCCCAATGCACCAATGTGTGTATCGGTACTTTGACACAATGAAGACATTGAGCGCGTTAGTATTGGGCATTGGACAGTGATTGGACGCAAAGCCCATTGGCTTCAACTTCAACTGGAACGCCAAGGAAATTTTGCCTTACAAGTGACCTGGAACTTTGTCGATTGCACCTGCATTCCTATACTCAGTAGAATCAAAACAACTGATGTATATGTATGCAAGCCTACTCAGTGGCTACATCAGCTGATGACAGTACTCACCGGTAAAGAAGAAAGTGATGTTGGCGGGCACTTTCCCGCTGTTGTTGTACGTATGCTCGTTGCCGATGGGTATCTTGTGTATGTTGTACTGGCGGCAGAGGTAGCGGACGATCGCGTCCGGGGCGGTGATCGTGTCCGCTACGTACGCGTAGAAGCCGAGGTAGCTGGAATGGAAAATAAAAATCATCATCATCATCATCAGTCTATCGCAGCACAGTCCACTGCTGTATTAAATACGGAACCCTTGTGGATTCGTCATGTCTGTCTGTGTTTCCGACGTATGTATATGTCACCGGAAAATAGCAAGAATCGTAAGTTGATCAATTTCCCAGGTAGTTGATTAACTTCCGGAAAATAATAAACGGCAGTTAAAATGTATTATTTAACGTGTGTATTTTAGTAAATTGATCATTTACGGGGTCTTGCCGTAAAATCATCCGACGAAGGTGAGGTGAACGTTGATTGGTTCAATGGCTCATGTGGCGTTATCCCGGCCACCAATCAGGGAACAGTGTATTAAGTTACGGGTAATAGTGCACCGTTAAATAGTACATTGAGCAACGATTGGCCCATTTGAGGACGATTTTACTTGTGTCAAAATCGTAAAGTATTAAATGACTGTCAGTCTACCGTAAGTTGATTACCTAACTGAAATCCATTGCGTTAAATAATACATTTAAACTACCGTATGTTATATTCCGAAAGATAATCAACTACCTAGGAAATTGATCAACTTACGATTCTTGCTATTTTCCGGTGACATATACATAGCATAAGTATTAGGTACCCACTTTTTTAACCGACTTCGAAAAAAGGAGGAGGTTCTCAATTCGTCTGTATGTATAATATTTTTTTTTTTTTTATGTATGTTCACCGATTATTCCGTCAATTATGGATGGATTTCAAAAATTTTTTTTTGTTCGACAGAGGACACTTCCGAGGTGGTCCCATTATTACCAAGCCAGGATCTGATGATGGGATCCTGGAGAAATTGAGGGTAACAACCGAAAATTGTATGCTCATATGGTCTTTTTGTTACGTTATCATATTCTACTCAGGTATATGCTTCCGGGCGTCAACATCTGCTGCTGATGATGAAGCCACAGAACTCCTTAACGGTTAGGAGTTAGGGAACAGTACGGACATTGGTCGATAGGAACTAGGTAGTAGTATGTACTTATGCAGGGCTAATAGGGCAAGTGATTTGCTTGATTCTAGATCACAAAGTCTTCACTTGACTTAAAGCAAAATTTTTCATTCCTAAGTAAAACTCTTAAGGACATTAATTAGCCCTTATTCAAGGTCACAGCACATTAACGCAACTAAAAATAGAGAAATAAAATTATTTTTTTAAAAAAAATAAACCGACCAAACGACACAAACGACACAAACGACCAAAACTAAAAAGCGATAAATAACGTAAGTAATTCTATCCTTAATACATAATTATTTAAATTAAGAGAGGTAGGGCATAGCGAATCTTCGCTCGTATTGAGCTGCCCGTCCGGGGAAGGACCTCCACCCTATAGAATACCGCAGCCAAATGACCTCCGGGTCGTGTTTCTGCTGGTGAGTAGGGTCTCCGGAGCTCGTGGGGGGTTAGGGTTGGGCCGGCATGGCAGTGGCAACTGACAGGTAACTAACCAGCTACTTGCCAGTTGTCACAGCGACTTGGGCTTCTCTTTAGCTTTCCATCAGGCGTAGGGAAGCCATTACGTCGAGCTACTATAAAAAAAAAAAATTACAATTCTCACTTATTTTTGAAGTCGGTGCCAACCAAACAAATAAATGTATCTATATTGTTGTGGGGATTTGCCGGCCGCGCGCGTCATTCAACAACAGTCTACGCTAGGTACCTAGAGACTGAAAATTTGTAATAAGTGTGTGGAAGTGTATGGATTTAGGTTTCATTTCGGTTTCATTTCAGTTTCATTACGGCTTCATTTCGGTTTCATTAGTTTCATTTCGGTTTCATTTCAGTTTCATTTACTTTACATAACTACATTTCGGTTTCATTTACTTTACACAACTCGAGAGACAATGAACGCTACGCACCTCAGCTGCTGTACGTCGGCCCTGGCCGGGCTGGGTCCCCGCGCGCTGTGCAGCGCGTTGACGCGCGCGAGGCCCTGCGCGCGCACGCGACTCATGAACAGGTTCATGTCCCGCGCGCTGCAGAACGTGAACGCGACCAGGTCCCGGGCAGGAACCGTGGACTCGAGGTACCGCGCGAACTTTGGGTCGGTGAAGTTTATCTGTAGAAGGATTTATATACGCCGTAGGATTATTGAAAACACCAAATCTTCGCGAGAATCCTAGGACAATACGGATGATGACAAGGTATGAAAATGAAGAAAATAATTAGTCCGTCTCTTAGATAATAAAAAAATATAAGACCCGTATTTTTTGTTTTGTCGAAATAACAAGAAAATACTTAGATATAGCGCATTAAAGTTACGGAGTGGGGGCTAACTACGTCACGTTAGAGTATATTTTGTACTCTAACGTGACGTCATGTGACATTTAAAATCAATGTATCTTCGTAAGTTTTTGAACAAGAGGCAAAATAAAAAATACGTATCCAATATTTTTCATTAATCTATCTGATGGACATTAAATTATTTTTTAGTCATCATCCCAATTACGAAACACAATTTTTAAGAGAAGTAGGAGGGCATGTAAGGGATGTAAGGGAGCGACCTATCACCTTTTCGCTCCGAGCCATCCTCACCTGCCCGTGGTGCACCCTGCCGAACAACAAACGGCTCTGGCAAACCGACTGGTGGCGGTAAAACCATCACGATAGAAGGCGTAGCTAAATACCACAGGCCGATGACGGGCAGCAGCATCACCGGATTAAAAAGCTACGCCCTGCGATCGCCAACCCGCCTGCCCAGCGTGGCGATTATGGGTACATCCTCCAGAAGTTTGCCCTAGGTGGCGAACAACTGGAGAGGCCTATGTCTAGCAGTGGACTGCAATAGACTGATGATGATGAGGGCATAGCGAATCTTCTCTCGAATTGAGCCGCTGTCCGTAAAGGACCTCCACCGTATAGAATACCGCAGCAAAATGACCTCTGGGTCTTGAATCTGCCGGTTGATTGAAATCAGCTGAAAAGTATTATGTAACATGTATTTTAATAAATTGATCAAATCATCCTACGAAGGCGAGGTGAACGTGGATTGGTCGAATGACTCACGTGGTGTTATTCCGCTCGCCCCGCTATACATGTTCCCACTAAAATATTTGTGTTGTACACTAACGTTTTGCACTAAATAAACGTTTTATCCTTCTCACTTTCAAAATATTGTATCTCGAGTTCGATTTCCGCATATCAAACATTTCTCTGCATGAAAGACCATATAACATGTATTTATTTATAAAAAAAAAATTAATAAGTTTTTCAGTTGTCTAATACCCATAGTTCAGGGTAAGGCATAGTTTGGGACTAGATGGCGCTGTGCGGCCCAGCGTGATGCACTCTGGGTTATTTATTTATTTATAAACCATACCTCTAGAATCATAGGCTCGTATACCGCTTCTTCAAACAAGTTCTTGTTCTCCCGAAGCCACATCACAGCCTTGTACGCATCCTCGCTGTAGTTACGAAGCACTTCCAGTCTCTTCACACCCATATCTTCAAGATTGCGTATCCTATGGATAAACATTTATTTTTATTTGCTCGACATAATGGCTTCCCTACGCCTGATGAAAAGCGAAAGGGAAGCCCAAGTTGCTGTGACAATGGGCAAGTAACTGGTTAGTTACCTCACCATCATCATCATCAGCCTATAGAAGTCCACTGCTGGACATAGGCCTCTCTGGTTGTTCGCCACATAGAGCAAACATCCAGAGGATATATCCATAATCGGATTGGCGATCGCAGGGAGTAGCTTCTCGCTCCAATGACGCTGCTGCCCGTTACCGTTCTGTGGTATTTAGCTACGCCTTCAATTGTGATGGTTATACCGCCACCAGTCGGTTGCCAGCGCCTCGTTTGTTGTTCGGCAGGATGCACAACAGGCAGTTGAGTTTGGCTTGGAACGAAATGATGATGGGCCGCTCCCTTACATCCCCAGTTACCTGTCAGTTGCCAATTCCATGCACACATCACCTCTTCGCTCCAAGCCAACCTCACCTGCCTGTGGTGCATCCTGCTGAATAACAAACGAGGCGCTGGCAACCGACTGGTGGCGGTGTAACCTCGACGATTAAAGGCGAAGCTAAATACCACAGGCCGATGAGGAGCAGCAGCGTCACCGGAGCGAGAAGCTACGCCCTGCGATCGCCAACTCGCCTGCCCAGCGTGACGATTATGGCTAAAGATGGAAAGGTGTTTGCCCAAAGTGACAAGCAACTGGAGGCTTTTGTCCAGCAGTGGACCGTGATAGGCTGTTGTTGTTGAACTCGTGAACATTCTCACCTATTTTGGTATAATCGTATCTGCGGTGTGATGTTCATCTCCAAGTCGTGCTGTATCTGCAGCTTCTGTTTCTTCAGATTCTCTATGGCAGCGTTTGTTTTAGCGATTGGTTTGTGCAGTTCTTCCAATTCCATCTTCACATGAGTCTCTACAAGGTCAAATATTAATAATATTAGAAAATGAAGCTAGTATAGTACCTTGAGGTACTCCCTACACTACAATAGTCAAAGTCAAAGTCAAAGTCAAAATAATCTTTATTTGTATAGGTTTTTATGAAAAACACTTACAAATCGTCGAAGCTACCACCGGTTCGGAAAGCAGCATTCTACCGAGAAGATACCGGCAAGAAACTCGTGTAGTTGCTCTTTTCAAAATGGTGTTTACAATATTATTATCACATTTATACTTTTAACTACGACCACGTCATACAGTCTGGGGCCTTACAAAATTAATTATAAATTAGATTAAAAAAAAAAAAAAAAAAAATAACCTTAACATACTCTATATAGGGCAATCAGGAGTAGACCAGTCTCCAAGGCAGCACCTGTTCACAAGTATGACGTGTGTACCAGCCATCGCTTCATTCAACCATATTTGAGGGAGTGTAACGACCCGCCACACAGCGCCACCACCCCAGAAACATTTTAGTGAGCATGACTAGTCCAGTTACCCCAATATAAAATATTTGGCAAAATCATAAAACTAATAAATGAATAAATTAACTGAAGGACGTAGCTTACATAGAATAGAAGTTACATATGACTCTATATAAACAACCAATGAAATGGTTATAATTTTATTATGATAAAGTGCAGGCGAGCAGCATCCGCTTATTTGGCAGTTGACCATACAGTCTTATCACTTAAATAGTCTTCAATTCTGTAATAACCTTTCTTTATTAGACATCCTTTAATATATAATTTAAACTTTTGTATAGGTAGATCAATTATACATTGAGGCAATTTATTGAACATTTTTATGCTAAGCCCTATAAATGACTTTCCACATTTATTCAACCTCAGATTAGGAATAGCTAGCTTGTGCCTGTTTCTGGTATTGAATTTATGCCTATCTGAATTTTTAGGAAGCTTGTGCTTGTTCATAGGTATAAACCTACACACATTTATACCTACACAATATCTACACACATTTTTTAAAATTCTTTATGCACCTATATTAGAAGAGATAACCTATTGTTATCGACGCATATAAGCGTCACTGGCGTTCACAGGGTTAAATGGCTTCGTGTCAATTTTATATCTTATAGCTGGCCCGACAGACTTCGTACCACCCATTATTTACCTTTTAAACCTACCCTGCACTACGACAAACATTTTAAAACCAAAATCAGCTCAATCGGCTCAGCCGTTCTCGAGTTTTAATCAGACTAACGAACATCAATTCATTTTTATTTATAGTTTTTATTTATATAGATAGATGTAGGTTCCCCTTGCCTGAAGCGAAGCCTAAGAGCACACGCCACACAAAAGGTGTTCCACACACCTTGAGCAAAATGGTTCTTCATCTTCATGCTTTGTTTAAAGGATTACGAGTATACTATAGAATTTGGAAGTGGTAGGTGGAATAACACATTAAATGTGCTGGCAGAGAGTTTAACTTTTTAATATTATGGCAGAAGTAGGGTGTTATCAAACTTTTAAGTATGCAGCGGAATGTTAATATTACCTAATAATTTAATATTGCCTAGGTTTTTGCTTATACTGTGTTCTCTTTATTCACTCACTGCACACAAATCTGCTCTCTGCATGACAAAGGTTGACTGACAGAGAATAAGGCTTTTGTACAATTTTGTGCAATAAAATTTAAATAATAAATAAATATCAGACAACATCACATACATTGCTCTGATCCTCCGATTGCTTGTGTTAAGGGTATCAGAACAAGGGAGGTACCACAAATAAATACTTAAATACAAATATAAAAACCCAGACACGGAACAAACGCAAATGTTCATCACACGAATGTTAGTCCCGGGTGGGGATCGAACCCACGACTCTTGGTTCAAAAGTCATTACCAATAGGCTATTATTGCTAAAAATTGTAATTAGTCCGTCTTTTAGCTTATTCAAAATTTTTTTATTTGTAAATTAAACTTAAAATACAAAGTTATAGCCCGTTGAAATTACGCGTGACGTCACTCGGTGAGGCATATTTACGGGAGCGAGTGACGTCAAAAACTCCCTCTCCTAACTTTTGATGCCTTATATTGCTATTGTTTATTTGAATGAAAAAAGGAAAAATACGTGTCTTTTATTTTTCAATAAGCTAAGAGGCGGACTAATTATAATTTTTAGCCATAATAGCCCATTGAGCCACCGAGCCAGTCTAAATATACTTACCGTCACCAACTTTCTCCACAAGCTTAGTCCTATCCGTGATCAACTTCTCCAGCTTAGCTTTGGCCTCCACTAACTCCCGTTCTCGATTCTTGAACCAGTCCAGTTTGTCCTGGTACGAAGCTTCGATGTCCTTCAACGCGAACTCGTGTGTTCGCACCGCTGCTATCGTTTCCTTTGCCCTGTCTTTTAGTGTGTGAATTTCTCTGTTCTGTAAAAGAAGTATAATAATCTTAGGATTATGAGAGTTATGTTTATTTTAATTTTGCTTTTGGTTGGCAGATGAATAAGCTTGTTTGATGTTAAACAGTAACCGCTACCATGTATATCAGAAATGCCGGGGCACTGCCATGCCGCTACCGTGAGGAAAGCGCGTCCGTGATCTCCAAATATAGACCATATAATATAGTTGATATAATAAGAAGAAATAACCCAAGACATGCCACGCTGGGCCACACAGCGCGCCGTTTAGCCCTAAACTAAGCCGAAGCTTGCACTATGGGTACTAGACAAATGATAAACATATTAGATACTTTTTTTACACTCAGACCAATACAAACAGACATGTTAATTTTTTTTTTTTTTCCTACCTTCTATCTGCAATCGGCTCGCGAGCCATAATCACATGTGTTCCCAGATTTTATGTGTGTAGGGGACATTCCATTAAATGTCACCATATATGTCGGTTTAGTTTAGGTTCGACATGTTCATGAACACAAATGTTTGCACTGTGCGGGAATCGAAACCACAACCCTTGGCTCAAAAGTCAGAGGTCACTACCAAATGAGCCATCGAACCAGTAGGACTTGCACCATATAACTGTGCCTATACGCCGTATTCCTCAGATTATAAAAAGGCGGGAGGAAACAAATTAAATTCTATCGCACATTTTCCAAAATGTAACTGATAAAATACCGACAGATAGGCTCTACGACAGACGAAATCCTTACCGCACTCAATTTCTCCTGTTCCAACTTGCTTATGACGCTCTTCGCCTTGTCAATCACTTTCTCCAACGGCTCCATCTTGCTCCTATGCGAGTTGACCAGTTTGACGGCTTCCTTCTTGTCGTTCGTGTACTCTATCACCTTAGTCCGTAAGTCTTGGTACTCAATCCAGAGTTTCTTCTTTTCGCATATCTCTATCTGTTGTTCTATCTCTTTCCTTTGCTGCATTGCATCGATTACTACTTTTAGCCTGGAAGAAAAAAAAAAACAATGTTACGGATTAGCTGGCAACCACCGTACCAGCCAGAGTATATTATAGACTGGGCCATGTGGCTTAACTGGTAGTGACCCCTACCTTCTGGACCAAAAATCGTGGGTTCGATCCCCACCCAGGACAAACCTTCATGTGATGAACATACTTGTTTGATCCATCTCATTTAATACACAAGTGCCTAAGCTTACTTTGGGATTGGAGCAATAAATAAATAAATAATAAATAACCCAAGACATGCCACGCTGGGCCACACAGCGCCGTCTAGCCCTAAACTAAGCCGAAGCTTGTACTTTGGGTACTAGACAACTGATAAACTTACTTAAATACTTTTTTTTTTGTAAATAAATACATATTATACATAGTAAACACCCAGACTAAACAGACATGTTCATGAACACAAATGTTTGTACTGTGCGGGAATCGAACCCACAAGGGCCACGACCCTTGGCTTAGAAGGCAGAGGTTACTACCAAATGAGCCATTGAGCAAGTCAATGTATGTGATGTTGTCTAATATTAATACATATTTACAAACAAACCTGTTCACACACCAAAGTTTGTACAGTGCTAGCATCAACATGACACAAGACCACTGTATCAGGAACAGTGTTAACTACCACTGAACTAAGCCGGTAGTCAAAATTCCCTATTACCTTTCATTCAGCCGTATCTGTTCTTGCAGCAACTGTGCATTATTCTGCAACTTTGTCGATAGCCCTCTCTGCTTGTTCTTGCACTCTATCAACTCGTCCAGCTGCCTCACGCTCTCCTGCCCACCGACGGCCGAGAGCGTGCTCCGTAAAAGATGCTGCGGGTCCATTTTGGAGAAGTCCTGCACTCGGTCTTGTGGTAACAGCTGACATAGGTTGTCTACCTGAAATTGAATATGATTTGTGGTTGGACAAGACTTATACCATTCGAGGCCCGTGGAAAATTCACTTTTTCACTAAATGTGTAATAATAAATGTTGGGAGTTTGGATTCTCCTCTGACCGGGGGCCCCTTACGGCTGGCCCGTGGCATTTTGCCGACATGCCACCCTGTAGTTACGCCACTGAACACCGCCCATGGACACCCGCCACTCAAATTGAGTTCCGAGGCCACAGCTGGCCTTTTAAATGGCAATGGTATTTACCTGGGTACAAATAAACTATGACAGCAGTAGCTGCCAACCCACCTGCCAAGTGTGGTGATACTTCCCCCAAATAACAATTGTCATTGGGGGAGGGTTAAGTCCAGCTGTGGACAGGCTGATGATGTGTCATCATCATCATCAGCCTATTGCAGTCCACTGTTGGACATAGGCCTCTCCAGTTGTTTGCCAGTTAGGGAAAACATCTGGAGGATATACCCATAATCGCCACGCTGGGCAGGCGGGTTGGCGATCGCAGAGGTGACGTTGCTGCCCATCATCGGTCTGTGATATTTAGCTACGCCTTCTATCGTGATGGTTATACCGCCACCAGTCGGTTTGCCAGATGATGATGATGTGTAGGACCACAATAGTAAAAAATTCTGTTTACCTGAATATTCAAAGACGCTATCAACTCCAAAACCTGCTTCTCCCTAACTGTTTTATGGTCAATGGACCAAGTGGACACATCCTTGATGTTGAAGTTCCTCGTGATGATGACATTCCTCTTGCCCGGCTCTTGGTACAGCTCGATCTCAATTGTTGCCTGCTCGCAACCACTTCTGACATATTCTGATATCTGTAACCAAAAAAGATTCAGTTAGTGAGTTATAACTGGATTATTTATTTAGTTCTGCGGTAATGAAGACTGCCTTTGATAAGAGGCTACTAACAGGTTTGATTCTCACACAGTACAAGCATTTGTGTGCATGAACATGTCTGTAGCAAACATGATATGTATAAAAAAATGTGTCTTAGTTTTTCAGTTGTCTGGTACCAATAATACAAGCTTCAGCTTACTGGATGGATTGGGCTTACTACATCGGGGACTGGATGATGCTGTGATGCATTTCTTGGGCTATTTATTACCATCATTATTTTAATATCTTCTGTGTACTTAACCAGTCAGCCAGATATTAAATCTCTAAGGAGTTTTTCCTGGAGATAGGCTGATATGTGCGGAATTTTGTTACGAGAGTATTGGTAGTAAGAATTATTTAAATTTTACATAATAAAAATTTTATAAAACAAACATTGTCACCTACTAACCTTTTTGGCTCGGCCAATAACACTAGTTTTTCCGCAAAGTCCTAAGATGATAGCGCAGACAAATGTAGATTTGCCGGTACCATTGGGTCCAATAATCAAATTCAACGATGTTCCAGGGAACAACACCACTTGTTTATACGTTCTACAAACAAAACAAAAAAAATTACGAACAAGTTTGTACTGGACAAAAAGCGCGCAAAATGCGAATGTGAACTTACACAAAGTTTTCTAGTGCTATTCGGTAAATACAGCCTGGTTTTATGCCCTCGGTGTTGATAATTTTAGACATTTTTATTCACACCTAACGAACATATTAAAATTTTGATTTTAGAAAGCAATACTAGTTTTCAATCTTCAACGATCAAACAAACATCATGAAAATTCGATTAATTCGACGACACTGACAGACACAAGGAGTGAGTGACAGACAAGACAAATTCACTGCACTGACAAAGTTGACAGCAGTTGTCATTAGTGATGTGAAATGTTTGACTTCGCCTCATGGACTTATCTTCGTCTACATCGTCACGATATCATTTCTATTAAATCAACGTATTATAAAACTTTCTATAATTAAGTTACAAATATTGTAAAATTCTTAAAAGGAGTTGAATATTGTCTGTATGAAATCTACTTTTCTTCTTTTCATTTCTACATATTGGGTCGAGAGTGGGGATGTAAGGGAGCAACCCATAATCTTTTCGCTCCAAGCCAACATCACCTGCCCGTGGTGCATCCTGCCAAATAACGAACGAGGCGCTGGCAACCGACTAGTGGCGGTATAACCATCACAAATAAAGGCGTAGCTAAATACCACAGACGGATGACGGACAGCAGCGTCACCGGAGCGAGAAGCTACGCCCTGCGATCGCCAACCCACCTGCCCAGCGTGCCGATTATGGGCATTATCCTCCCGATGTTGACCCTAAGTAGCGAACAACTGGAGAGGCCTATGTCCAGCAGTGGACTTTTTTTTTATGCGAGAGGCGGTAGACGAGCAAGTGTGATGCCTGATGGTAAGCAGTTGACACCGCCCATAGACACCCGCAGCTCTAACCGAGTTTAGGGTTGCTGCCGGCCTTTTACGCAGTGCACGACACTGATAGTGTCGATATAGTGGGGTAATAGGCTGATGATGATGATATTCGATAGAGGCCATATGCTATGCTAACTGAAGTTACTGAAATATCTACATAATAAGTAACTGAAGATAGAAATTGGGAAAATTATGTAGGAGCTCAAAAGCCCAACTAAACTGTCGATGCTTTATAAGATATGGATATGGTCATTTATGGTCCCTTAGCAAAAACTGTTCCACTTGGTGAGCATTTGCTGTTTACTTATAAAAATCATAGATCTTTAACACCATAAGTTGTCTCTTAAGTACCTCAACAATTTATCATATTAGAAATAGAATAAAGTTTGTTCTTTTCTATATTGTCTTTTTCTTACCTATGCTTTTGGACAATAAAAAAGCACAAATTTCCCATATTGAAAAAACAGAAACTGGTTGATTAATAAATCCCAAGTCAGTTGCATGTAAGATCAAAGTGAACTATAAATTTTAATGGGCACCCAATACATTCGCAGGTGTTACCGAATCATTGATTTCATCTAAAACGAAGATCAGTGTAACGAGTCAAGCAAGGCTCCTTTCGTTCGAAAGAATCTAGTTGTAATTAATTTTGATATATTAAGTAAGAAACTTTCATAGAAGTTGTACGTAGTACTTCCATGGAAACTTTTAATCTTTATAATACCTACCTACTACATACATACTTGTCTAGGTGTAAAAAATATCAAACTGACATAAATCATAAAATTGGACTGTATGGCCAAGGACAACACTACTGCTCTAGTTTTTTATAATTTACTTGCCATACGTGAAGTAGTTACAAAGTTTTATTAGTTAGTATCATTTGATTTGTTCTGGCCTATTTATCTTTTTAAGTACTTAACGTGTTTTAAACCGGCCTTTAGCTGGAATAGGCATGATAACTAATTTTTGTTTCGCATTAATATTGATGCATCACCCAATTATAGAAACATTGGTGAAAGAATTACTTCGCTTGTATAAAAATTCCCCGAGTCACAATTTTAAAATCTGATACGAAGGCGTGACGTCACGACTACGTATTGCGTAGTGTTTTTTATGCCTCGTTTAAGAAGCTTGTTAGCTTATGAGTTCCATATCAAAACATGTTTTAATTAATGTACCATAACAGGGCTATAATGATTTTTTTTGATTAATTTTACGTTTATCCTGATAATCCTGTATTCCGCAACACGAGTGCTAAGCTAGTTGCCTTGAAAACGCGGCGATATAATTTGTGATAATATCAAACAGATTCAAACGGGACTACTTTATTAGTCTAGTATTAAGATTTTATTTTATTTGTATATCCGTTCATAACTCTTGGTAGAATTTTATATTAAATTGGCAACACCGCAATAAAATTGACGAATCACAAAGCGCAACAAACAAAACGATTCCGGCCGATGTGCTTGTCTGTCGCTTCTTCCGAAAGTTGCGCTTGGTAAATCAGCAATCGAATGTTTGTTTATGAAAATAAGCGAAATATATAGTTTTTTGAATGAATGTGTGGTTTGTTAGCGTCCTAAATAAATATCCAACGTTTTTCAGTCAACTATCGCGTAAAGTTCAGTGAAAATCTTACGGGCAACTGGATTACATGGAGGGTATTCATGTTTATAAATATTGATTTGTTGCATATTGTGTTTTCTAACATTTCTATTGTGGTGAACGTGAAGTGAAATGTAGGTAACCTTTCAAAGATCTACGATACTGTGTTGAAACGAAAAATGCAAGAACAATCATTAGTCAGCAATGGCGCGGTACCTTAAGTGAATCGTTTCAGTGTTTGAGTTTGTTTCTTGTGTTTTGTTGTGCCTATCTGACAATGGAGGGGACTACAGAGAAGGATTGCTCTCCGCTGTGGAGCCTGTACCAGCAGATCGTGTCGGATATGAAGGTAGGTCGCGATATTTTCCGATGCCCGTCGAATGGCGGAACCGATTTTATCGTTCTACTTTTCAGCCAAAGTTATCTGAGGAAACGGTTTTTAAAGAGCGAATTAACTAGTAATGATTTCTTGTAGTTATGAGCGTTCACATTTTTCACCACGAATAATTTTGCTAATAAGAATTTATTAGAATCGAACATGTTTTGGCTTAGACGCTTTCATTTCTTTCATGTCTTGTTTCAGTGTGAAGCAAAACTTTGAAAAGCTAGGAAAGCAGAAGATTTACTTTTTGTACCTACTAAATATGAAAGTGAAGCCCTCCTCATACCTATGTCATTAACTGGACATCTTGAAAAAGTTATTGTGTAGAGAACATTGTTTTGAGATTTACTATATTGCAGTTATTGCTAGATAAAACCTAATAAATATGATTTGATCAAATTACTGATACTTATTTTAAAAAGTTTTATAAAGTTGTTGGTACATTGTAAGTTTCAGAGCTTACAGCATTTATTAAAATTCAGTTCAACTTTAATACACTTTAATGACTTAAAATCAGTGATACTGTGGTCTATAAGGGCTTAGAATAGAATTGAATCTTCTTGTAAGGTGAAGTGACATAGCTTAATGATTCCTTATTTAATCTGGTTATCAAGCCAAAAAGGACAAACTCTCAATTTAAAATAAATGTTCTTGTTAAAAACTGTCAAGAATACTCCTTATAAATGGCAAATAATCTTCTAGGTACAAGGTACTTTAGTAGCTGAAAACTTTGGCAAGGACATTCTTTAAACAATCTTAAATTATAAATCTGTATGTTAAGATGTAGATGAAGATAAATAAAGATGTTACATTTACTTTTTATGTGAACTTCAGAACATGTTATAAAGAGTTATAGCATTGTAATACAATATTGTAATTTATTAATTATTATTAAATTATTAAATAAATGTGTCTACTAGTCCATGACTAGTGACACACTTAAAAATAAAAACACTACCTATGTTTTTACAAGAAGATGTGTACTACTACATTGTGCATCCTAATGATTGTGAATGAAATTTGGCTTTTTTTCAAGCTTTTATTCTGATTTAACTACAACGATGGCAAGGGCAATCTCACATGCTGTAGGGGAAGAGTGGTAATGGAGTGGAGTTCCAGCATATTTAATGTAATAAAAGAATAAAATAGGAAATGTTTTCTATGAATCCCCTACTCTAATAACATTTGATTTTCTGATATCTCTAAAGTAATTCAAGCATAAAATTTCTCAAAAATTACTTGTAGATTTTTAAATCATAGCTGTATAATATATGTATCCTTGATGTTCTCTATGATCTTAATTAACATCAAGGTACCCTTCAAATAACCCTTGATGTTAATAAAGATTTTATATTCCTATTGCAGTGTTAGTATCAAGGTCACCATGCAGCCAGACATGGTGATCAGAATACTCATTTGTGTTAGATTTCCAACATAAAATGCACATTTGTTAATTAGAATGCAATACAATTGTATATGTGGTCACCACTTTATATTCTTCTGATGTTTAAGCATTGCGGAGTGTTTTATCTTTATACTAGAATCACTCTATAATTATCTTCCCCATCCAGTTAAGATCTAAGTTATTCTAGCTTAGCTTGCATTGTAACTTACTTCTAACAGATGGGAAACAATCAGTTAATGTTTGACAATATTTATGCTAACGTAAAATAGAATGTAACTATACAAAAATGGTTTATTTTGTGACAATGTGTAAACTTATTCTAGTATATTGAAAATAATAATACCCTTCTGTCCGAATTTCTGCCACATTATCCAATCTCCAAAGATACAAGCCAAGTACATACACAGAAATTTTAAAGTGATACAAGCACAAACTCACTCTGTGTACTTTCTGTTCCTTCCCTTATAATAGGTACAATGGGACATTCAAATGCAAATAGTTTATTGCAAATGTGTGGTTAAATACAAGATGGTATTATATCTGTGTGTACAGCACACACACCCTGCAACATTAGTTTGACACCGAAGACAGATCAGTCAGGTGCTAAACAATTAATGTCATTCAATTTATTAAGATTAAAAAAAAAACAATTTTAATAAAATTAATTTATTAAAAATATTTAATGTGTCTAATGTTATTATTATTGTTTTGGTTTTATGAAATAATGTAGTAACGTAGAAGCAGGTTTCTCCTAACACAGGTTTCCATAAACTTAAAAGGAGAAACTCAACTCCTGTAATAATGTCTAACTAGAAACAATAAAGAAATTTTTAATTTTGAAAACATAGCATATTGCTGATAGATGCAAACAATATGGCCCTAAAATGACATGAATCCTCAGCATATGTTGTGCCATATAATGGTAGGCTGCGATCCTGGTCTTTTATACATCTTTCTACTCACGACATTTTGACGTCCTATTGTCTTTGACCTTGAAGAGACGACGTGATAATCTACGAACGCTGAATTTGAAACAAAATGGCACAGGAGTCAGGACAGTATCTTATCTCAGGTCAAGATTCATTTACTCACTTAAGTCGTAATAATTAGGGCAATGTTAAAATGAATAACTGTGCAACGCAATAAAACTCATAATAAAAATAATAAAATTGTATTTCTATGAAATAATTCCCTCCGTCACGAAGCTAGCAACGAATTTCATAGAAAAAGGTACCACCAAAATGACCAGTGTCGCTGCTACACGTCGTCCTTACCCGGACTGGCGGCTCAATTCGAGCGAAGATTCGCTATGCCCTAACCTTTCTCAAAGTGTACCTAGTTTGAAACCACATTTTAATTCTACGGTCCACTATTGGTTCGCAAACTAATTGGTAACCATTGTTATGTTCATAAATGGTGTCTGAGGAGCGTTTCCAACGCTTCAGTGACCACCAAACAGTTCTACACGTACACCACATATTTCGTCTCAGTCCGTTTGTACCACCCCAGTCGGACCAACTAGGCCGAGCAATATGGATCACATAGAAAACAGCCACTAGACGTGCGTAACTAGGGTTGCCATCACCTAAATTGCCGGCGGTTGGATAACACGGCAAAAATTCGGGACATTTGGGCGAAATATTTTTTTTCCCCGGAGAATTTTTTCATTATTTTTCATTAATTTTGGATTATTTTACCGTGCCATCTTGATTGTTTTATGGTTTATCTAAAAGAATTTGAGTGTCGATTTCAGAAATGTCCGGATTTTACCCGGACATTTTTAAAAGCCCCGGCCGGACGGACCCCGGACGCACTTCAAACTAAGACTAGGACTAGACTTATTTTTTACTTGACGATTCATAAGTGCTTATTTTAAGTTTATGTGAATAAAGGTATTTTGACTTTGACTTTGGACAAATCCGGGGAAACCCGGACGGATGGCAACCCTATGCGTAACACTACTAAAACGGCTTTCTATGAGCAAGCAGAGTGTGAAGAGCACTTGATACCGGCGCTATCTCTCGGATATCGGTTGCTTAATTGATCAATTAGGTATCTGAGATAACGCCATCGCTACGTGAGCTGGTTACCTCGGTGGCTGCAGGCGTGATCTGGGCTTGGTTTGACGAGATAAGAGGAGATAAAGTTGTAAAGGCTTTGTTTCTAAATAATCAGAAATGGTTGGTATTTTAAGATAAACTCTTTATTACACAAAAACACTCTCTGCCAGCCAACCTTCGTAGAAAAAACCAGTTTCACTGGTTGCGTTGGGTGCAAAACTATCTACTGCTAAGACTATATTATTTCGCTTTGAAATAACCACTATATTACATTGTTGCATAAAATAATAATAATAATAAAACTTAAAATATTTGATGTCACATCCCTATATTACATTGTTGCATAAAAACAAATTATAATAATAAAACTTAAAATAATTGATGTCACATCCTTATATTACATTGCTGCATAAAACATTAAGGTTATTAGGTAAGAACACTGAAAGAGTGTTCTTATAAATAATGCACATTGAAAGATGATACTAATGTTTTTGAATGAATTTTACACTTACGAAAGGACCTATCCCGATCAACTTTGTAGGCGTGTTACCGTCTTCGTTATATCTTTCTGGTAACCATGAAGTCTGAATGCAAAATGAACCTAAACTCTTGGCTGAACGTTAGCAGCTACAATCCATTGATCGATTGAATTCGTTAGACTATACGTCTTTAATATTGCGAGATATTAAATCCGCTATTTTATATCTATATCCTGTCGGTTCTCCTTCTAAGGAATCGTATTGCGGTGCCATTAAATATGAACCGTTATAAAAAACCCAATAAATATTATTAAAAAAGCAAACATTGCGCATTCCAAACAACAGCTAGAAATTAACGAGTTTTTTTTTCTATTTGACTAATAAAAACGAACAATTAATATTGCTTAGCACACTTGAGCCCCAACCGCTCATTACTGGCACGTTTCGCGGTCTATTTAGCGCCAAAAGTCGTGTTGACCAATACACTGCACTAGTTTCTAGTTCGGAAACTAGTCTATCCTGTATAGTGTTATTTTTTGTCCCTGCACCTTTTGGATAGGTACACACGGTCATACATCAAGTTACAAAGACCTGTCAAAATATTTGAATGCATTTCTTTTATAGCATAGTGGCCTGCTGTTGCCTGATGCGAAACGAAATCTATTCTTAAGTCGCTGTGGCAATGGTCAAGCAATCAGATTACTTGTCAGTTGCCACCGCCATTTCCCCGGAACTTCACTAGGTTCCTGGGGCCTGTTCGGTGTCTAGTAGATCCTGGTCACATCTTGCGTCAGGTGTCGTTTGTCGCAGTTTGTCGACAAAAACACTGCGTCTTTGCTTAGAAGGATGTCAGTGATCCCTCCCGGATATCCCAACACCCCTCGGATTGAGCACTTGTAGCGGACCATCGTCGGGTTTAGTGGTTATTTTCCGATAAAAAGGATTACACATAACCCAGAAGTCCCGTGCACAGGGCCTTGATGTAAACAAGCGTAAAGGTATTCCCAAAGTAAATAAATGAGGGTTGCTATTATAATGATCTCATTGTTCTATTATAATGATCTCTTTTCTTTTAGAGAAATCGGTCTGATCCGAATGTACATAATTAATGTAAAACCGTATTAAAACTTAAGAGCGCATACTTTGCCAGGTTGACTAAATAACATAATTTATAACGCTCAATAAAGCCCTTTTGACCCTCTATAGCCGAATCCCCCTTATAGGAGCCCGTGTAACAAGTCACCTTGACCTCTAAAGGCGGCCTAAGTACTTCTAGGTCGTCTATCGACTTGTCCGAGACCCTTTATGATTCGTCGGCTTTCAAAGTAATTCTTGGGATCTTTTCTGTTAACAAGTACCTAAATGCCTTTTGTGACTGAATTGTTCAGAATTTATTGTGTTTTCTTTAAGGGGCTTTGATAATATCTAGTACTAGCTTTCCGCCCGCGACTTCGTCCGCGTAAAGTTTTTAAGGAACCCTATTTTTTTTCCAAAATAAAATTGTGCCTATGTTACTCGTGGATAATGTAGCTTTCGAATGGTGAAAGAATTTTTAAAAACGGTCCAGTAGTTTTTGAGCCTATTCATTACAACCAAACAAACAAAGTTTTCCTCTTTATAATATTAGTGTAGACTAACGATAGGTAGGTACCTAATATTGGATGTTATTTATGTTATTTCTCCTTTAAGATATTGATTTTATCACTGCCTAGATCAGAGGTTCTCAAATTTTTCAGCATTAGCCCATATCACCCCAAAAGCCACTGCAACGCCTACAATTTTGAGAAAGACTGGCCTATGACGTTTCAATAGTTGCACAATATGTTCAACGGTATTCGTATGATCATAATTAGAAAGCAATGTTTATGAGCTAATGTCTACATAATTACCTGCAGTTAAAAGATAGTTTCATGTATAGACCGTAAATTGAACAATAAAGCTTGCTATTGGTTTATTAACTTGAAATTAAAGTAAGTTTATTCGGATTCGGTAGGCAATTTATCTCTAATTACATAAAGTTAGGCACCTAGGTCTATCCAAAACGCTGTCACTCAGCATGTATTGTGGCGGTATCTTGTTGAACTTGTTGATAATATTTCGCAAACGTCTCAAGTTTAGTCAGACAATACCTATATTCGTTAAGTATTCCTTAAAGAGCAAGGTGATCGACATTGCTCACCAAATTAGTTGCCTGAAGTAGCAGCGGGCTGACCATTTACTCGTATCTGCAGAATTGACAACCGCTGGGGCAAACGTGTTCTAGAGTGAATACAGCTTTTCGGCAAATGTAGTGTAGGACTCCCTCAATCAGGTGGAGTGATGAAATGCACAAGATGACTGGTAAGTGCTGGTTGCGAGGAGCCCTTGAACGAGTCTTTACTCATTGGCGAACAATTGGAGACGCAGTAGACAGCGAAGGAGATGAATCCTTAGAGAGATATGTTAATATTTTAGTTAAACCAGTTTAAACTACGGAAAAGTTAAGTAGACCTTTGCCCAGCAGTGAAAAAGCATTGGTTGATAAAGAAAGTTAACCAACACGGACTTTATAAAAGTGATGGAACTAGCCAGAATAACCTGAATCCTATAGCTTTTGTAGCACAATAGGTTAAAGCCCATATTCATTACAACAAACTACTATGTCGCGATTATCTACCAGATAATTATCAGGAACTTTATCAAGAAATGGTGAATGCCTTTGCTTTCTGAATCCTATAGCGTGCGTGTACAAAATAATATATCGTCCGCCAGTGCTACTGTGTTCATCGCGTGACTTCAACTTTGTTCTTTTAAGCGATCCGTTTGGTTTAGAAATAGGAAGTTCAGCAATCGGTTTGATTCTCGCAGGAAATTACTTTTGTGCTGTTGCGGCACTAGATGTTATTTAGAAATAGATGTTCCACTGTTTGAGGAATTGCTTTATGGTCGTTACCACCAATTTCCTAAGCTAAGTGTGCCTTAAGTAGTGTTTACGTGTCACGTTACGTTCATAATAGTTCTATTATATATGACTGGCTCGGTGTCTCAATTGGTAGTGACCCCAGCCTTCTGAACCCTCTTCTGAAGATTGATATTCTTTATTGCACACGAAAACAGTCGACTTAAAACAAGACACAAAGACATGTCGTAGTACAAATTAGGCGGCCTTATTGCTTAAAGCGATCTCTTCCAGATATTCGTGATGTAAGTTTTTTTAAAGACATACATACAAATCAAAGCTGCATAAAAACACACAAGGTATAGCGTGTTAAGATGGACTTTAAATATCTATAATAGTTAGCGGAAGCTGTTAAAACGGTTCATTTGTGGTCGGTCCCAGCAGGCGTGTTCGCGTCTCCAGAGTGATGATTTAAAGTGCCACGAATAGATTTTTTAGTTATATTTATATATAAAATGGCCTTAAGCTGATGTGGGCGTAGATGTTGATTAAATAGTATATCTTATTGAATTTAAATTCACTTTATTTTTAGAAATTAATAAAATTATTTTGTCACACAAATGTTATTGACTTCCTGTTCGAGATAATTAACATTTAAGTATGTAAACATTTTATTTGATTAATTATAATAACCCAAGATATGTTAAGCTAGGCCACACATCGTAATCTAGTCCCTAAGTAAGTTAAGAGTCACTTAGATTCGTTTTATTATGTAAATTTTTAAATAGCTATCGCCTTTTTTTTCTTCGGGAAAAATGCATTAACGCATCCCCGCTACCCGGGGGAAGTAGCGGGGTATTTAACTAAAATGAGGGGCGAAACTAAAATGCAAAGAACTATTTTTTTACTTGTGCGACAATTTATGACTATTTCATGACTGCTTTTTGGCATCTATAGGCAAAATTCGTTTTCATTGAGATTACAGCTTGAAGCACACATTTTTTTAAGCACCTACAGCATGAAGTTTCGACTGTGGTACAAACAACCGTATTAAATTAAATTCTTTAAATAAAATATATCGAGCTACCACCAAACTGTGTTTCAACAGTATTATCAAGGGAATATAGCTCCTTTATCTTAATAGCAGGCAAATTTCCCGGCCCATCTCCGGCCCCGCGGTGAAGCACCATTTCAATGGAGCCGGGTCGCAGTTTTTATTCAAAAAGTTTACCTTACGACGGAACCCGTTCTGCAACCCAGTTCGCGAGGTACCGGTTTGTGCCGTATCTGGGACTAGTGTTGTGGGCTAGAGTACTCCTGATCGATTGGTCGTAATCGATTAGGGTTTTTGTTTTGAGCGGTTTAAGGTCTGAATTAGGTTGTTAACATAATGGGCAGATGAGGTTGGCTTGGAGCGAAAAGATGATAGGCCGCTCCCTTACATCCCAATTACTTGTACTATACTTGTACTTGGAGAGGTTACTAGATAGTAACCATATGCAAAAGCAAATGTTTTCAGGTATTTTTTTTAATAGCACAAGATTGTGCTATTACAAAAAATACCTGAAAACATTTGCTTTTGCATATGGTGCAAGTCTAACAAAAAGTAGGCATATTAATTATGTATCTGACTAATACGCGATCAACAAAGATTTTTAGCGTAATAAATAGAGTGTAAATTGTTTAATCGCGTGTAAACGACCACATAGTATTATTAATGATCAGTTTGGTAAGCTTGACACCGTTCTCTGTTAATTTTTTGATACGCTTCGTTGAGTAAAAATGCTGTAACGTTATTATGTTGAGATGCATATGTTTAATTATAATACGCTTGTAAAATAGTCTACCTAGGAAAATGGTTTAGAGAATATCAATATTGTCTGGATTTAGGTTCCAAGATTTTCCAAACCACACATTTTCATGCACACAAACATTTTTACGGCCGTATTCACAAACGTTACTATGCGTCGCGGGAACGCACAGGCAGGGCTTGGAATACCGGTAAAAATATGGTAACGTTACTTTTGCCTCGCCGAGGTATCGATACTATTTTAAGTAGCGATACCTAAAATAGTGGTAATTTTTAACGTTATAAATTACCGCTACCTTCATGATGGTATCGGTAAAAGTATCGGTAAACGTTTAAACGTTACTTACATAATTTTGGATTAAATTCATTCTCTGTCTCTATCGCTCCCACCCAACATGGTCTCATGCGTCTCGTGTCGCGAAGTTGCCGCTCTGCTATAGGTAACCGCGCGGAGCGGCAACGCAGCAAAGTAGCGTAATAAGTATCGCTACTTTTACCGGTAACTAAAGCAGGTATCGATACTTTTAACGTTATATTGCAGTATCGATACCTGAAACTTAACGTTAAGTTTCCGTTCCGTTAAAAATTACCGTTATAATTTACCGTTAAAATTTAGTATCGCTACCGACTTACCGGTAATTATTTTACCGGTAAAAAAAGTAACATTATAAATTAACGTTACTTACCGCTATTATAATGTTAAATTGGTAACGTTACCAAGCCCTGCGCACAGGTACCCAAAAACGTATAGGATTTTGGGCACTGTGCGTCCGCGCGTCGCATAGTAACGTTTGTGAATACGGCCGTTACTGTGATGCGTACAAGTATAAGTACTAAGTGGTGAACAACTGGAGAGGCCTATGTCCAGCAGTGGAATGCAAGAGGCTTATGATAAACGCGCATGTGATACCATGGTTACTGCCTATTGACGCCTGTAACACCAGTTATACCGGCGTATATCATATAAGGAGCTCCAGAGACCTTACCCACCGACAGAAACATAACACGAAGGTTATTTTATTGTGGTATTCTGTTCGCTTTCGCATCTCTATAGGACGCCCGTGCGTCTCGCTCACAGCAGACACAATGGAAATGGGTTGCCCGCTTTGTACTCAACTTGAACTAGTTTAATAGTTGGCCGGTGGTACTAGTGCAGTCGAATAGTTGGCGCTTGTTATTGTTTTGTGTCTGCTCTGTGTCTCGGATAACTTTGGGATAACATTATCCTAAACTTATCCGCCACCTGTACCTTAATTGTCAATGGATTTTACTGTGTGCTGCCCGTCAACGGTCTTTGATATTTAGCTACGCCCTCTATCGTGATGGTTATGTCGCAGTCATCTGGTTGAATCTGCTATTCAATTGAATGACTAGCGCGTTCATTGAATGACGACATTCAATTGAATGACTAGACCGAACGTTGACTAAACACGCGTCACTTAACGTCCAACTAGGTAGCGGATTGAAACATAGCCCTTTGAAAAGAGCGGACGTAAAAGCAGTCAAGTGATTGTAATTTAGTTCATTTTTTTCCCGCGCGGCGTTAGTAGTCACTAAAACAAATATGGCGTCGAACATGATCACCTGAGTGTTGATATTTTTTTGATTAGATTTACTTTAAACTGACTTATACGTAATAAAATAGTGTGACAGCGTGGATTTACCTATTAATACGCCGCCTCCGGATACGTTTAAAGATAAATTAAAAACTAAACATTAAACAGTCGGCTTTTACCCATTCAACGACTATGCTAAAATGACGTTCAGTCAAGACGTTAAACGTTTCATTCAATAACTTGACGAGTTGTCCTTTAGGCGTTCAATTAAATGTCGTCATTCAATGAACGCGCTAGTCATTCAATTGAATAGCAGATTCAACCAGATGACTGCGACAGTTATACCGCCACCAGTCGGTTTTCCTCGTTTGTTATTCGGCAGGATGCACCACGGGCAGGTGAGGATGGCTTGGAGCGAAAAGGTGATAGGTCGCTCCCTTACATCCCCTATAGTTGTAAAATTAACAATTAGGTTCCTTTTATATATCCAATCATACATTTATTAGTCGCCCACGAAAGCAGCACAGTACAGTTAGTTTGCCAAAGTCTAAACATGCCATAATGGCACTTCAAAATCCGCTTTTAAACTATCTATAGCAATGTTAAAACGGTAAAGCTACATTACATCAAATATTTATCGGAAAAGTTAGATACATTCACAATTAGGTTTACTTTGTAACTCCTCAATTGTTTTTCAGAGCTCATTATCTTTTGATTGGTGAAGAATTAATTAACAAACTGGTTTGCTCGCGAAATATAAGGACTAGTATCAAAAAAATTACCTGTTAGTCGAGTGTCGACACGAAATTGGGCACTTAACGGTACATTTTCGATAACATTCGTATACGGAGTGTTATCGAAAATGTACCTATATGTATTTGCGATAAAAATGTTAATGGCTTATAAAGCCAATAACATTTTTAACACTGCCTTAAATACCAATTTGCAACCCAGAATAATCGAAGTGTAATTTGTATGGCTCGATAAATGATAAGTGCTAAAACTGTTAAAACGCTCATAAATTAAGTGTATTTGCTTTCTGCGATGTTTGGGAAACTGTACGGTAAACTTGTTAATATACAAAGTTTAAAATTTCATCCTTTTAATTAAGGCGATTTGAGGTGTTTGTTTTATAAATAAATAACCCAAGACATGCCACGCTGGGCCACGCAGCGCCATCTAGCCCCAAACTAAGCCGAAGCTTGTACTATGGGTACTAGACAACTGATAAACTTACTTAGATATATATTTTTTGTAAATAAATACATATATTATACATAGAAAACACCCAGACCAATACAAACAGACATGTTCATGCACACAAGTGTTTGTAATGTGTGTGGATTGAACACGGCCCTTGGCTCAGAAGGCAGAGGTCACTACCAATTGAGCCACCGAGCCAGTGTTTGTTTAGTTTGTCTATGTGGTTTCCGGATTTAGAATAGGATCACCCCATCTCATCCCGTGGGTGTTGTAAGACGACTAAGGGAATATCAGGAAACTGGTAGCAGACTTTACCTGGGTACAAATAAAACCTACAACCCGCCTGCCAAGCGTGGTGACTAAGGCAGAGCCTCGCAAATGACAATAGGCTATTATGGGTTAAAATTGTAATTAGTCCGTCTTTTAGCTTATTCAAAAACAAAAGAGACGTATTTTTTTATTTGTAAATTAGACTAAAAATTACAAAGTTATAGCCCGTTGAAATAACGCGTGACGTCACTCGGTGAGGCATTTTTACGGGAGCGAGTGACGTCAAAGACTCCCACTCCTAACTTTTGATGCCTTATATTTTTGCTATTGTTTATTTGATCGAAAGAAAAAAATACGTGCCTTTTATTTTTGAATCAGCTAAAAGACGGACCAATTACAATTTTTAGCCATAATAGCCTATTGTCATTTGGGGAGCCCTATGTCCAGCAGTGGTCGTTTGCAGGCTGATGCACCATCATCTTGAAAGTATACTATAGTTTAGAAAACCGACTTAAAAAAAAACACAAACGACCAAAACTAAAAAGCGTTAAATAACGTAAGTAATTCTATCCTTAATACATAATTATTTAAATATTACAGTTATCACTTATTTTTGAAGTCGGTGCCAGCCTCTAGGTACCTAACGTAGACTGTTGTTGTATGACGCGCGCGGCCGGCAAATCCCCACGACAATATAGATATGTACATTTATTTGTTTGGCTGGCACCGACTTCAAAAATAAGTGATAACTGTAATATTTAATTAATTATGTATTAAGGATAGAATTACTTACGTTATTTATCGCTTTTTAGTTTTGGTCGTTTGTGTTTTTTTTGAAGTCGGTTTAATTTTTTTTTAAAAATAATTTTTTTTCTCTATTTTTAGTTGCGTTAATGTGCTGTGACCTTGAATAAGGGCTAATTAATGTCCTTAAGAGTTTTACTTAGGAATGAAAATTTTTGTTTTAAGTCAAGTGAAGACTTTGCGATCTAGAATCAAGCAAATCACTTACCAAATCATCTGCCCTATTAGCTCTGCATAAGTACATACTACTACCTAGTTTCTATCGACCAATGTCAGTACTGTTCCCTAACTCCTAACCGTTAAGGAGTTCTGTGGCTTCATAATCAGCACCAGATGTTGACGCCCGGAAGCATATACCTGAGTAGAATATGATAACGTAACAAAAACACCATATGAGCATACAATTTTCGGTTGTTGCCCTCAATTTCTCCAGGATCCCATCATCAGATCCTGACTTGGTGATAATGGGACCACCTCGGAAGTGTCCTCTGTCGAACAAAAAAAAAATTTTTGAAATCCATCCATAATTGACGGAATAATCGGTGAACAAACATAAAAAAAAAAAAATATTATACATAGAGACGAATTGAGAACCTCCTCCTTTTTTCGAAGTCGGTTAAAAATGTCAAATGCTGACGACTGAGGGATGTAAAGGGGGCGGCCTTATGTAATATAAGGGTCATTCTAAGTTAAGATGTACTTTCGACGGCAACGACAAAAAAATACATTTTTTTTTAAATAAACTTCATAAATAACCTATCTATCATTTAAAACTAAATGTTTTCAACGTGGTCACTAAAATTTATTGCAGAAATGTACGTAATTAAGTCACAGTAAGCTCTAATATAAGCAAAATGTCTCTCCCCTGTGCTGTCCCCGAACCGACTTTATTTGTAAATCAGTAATTATGAGTGTATTAAAATTCAATAATTACTTTATCATCATTAATTTTATAAAGATAGTTAACTTAGTAATAGTATTTAACAAATAAAAGTGCTTATATTCCAATTCTTAAAAAAAAATATTAACACCAAAATTTGTCCACCATGTTTCGTGTCTCGTCCCCTGGTCTTTTGTTTTAATACAAAAATCAGTTTTGTATTCCTAGTCTGTAGAAGTTGTGATCTTGAATGCATAGTGTGTAACGTGAAGTTAGCAGCAAGCGGCGCATAAGCAACTGCACAGCCATATTGACGGCCATTTCGATCACGCCACTCGCTGGGCGCAGAAGTGTTTAGTGAATGCAGTCTTTCCCCTGGTAAGTTTTATTTTGCAATTATTTGTTAAAATAATAACATATACTTAAATATTTACTATAAATAATGTATACATTGTTACATTTGTTTGTGAATTACGTGTGAGGAATAGTTTTAAGGCTTTTTTAGATTTCTATCGAAAATATATCTCCCCTGGCGTATTTCCCCTGGCTCTTTTGATGGCAGGGGAGATACTTAATGTTCAGGGGAGATACATTTTTACGCGATTCCATTATACTTACTAGTTTTCTCTAAACCTTTACTTGGCGTTATGTCTATCTTAGCTTTACAATACAATATTACGTATTTTTTTTACAGAAAAATGGCACAGCTAAAGTTTTTAAGCGATGGCACGGTCACCTAATATCGTAACAAAATGATGGACAAGGTTTTGGCGACAATGTTGGATGATTTTTACACCAACCTTCAAAATTTGACATGAAGCAGGTCACAGTAAGGGTGTTCCTGATGGAATGGGTGCAGCTTGCAAGAGCTGCGTCATCGAGTAGTTGCTAGTGGCTAGTAGATATTTCATCAATAGATGACTGATGATATTAAAGTTTTCACCGTAGATGATGCAGACATAACGAAAAAAAAACAGCAAAATTGGGATCTAGAAGGTATAAAGACTTTTTTAGGCACACTAAAGGTTCACCAAGTTACCGGTTGCGTATTCGTACCCTGCCTGTACGCCGGATATTAAAAAGTTTGAGCTGCTTCCTTGACTCTTGAGTTATGTTGTCATTTTCGGTTAGGTACTTTAGATTCTCCACAAACACATGCTAAGCTAATGATTTAGGTGATGAGCCACTAATTAAATTCGTATGTCAAGAATGTGTGAAGAAGCCTCAAGAAATTTCTGTACCTACTACCACAAGCAACCAGACTCCACAGAGAAGATCCAAAGCCCTCAATATCTGGATAAAAATCTTTCTACAAGAGGGATTTTGTACTGGTTAAACTTTAAAATTAATTATGACAATATTTCTTTTATCACCTGGGATCAGATTATAAAATAACAAAAAACTGATTTTAAATAATACATAATTCAAATAAATAAAGATGAATCTTAAAAATAACCTTGTGTTTTTGTTTATTTATGTCTTCTCTATACATAAAGTATCCTCCCCTGGACTGTGTATTTCCCCTGGTCACCTATAAAATGTGATAAATCCAATTAATTGACTGGCCACTTTGCAAACATTATGATCTTAGCAGTTTCCATAATAAAAATGTATACTTAAGTAAAAATGTATAAAAAAATGCCATGCCGCCATTTCATACAACGAATTACATCTTAACTTAGAATGACCCATAAATAAACATCAATTGTACGTTTATACGTCCCGAGAGATAAGTGGTGGTATTAGCCTTTGTCTTTTTCTCGTCTAAGTCATTTAGTGCCCTCTAGATGTGTCCCATGATTTATACCTACTCACGCACTTTCATGACGCTTTCCCTCTAATGAAGCTCGTAAATCTACGTATTTAACGTTACTAGTGTTGTGTTGTTGGTCTGTCATAATAAGTAGGTACATCTTAACTAATATTATAAAGCTGAAGAGTTTGTTTGTTTGAACGCGCTATTCTCAGGAACTACTAAAAATTCTTTTTGTGTTGAATAGACCATTTATCGAGGAAGGCTTTAGGCTATATAACATCACGCTGCAACTATTAGGAGCGAAGAAATAATGGAAAATGTAAAAAAAAAACGGGGAAAAACTATTCCACGCGGACGAAGTCGCGAGCACAGCTAGTCATAGATAAATCGATACATATTTATGTACTTTATTGCGCACCAAACAGTTTACTTAAAGCTAGATACAAAGACAAATCGAGGATCAATATAGGCGGCCTTATCGCTTAGGATAATTGAAAAGAAGAACATCATCATCATCATCATCATCATCATCATCATCATCATCAACAACCTACATCCGACGACATAATTAGCTCAGCTTGCGAACGTCCACTGGCTGGACATAGGCTTTCCCCAATGTGCTACTATGCCAATAATAAAAAGAAAAATTTCGTTCGGTGAGCGGGATTCTATGTGTGGTTGTTAATTAACCTGGTTCGTATTTCTAATAAAAGTTTACCGGCATACTTTTTTAATTTTCCCCGCTATCATATGGCGCGATGGAGTCGGGTATCCACTTGCCATTGGATAAATCACAATGCCGAACGCCCTGTGAATTGGGGTGTATTTAGGGGTGGCACTTATGTTCGACGTCTAATATTTGTTGATTTAGCTTGATTTGTTAGAAACTTAGGCCTCAGATAGATATATAGATACTCTTTATTGCACAAAAACACAGACATATCAGGAAAACATATTACAAACAACACAAAGTACAATCTAGGCGGTCTTATCGCTTGTAGCGATCTCTTCCAGATAACCTTCAGGTAGAGGAAACCAGATTGACTAAGGAAATGGGTAACCCAGTGCAAAACTATCTAACTATTCTATATTAAATACGTAATATTATTAAATAAATATACCAAGAAGTATATATTCCATAGACATACACATATACATATAATTAAATAGAATAGCTCGGTCACAGAAGTGCTACAGAAGTTTTATATAATCCTAGACATGCCACTCTTGCCCTCAGAGTGTTATCTTGTCACAAACTAAGCCGAAGCTTGTGCTATGGGTACCTACTATACAATTTAATAATTTTATTTGTTTTTTTACCACACACATTTTACCACTTTGAAAGAGTCTTTCGCGCAAACTATTCAGTAGAAAAAATGGTGTGTTAATGCGGTTAACAGAATACGTATTATACATACATCTACACACCAAATTTCAATAATGTAGCTCTTATAGTTTCGGAATAAACTGGCTGTGACATACGGACAGACAGACAGACATGACGAATCTATAAGGGTCCCGTTTTTTTGCCATTTGGCTACCGAACCCTAAAAATACATTTTAAGGGCTTGAATGGTTTCATTCATCCCTGGTCTTTATTGACAGACTAGCTGTGCCCGCGGCTTCGCCTGCGGTCATGTAGGTGTGTCATAGAGTGTTTCTTCATCCCTTTTTTCGCAATAAAAGGCAGGCCTATGTTCTTTCTCAGGGTCTAAAGATTGTCTGTGCCAAATTTCATCAAAATCGGTTGAAAGGTTTAAGCGGGAAAGCGTAACAGACAGAGTTACATTCGCATTTATTATATTAGTACAGATTAGTTATTTGTAGCCAAAATATTTTGCTAAATGTTGTCAACCCTGTGCGCGAGTGAGGGACGCGTATCGATTCAGGCGAGTGAAGGTTAGGGTTACATTTGGACACGAACAGTGGTTGTACATTACGATATTGGTTCAACCGTTTCCTTACTGGTTAGTACTGGTAACAGAATACAAGATAGTCACTTCTTTCGGCTAAAGATTCCGCAAGGCAAAAGACTAAATAAGAGAGGTAGGGCATAGTGAATCTTCGCTCGAATTGAGCCGCCCGTCCGGGGGAGGACCTCTACCCTATAGAATGCCGCAGTCAAATGACCTCTGGGTCGTATTTCTGCCGGTGAGTAGGGTTTCTGGAGCTCGTGGGGTGTTAGGGTTGGGCCGGCATGGCGGTGGCAACTGACAGGTAACTGACCAGTTCCTTGCCCGTTGTCACCGCGACTTGGGCTTCTCTTTCGTTTTCCACCAGGCTTAGGGAAGCCATTATGTCGAGCCACTATAAATAAAAAAAAACACTTTCATTGTATCTTGATTGATACGAGTTGTACGTGTGGTTTTCGGATTTAGAAAAGGACCACCTCATCTCATCTCGAGGGCGCTGTAGAAGGCGACTAAGATAATATCAGGAAACGGGCAGCAGCGTTTACCTGGGTACCTTAAAACCTACTGCGGTCACCAACCCGCCTGCCAAGCGTGGCGACTAAGGTATAACCTACTACTATATATTTTATTTTATTGTATCAGTTGTTTTATGCCACTAGGGTGGCATACAAGCCTACGGCCCGCCTGATTTTAAGCGGTTACCGCAGCGTATGGACGCCTGCAACACCAGGGGTATCACACGCGGGTTGCCTACCCTTTAGAAACCTCTTCACAACCTTTTTGAAGGACCCCTTACTGTAGTTAGTTATTAATCTGTGCTGTAGTCTAGGGGAGAGCCTCGGCGGGGAGCTTATTCCAAAGATTCCAAAGCCCGAGTGTATGCGGTAAGAAATTTCTGTTGAAACGTACCGTACGCGACCCAGGCTCTAGGCTGATTGTTTCGTTGATGAGACCTGATATCCCTACCATACGTATGGTAATATATATATATTCGCAACTACGTAGTTGCGAATATGTAATAGCTAAGTTTACTTGGCCAAATCCCTTAATTATGCAGTACACCTATCCACGATGGGTCTGCAGATGTTCAAAGTTCCGGCATGCGAGGCTAGATGAGTCGTCCTTGGTGAATAATTTACGAGATACTAGCGACTGGGGAGCAATTCTTATGGAGGACGTCGTACAGGCTATGTACCTACATGTACAGTCACCTGAAACTAGAGACATGTTAAAATTATGAAGTAGTTAATTTAAAAAATGAATGCACTTCTACTGCTTGTAAAGTTTGATCTGTACCGCGTCCGATAAGCTGGGGCTCCTGAACAGATTGCGTTGGTTCTTTAAGTTGGAATTCAATTCCCTATGGTACCTCGCCATTTTGAGTCTCACCTGCCCAAAGGCCAAGCCTAATCTCGTCAGACAGTAAGAGATAGCGAATCTTTGCTCAAATTGAGCCGCCGCTACCGGGGCCTCTGGGTCGTGTTTCTGCCGTTGATAGGAATTCCGAAATTTGTTGGGTGAGCGCTGCATCGGCAGTCGGGGTTAGGTTTGGGCCGGCATGGCGGTGGCCACTGACAAGTGACTTGCCCGTTGTCGCAACGCCATTGAGCAAAAATGAGAAGCATATTTCCATAATCAACTCTACATATTCCCAAAGCCGGTGCATTACCAACTTCAATTTCGGTTGCAATATTTACCTAATCCGATTTCGGGCCACGTTATTACGTAACCCAATTTTCCTTAATCGCTTTTCTGATACGCCGCTTATCGTCTGCGTAATCGGATCACATTTTCCGGGGACAGTACGTGACTTGCATCCTCGAGAATCGCAATGATGGCAAATGGTTTACGTTAATTGTTGCAAAAGCTGTTGCAATGAAACTGTTACGGCACATGTTGATACCTACGCAGAGTGCATAGTGTTTAATAGGTGTTCCTGATACAAATTTGATGCAAGTTATGCAAATAATGGCGATGAAAGGGAGCGACCTATCACCTTTTCGCTCCAAGCCATCCTAACCTGCCCGTGATGCATCCTGCCGAATAACAAACGAGGCTCTGGCAAACCGAATGGTGGTGGTAAAACCATCACGATAGAAGCTGTAGGTAGCTAAATATCACAGGCCGATGACGGGCAGCAGCGTCATCGCAGCAAGAAGCTACGCCCTGCGATCGCCAATCCGCCTGCCCAGCGTGGCGATTATGGGTATATCCTCCAGAAGTTGGCCCTAGGGGACGAACAACTGGAGAGGCCTATGTCCAGCAGTGGACTGCAATAGGCTGATGATGACGCAAAAAAAATGTTATTGGACCGTGTGTGAATTTAATTTGGACTCATTAGCTTTAAATAAAAATATCCCAAGACACGCCACCCTGGGCCACCTAGTCCCAAACTAAACCGGAACTTGTACTATGGGTTCTAGACAGCTTACTAAGATGCTTTCATTTGTAAATAACTATGTTTCTTCATATCAAACACCCAGACCAATACAAATAGACATGTTGATGTTTTAGTTACTGTGTACAGGCAATAATTTATTATCAATATCATACAATATCAATTGAAATTACGTTCAACTGAACGTTATTAAACATTACACACCAGTATTTAATATAGCTAAAGTTCTTATCACTCTGCTTCATTTACTGGTTAAGTTTTGCAATAAAAAACATCTAATTTATTCCAAGGTTGTCTGGAAGATATCGCATTAGAGATATAGCCTTGCATTACATTATCTGTAATGCTTATTCCCGCAATAATTGTGCAATAATGAGCATATTATCTCCATATTAGCATGACCGGTATGAAGAATGCTTTGTACAAAGTTGTAAATTACATATGGAAGAATACATTTCGTTTCTGGTTTGCAAGTGAATTTAACGCTTTCTGAGCAAGCATTAAGTATTAAAGATACGTAGTTAGTGCTCTCATCCACGAAGATTGATCAACAGGAGGTTACAAGAGAATGTAACACACTAATCTGATTTTTTTTTGTTTCTATGTGTCTGTTTGTGGTTTCCGGATTAAGAATGGGACCATTCCATTTCACTCCGTGGGTGTCGTAGAAAAGGATTAAGGGAGTATTAAGAAATAGGCAGCAGTGTTGTATTTGGTTGTAGGTTTTGTTCGCACCTAGATGAATAAAACCTACTGCGGTATTACAGTAAGCGTGATGTGTAAGGCAAATCCCCCCATTAGGGAAGATCTATGTCCAGCAGTGGTCGTTTGCAGCTTAGCTTTTGTAGCTTCTCGCTTCGGTGACGCTGCTGCCCGTCATCATCATCATCATCAGCCTATTGCAGTCCACTGCTGGACATAGGCCTCTCCAGTTGTTCGCCACCTAGGGCAAACTTGGAGGATATACCCATAATCGCCACGCTGGGCAGGCGATCGCAGGGCGTAACTTCTTGCTCCGGTGACGCTGCTGCCCGTCATCGGCCTGTGGTATTTAGCTACGCCTTTAACTGTGATGGTTATACCGCCACCCGTCGGTTGCCAGCGCCTCGTTTGTTATTCGGCATGATGCACCACGGGCAGGTGAGGTTTTCTTGGAGCGAAAAGATGATAGGTCGCTCCCTTACATCCCAAATACCACGTGTATAATCCAAGTTGTGTTCTTTCTAATCGACGTATAGTCACAATGACCGGGATCTGAAACTTGCTATCACCATGTGATTTTAACCTTAAAGTTTCCAATGGAAAATATATAGGGGCTCTGTGAATTACAAGCCGTTTCTACGGGCCCATGGTGGCGGTTCCGCGTAAACTGTCGCATTTGCATACGAAAGCGAATGTGAAATCGTCATTTTTCCGCTTGACGTTACTTTACTTTCGAGTATGAGTGTATTTTTTTGCTCATCTCATCTATTTGCGCGTTTTGTTAAATTTTTCTCTTGGCTAAGTGTTGGCGTGTGTACTGTGTAACTATTGCGAAATGAGATGTGTTTAAATAATATTTATAAAATAAAATAAATAAATAACCCAAGACATGCCACGCTGGGCCACACAGCGCCATCTAGCCCCAAACTAAGCCGAAGCTTGTACTATGGGTACTAGACAACTGATAAACTTACTTAGACATATTTTTTGTAAATAAATACATATTATACATAGAAAACACCCAGACCAATACAAACAGATATGTTCATGCACACAATTTTGGAGTGGCAATGGATATCAATCAGTCGATCCGCTGCGCATCGTACCGTTTTGCTTGCCTCTGAACGCTAGCATTAAAACGCGTATGATACTAAATGGCACCCTGAAAAAATAGTATGTCTCCTTGGGAAGAGGGCAATATGGTATTCCTTTAACTAAAAACTTATACCTTTTATTTATAGTGGCTCGACATAATGGCTTCCCTACACCTGATGTAAAGCGAAAGAGAAGCCTAAGTCGCTGTGACAACGGGCAAATAACTTGCCACCGCCCATGCCGGCCCAACCCTAAACCCCCACGATCTACAATTTAAAACTTTAATACCTCCTCAGCCATAACAACATATACCTACCTATACCGTAAATCGATTCTCCAAGTAGTCCAAGACATCGCATCGTCAGTAAAATCAATAAAAGCAATTTGCCAGTCACCGCTTACCGACAGTTTGACCGGCTGTTATACGGCACAGTGGCACATATCTACTAGCGTTGCCGAACGGTTAAACAATCGATAGTTTTCATCTTTACCATTACCATGAGTTGTATCGCAAACTGACTATATTCGCTAACTACAGTCGCTAGCGTTAAAATGCGCATCAAATAGTTTACTACTCGTATTAAGCCCGTAGTATGAGTCGCCGAAACGTTTACTTGACTGGCTATCGAGAACTCGATAGTAAGAATAGTCCTCGCATTGTTATGTTGGTACAGTCATAATATATGATGCTATGGATAGCATCGATGCTGTCGACAGTTCAGAACCAAACAATACTATGGCATGAAGGCAATACTATTGATCATCATCAGCCTATTGCAGTCCACTGCTGGACATAGGCCTCTAGAGGATCGTTCGCTGGGCAGCTTGACGATCAGAGGGCGTAGCTCCTCGCCCCGGTGACGCTGCTGCTCGTCATCGGCTTGTCGTATTTAGCTACGCCTTCAATCGTGAGGGTTATATCAACGCCAGTCGGTTGCCAGCGCCTTTGTTGTTCGGCAGGATGCACCACGTGCAGGTGAGATTGGCTTGGAGCAAAAAGATGATAGGTGCCCTTACATCCCGTATTGTTGGTCACGGAGTACAACCTATCGATAGTATTGATTTTTTTAGACTCGATAGATTTTTTTTACGTGCCCAACAATACTTCCGATAGTATTGCTTGGTTCTGGCCTATCGATAATCTAACCATAGTGGACTGCCGGTCGGCAACACTAATATGTACTGACAATAAACAGTAAGTGTACGTGAAAGCTTTTGATTGCACACCGAACGGATAATGCCGCTTCGTGGTATGAGGGCGCGTTGACACTTTTTTAGCATTAATGTAAACAACAAAGCAATGAAAGAAAAAAGATTTCTCATCATCATCATCGGACAAAGGCCTCTCCAGTTGTTCGCCACTTTAGGCAAACATCTGGTGGCTTTACCCTTATCGTTACGCCTGGTGGCTGGTTGGCGATCACGGGCTATGTAGCTCCTCGCTCCTGTGACGCTGCTGCCCGTCATCGGTCTGTGGTATTTAGCTACGCCTTTAATTGTGATGGTTATACCGCTACCAATCCGTTGTCAGAGTCTCGTTTGTTAATCGGCAGGATGCACCACAGGCAGGTGAGGTTAACTTGAAGCCAAAAAATGATAGGTCGCTCCCTTACATTTTCACGCCTAAAACAACTTAATTAGAAACCAAAAACAAAACAATGACTGCGTTGGTCTCTTCGGGATATAATCGGTCATGAATCTTTCATGAGGAGAGAAAATATTCACCCTCTATGGAGATCTAGGCTCTTTTCAATTTGGAGAAATCGTATCTGCTCGTAAATTAGGGTAAGAAGTGTTTATGTTGTCGAGAGTGCTTCTAAATTGCCAGCACAGATTTTCAACTGAGCAAAACCACTTTTGCATGCTACTTTTATGACTGCTAAGTATCCGTTAAGAATAAATTTATGCGCGGCTTACAATGCTATTTGAGTATTCTCTTTCTTGCAAATATGATAAAAGAAAGATAACAATGTGTGTTTGTGACAAATAGTCTTAATATCCTTTAATAATAGGGATAGGAATGAAAAATTCGAACTGGAATTAGTAAGGTCTGTGAGAAATATGGAATTACTAGCTGTAGGCAAATGATAGATAGAAACTCTTTATTGCACAAACACACAGATATTACAGAAACATACATTACAGACAAAACAAAGTACAATTTAGGCGGTTTTATCGCTTAAAGCGATTTCTTCCAGATAACCTTCAGGTAGAGGAAACCAGAATGAATGATAGGTATCCTTAAATAAATAAAAGAATATGTGGTAATCTGATGTGTAAGCTAAAGAATAAACTTTACAGCAATGTTGCTGTAAAGTTTATGAAATGTTTTTTTTATGGGGGGGATCTATTTACTTTTTTTTCTAGAGGGGAATGCATAAGGCACCTTCATGCCGACTCCGGGGGAGCCGGCGTTGTGTGTGGAACTGGCACCTCCCAAAATGGAAGGGCATAACCACTAAACCCTCCTGTGTCGCCAGTGCGCAACATGTTGCAGGGACACGGTAGCGCCGAATCATACGGCCACAGCCCTGCCTGCCCTGGCCAGCCGCAGATGACAAGTGGCCGGCCCTCCTGGTCCGGGGATGGTAAATACCCCTACCCCCGGCACGGGCGGACCTTGGGCAACGGTGCGGCTGCACCCACCACACCGTGACAGCGTTAGAAAACTTGACTGAACCCCACCAAAGCCAAAAATGTGATGAATATTTTTGGTTGTTCTGTGTCCGGGTGTTAATTATTGATATTTGTATCTTCGTTGATTCCGATTTTTACACCATGGCTTAAGCTACACTTTACGGTCGAGTCAATGTATGTGATAGATATAATGTGGTTGTCAGATATTTATATATTTAATTTTACTTTTATATTTTCAATATTCAAGAAATCATTCTCAAACACGTAAAGACCCCTATTTTTTTATTATTGTCCTGGAGTCGATTCTTATCCAGATTCCGAACAAGTAAAACAAACTTTTTTTTTCATTAAAACGTTTGTAGGTATATTGCAGTGTGTAATACTCGTACTAATATTCGTATCGTGAGTACACTAGGGTGCCTATATTAAACCGTTTTGCGGCGACAATGGGCTTGCATTATGCATTATGTGGGCTCCGTATGTGATAGCTGTTGGTCCAAGTGTGTATACACGGGCGTTTTACGATCAATATTAGTGTTGAACTACTTTGATATTGCGCTTGAGTCTACCCTAAACTAGGGCCATTAGGCCTTTTCAGATTTTTTTTTCATGGAGAATGCTGTAATCTTACGAATATTGTTACTGATACCTGTGTTATATGGGTTTCAAACCTGTTTAGCGGAGAATACCCACTAAACCCGACGGTGTTGGTCCGCTACGCGTGCGTGGGCAGCACACCTCGGGAGGACGGTGTGGTGGGTCACTTCTATCTAGCAGAGAATACCCGCTAAACCCGACGGTGGTCCGCTACGAGCACTCTGTCTAAGGGGGGTCGGGATGCCCGGATGGATTCGACACAACCCCCCACAGTGGTAGCGCTGCGCCGCCCAGCGTGGACAGCACACCTCGGGAGGACGGTGTGGTGTCCTCCCTGCATCTTGCGATGCATGACACCACTGACCACTGTGCCTGCAGGCAGGTGTCGTCGTCTTCCTCGGGGCCCCCAACGGAGCATAAGTCCCCCTTCCCCCAAGCGCGCGCGTCTTACGACAGGCAGGGATACCTCGGTAGTATTGTACGCCCCATACCGCGCGCGATACCCCTGGTGTTGCAGGCGTCCATAGGCTGCGGTAACCGCTTAACATCAGGCGGGCCGTAGGCTTGTTTGCCTACCTAAGTGGTATAAAAAACGTAGGCCAACTTAACACTACCTTGACAGCTTTCCTCACGATGTTTTTCTTTCACCGAACTAATTTTAGAGAGACCTTTGGTATTATTTTGTTATTCAAAGGTAGATTCATTGTCCTGTTAGCTGGATTATGCCAAATAGGATTAAAGGTTAATGTCTAAGCGAATAGTGATCGAATTCGAAAGGTATTGTTGCTATTTAGTACTATACGTATATGTCGCTAAAGCTTATCCAATTACAAAGCGATGGATAACAGTATATCCAATATTGTTGAAGATTTTACGATTTTCCAATACCGTTATCATTAAGTGTCCATGTACTTAGAAATACTCGTACTAGATACTCTATGTGTACGTTTAGTAGACAAACAAAAACAGTTAATATAATAAAGAACATTAATGATAGACAGATTGCACATAATTATACAGTTGACTTGAAAATTAGGTCATCATTATCAGCGTCCTTTAGTCCACTGCTGGACATAGGCCTCTCCGAATGTTCGTCACTTTGATCGATCCTGTGCTTCTCGCATCCAGCACTTGCCAGCCGTCCTGCGCAAATCGTCACTCCACCTGGCCTGAGAGCGTCCTACACTACGTTTGCTGAGAAGCGGTCCCCACACAATAGAACAATAATACATATAGCTTGGCAGCTATTATATATACAAACAAACCTTGTTTGGAAGCGTCTAGCTGTCATGAAAATTAAGAATAACAGCTTACAACTTGTACCTACTAATGTTAGAAAGCGTCAGAAAATGAATGTCATTCAAGAAAGCAACTACATACACTCGACATTACGATGATAACCCGTAATGATGTCATTGTATAAAAAAGATAAATTACAAATAGACATACCTACATTTGAGAACGTTGTTTAAACATTGGAGAGTAGAAAGGTTGAGAACAAAGACAGTGGTCATTTAATTGTTAACTTAGCTTGTTGGTATGGTCTCTGTTAGATATATCTTAGCATTTTAAGTAGTTAAAATTACACAATTGAAGGCGTAGCGAAATACCTCAGGCTAATAACGGGCAGCAACGTCACCGGAGCGAGTACGCCCTGCGATCGCCAACCCGCCTGCCCAGTGTGGCAATTATGGGTAAAGCATCCAGATGTTTGACCAAAAGTGGCGAACTTGCTTCCTGCTTGCTGCTCATTTCCTGATATTCCCTTAGTCGTCTTCTACCAAAACGAGGAGGCGGGGGTGGGTTTTTAAAATCCGGAAGCAACACGGACGCTTATTAGACTCATTAAAACTAATCATTGAACTTCATAACATTTTTTTATAGTAGCTCCACATATAATGGCTACAAATAATAAATAGCTTCCCTACGCCTGATAGAAAGCGAAAGAGAAGCCCAAGTCGCTGTGACAACTGGCAAGTAACTAGTCAGTTACCTGTCAGTTGCCACTGCCATGCCGACACCCGACCCCCCCCCCCCTGCCCATGAGCTCCGGAAACCCTACTCACCAGCAGAAACACGACCCGGAGGTCATTTGGCTGCGGTATTCTATAGGGTGGTGATCCTTCCCTGGACGGGCAGCTCAATTCGAGCGAAGATTCGCTATGCCCTACCTCTTCCCGACCTTACCTAGTTTTGTATAATCCTGAACTGTCTTTTGAACGTGCATCAGTCGCACGACATCAATCGCACGCTGCTGCGATTTGCCGCCATGCAAACGGGATCCAAGACCACATAACTCAAAGATATAGACCGCCCAACTGAAATGGAGGTAGAAGAAAAACGTGTAATTTGTCTCCATTAGATGTTCAGCTAAATTAATAATTTAGTAGAGAAAATTCTTGTATTGGTGCGTCTGTGGATGGAGTATTGAACATCTGGGTTATTTGTTGCACGTTAACTTTAGATCCGGCAGAGAATCTCGTGTACAACAGCTATTTTATCGTGTATTTTTTCTCTATCACGAAGACCATTCCTAATATTATCTTCTAAGACAGCGTTTGGTCACAATCACAGCCAATGTTTAGTGATTATGACGTACTCTGGCGCATTCCAGGATCGGTAGGGGTATAGCTAGAATTATTCTAAGGCATGTGCGTGGCATGGAAGTGGCTACTGACCCGTGATTGATTTTGATACTTATCCGTTGCCGCAGATATTTCTTTAGCGTTCGATCAGGCAACTGGAGGCCTCTTTCTGGTAATAAGGAGCCCGGCAAAGAGTTCCATGGTTTGAGTGTGTACCTGTATATACACAGGTATACCGCACACAGACTTGTGCACTATAATATCTGTTACATTGTCGTCATCTAAAGTCTTTCGCAGTCTAGCTGGACAAAGAGGCCTTTCCGATATTTCGCCACTTTTGTCATCTCTTAAGTTCTTGGCTAATTCTTGGAAATGTGGCTACAGGCTGAACATCATTTCTGGTTGGTCTTAAATGTCTAAGTATATTTCAGTTCCAAATGGACGACTGTAAGCGAGAATGCAATGAATAACATTGTTGTTTTATTAGTTATTTAATGGGAAGGCACGTTTACTGTGCCATGTTTGATATTCCAATCTATATACTACACCCATCATACCTACCTATCATATACTCATCATCATCATCATCAGCCCACATCAGTCCACTGCTGGACATAGGCCTCTCCCAATACTCGCCACTTCGATCGATCCCGGGCCTCTCGCATCCAGCTCTTGCCATATACTCATAGGGACAGTATATTAGTCGAATATATATATAAGTAATTAAGCCAAGATATGCCACGCTAGCCCACACATCGCTGTCTAGTCCCAACCCATCGCTGTCTAGTCGCAACTAACCCGGAGCTTGTACTATGGTAGTAGACAACTGATAAACTTATTTAGATAAATTTCCGTATATCAACAAAGTATGTATAACCCACGAATTCAAGCTAGCTATGATCACAAGACGGATGCAACAACCTTTACGAATCACGGAGAATGTAAACACTACGTGGCAATGACCTTAGATCTATTCAAACAAACACTCTTTAATTTGGCTTCACTGTGTGCCCGAAGAGATAAGCTAATTACGCCCTCACGTCGGGCGGTTAATCTGTTTTTAATAGTGCCGTGTCTGTTAGGTACCCCGTGGGATGTCGTACGTCCCGTTATGTGAAAAGACAATGCAAAGAAGCGGACTTTTTTTCTCGCAAATTACGCTGAGAACTCACGGAGCGGTTTTCCAGAGCCCGCCCGCCGCGATGGCGGAGCTGCGGTTTTATTTTAAAGCCCCGGATGTACTACAGGGCATGTTGCTACTCTCGCTTTGTAGGCGATTCTGACAGGCCCGATGGTCCATTTGGTGTGATATCTGCTTCTGAACCAAGGATTGTGGGTTCGATCCCCGCACAGTACAAACATTCGTGTGCATGAACATGTCTTATTGTCTGGGTATCTACTATGTATTTACAAATACCAAATACTATAGTACCAGCTTCAGCTTAGTTTGGGGCTAGATGGCGTTGTGTGGTCTAGCGTGGTACGTCTTAGGTTATTATTCTACAGAAGTAGGTCCGTAACCGCGGCGGGCGCGGATGAAAACCGTTCCATGAGTTCATAGCTTACATTACAACGTCAGTACGGGCCTCGGAAATGTTGGCGAATGGCGAACTAAATAATCGTAAATCCGAAGTCGTTTTCGTTTTACGAATTGAAACAGACCGCGCAGGTGTTTCGGCTGATGTTTCCAATTATGCTTGTGTTCTCGTCCTCCCGGTTGTTATAAAAGTGAATGCGCTGGATAAGATTTACAGAAGTCGTGATGATCCTAACTACATGACTCAGGTATCAGCCAGTATGAAGATAATCGTACCAAGTATCCTTAATATCCGTTGAGTAGTTTTTGTTTCTATAACGAACATACTGACAGACAGACAAAAAATTTACTGATGGCATTTTTGGCATCAGTATCGATCACTAATTACCCCCTGATATTACTTTGAAAATATATTTCATGTACAGAATTGACTTCTCTACAGATTTATTATAAGTAGATATAGAAAATTAAGCGAACGTCAACAAAAACAAATTGAGATCACAAGATATCAATATAAAACTTTGTCAATATCGTCTGACGAAAGTTGCCTTCAAAGGAATCTGACAACTTTTAATAGATACCCGGCTTTCACGAAGATACTATTTTTAATACGCTCCTATTAACTTAAGTTTAACTTTGTAACAAAATCTTCGGAGTCAATATAATCTACCTACTTCAAATTATAATTACTTATCATTATTATCGAAAATGTTAAAGGATCTTGTTCAGAGAAGGTATGAAAATGTGTCTGACCTATAAAAGAAATCTATAGATACCCAAATTATTGTCTATGTTTTTGAAGCTATTATCAATATAGATGTTTGCCCTAAGTGGCGAACACTGGAGAGGCCTATGTCCAAGCAGTGGACTGCAATAGACTGATGATGATGACCATATAAATTAAGAAACTGCTATGTTCTAAGTGTATTCGCTTACGAGGACAAGAATTCAATATACTCCCCTAGTCTTATACGACACCCACGGGATAAGAAATGGCGGTCCTTTCCATGATCTACATAAACACTAGTCACGATCACGCCCTTCCCCCCCCCCCCCCCCCCCCCCCCTGTGCTAATCTATGAAATAAAATAATAAATAAATAACCCAAGACATGCCACGCTGGGCCACACAGCGCCACCTAGCCCCAAATTAAGCCGAACCTCTGTACTATGGGTACTAGACAACTGATTAAACTTACTAGATATATATTTTTTGTAAATAAATACATATTATACATAGAAAACACCCAGACAGACATGCTCATGACACAAATGTTTGTATTGTGCGGGAATCGAACCCCGACCCTTGGCTCAGAGGGCAGAGGTCACTACCAAATGAGCCGCCGAGCCTGTCACTATCTAAACCTAAACTTTGTCTTCAATAAACCAGCTATAACCAACGTGTACTTTTATATGTACAGTAGTCTGTATACACGATCATGTGTTATGTTCAACGATCAAACGATGGAAGCCATGGAAATAGTCTGTCAATAACCCCGAGTGGAGCGAGCGGCTGAGCGCGGCGTGTCTAATGACCGATGCGACTTGGGCACTGCTAGGGTTGGCCACGTTTAATAAATAAATAAATAACCCAAGACATGCCACGCTGGGCCACACGGTGCCGTCTAGCCCCAAACTAAGCCGAAACTTGTACTACGGGTACTAGACAACTGATAAACTTACTTAGATACTTTTTTTTGTAAATACATACATATTATACATAGTTAACACCCA
The DNA here is from genome assembly GCA_031163375.1 of Conogethes punctiferalis. Taxonomy (NCBI): domain Eukaryota; kingdom Metazoa; phylum Arthropoda; class Insecta; order Lepidoptera; family Crambidae; genus Conogethes; species Conogethes punctiferalis. The sequence goes on from CM062102.1 coordinate 2,150,255, forward strand.
GACCATTACAAACAGACATTTTCATTCACACAAATGTTTGTACTGTGCGGGAATCGAACCCACGGGCCTTGGCTCAGAAGGCAGAGGTCACTACTACCAAATGAGCCATTGAGCCAGTCAAATTTGTCCCTGTTATTGGAGGCAAATGGGAATCAGATATTCCCCAACCTTCTGCACCAACTTTCTGCAACAGTCCTTCCGAACAGCTACGATTTGCAAGCCTTCAAGAAACGAGCGTACTTCCATTTAAAAGGCCGGCAGCGACCCCAGAACTCGATTTGAGTCCATGGACGGTGTAGATTGCTTACCATCAGGCATCACATTTGCTCATCTGTCGCCTGTTGCATAAAAGAAACCATGTTTTCCGCTGTAGAGAATATACCTTCTAAGCCAAAGGTTGTCGGGAAAGGATCGATTAAATTCTGCAACAATGTCTCACCGTATCCACATCTCAACTTGCGGGTGGCGTAGAAAACGACTAAGTTAGATGATTTATTATTGTATTGGCTTGCTATAACGGCTTAACCCTAAATTAATTTAGCAAATGTTAAACGAGATTGAAGTCTACGATGGATCGCGCTCATCAAAAAATCTGTTTTTTTTTCGCAAAAGGGTAGCGCTTGACGACAACCCGCCTGCCCAGAGCGTGGCGATGCGTATATCTTCCAGATATTTGCCCTAATTGGCGAACAACTGGAGACGCCTATGTCCAGCAGTGGACTGCTATAGGTTGATACTCCAGTAAAGATTTCCATTGTTTAGCCGCACTCATATGAATCTTCTTCGTTCTTCAAAGAGAATCTAAGCGAGATTCCTTTGGAATAATTATACCTTTGGAGACGTGGAATTTCAGAAGGAGTTTCATCGTTCTTACCGTGTCTGGGTGTACAATAGTTTTTAATATTTTGCCACATATATCGTGTACTTTCTAAACCTGTCAGCCCTAAACTAGCGGATGTTCCCGTCGCCATGGGCCAGTGAGATATGATGGCGTAGCTTTATGAATTGTTAATACGTTGTTGTTTTGTTCAGTCCTAGTTCCTTCCTGTCTGTCTAAAATAGACGATCTCTTTGGTGCACGTCCGTGTATCTTTCGAGCTTACCTGGGATCCTTATGACGTTATAAAATAATTTTAAAGTACAATTCAACGGAGCTAATATTCATGTGTTCATATATTGTAATGGTGAATGCACCACGTTACTCTCATTTGTACTTATTTCTATTATCAATCACATTGTAACTTAATCTAAGTCAATATGTACGGTTTTTATAATTCATGAAGTTATTAGAAACTAAAATAATATTGAGCTGGCCATTTTTTTATATGACTACGATGTTGGCCAGGCCGGCCTTGTCATCATCACCGGACTGTTGGGAGAGCGGAAGACCTCTAGAAATTAAGCATCGTTGCTGAGGGCGCCCCCTGTGGGGCTCGAGCCTCGGCTCAGGGCGTTGCCGGGAGAAGCGACCACTATATTACTAGTTCAAAAATAAGTGTTGTTTTTTGGGGCTTTATCTCCTCTCCTCTCCGGGCCAATCGATATTCTTATTATTTTGTTAATTAACAAGAGATGGATATCTTGTCGGTCCGCCGAAGATAGACCTTCAATTACGCAGGCCTTAACACCATTAACTTTTAATGCCATAACTTAACTATTACCTTAGATTAGAATTTCTAGACTAGCAATAAAATATGAATGTAGGTATCAACAGTTTTCAGCATTATGAATTTGTAATCAACTCGCCTCCGGGAGTGGTCGCTGTAACAGGCTGAAAGCCTACTATCCGGTTAGAATCTGAGTTTTAAACTAATATCCCTTGTAATGGATGAACGTGGAAAGTTTTAAACTAATACCTAGATTTAATGGGTGTCCTATTAGTAGAATGAATTTTCCGTGCTACGTTTTAGATTGTTTTAAACGGATTCAATTTGGGTCGCGTCAAACTTTCATGTTAGTTTAAAAGCTAGGGAACAATTGAACACATGTTGCTTTTGTAAATTAGTTGTTATTAACAAGTTACCGGATGTGTTTGATTTTACAATGTTATTTGCTATTGACTGATTTACTATCGCTATATTTATTTATATTGAGCTGCACCCTAGAGTTATAATTTTCTAGTCACGGTCATTCGAAGCTTCTCGGTCATTACTAGAGTTTATATTATCTGTAAATAAGAATTATACATAAAGTGCAGTCCTTTGCATAATCACTTAATTTACCATATAAGCTAAGAAGCTGCTATGTATTCTAAGTGTATTCGCTTACGATGACAAGAATACATTTATACGCTTAAGTGCATTTGAAAGTATTATCGGTAAAGTCGTTTCACGCGATAATTTTGTAAAAGGTGTCCTATTGCGGTAAAATGACTCGTAAAACTTTTATTGCCGTTAAACCTAATTACTAAGTAATTGACATAAATACCTTGTGACACACTAAAGTATGGTTTTTCAATCGTTGGATAAAGTTTAACTGATGTACAAAAGGACAGTCTTAAGTATGACAGAACGTCAGTCAGCATTTCTTACTAAATACGAGTAGGTACATCATTTAAACCACTAATCGTAAGCTAGCAGAAAAATCATCATAGTCTAAGATCCCGCCATATAGACCTTCACCGAGACGTTTATTGCATGAAAGTTATTTTATATGTAATTAAATATGTCAATAAATATAATGCATATGGGTTGCCGATCAAATTTTGGTCCAGGGGATGATTTCATCCAGATGGCCATCCAGCCTCTCCCAACATTCCAAGGTGATGTTGCGTAGGCCGCCTTGGCTATCATCGTAGTCAAAGCGTACCATAGCGAGCGACTGGCTCCGTGGCTCAATTGGTAATGACCCCTGCCTTCTGAGCCAAGGGTCGTGGGTTCGATTCCCACCCAGGACAAACATTCGTGTGATGAATACTTGTGTTTGTTCCGTGTCTGGGTGTTTATAATTTGTATTTAAGTATTTATTTGTGGTACCTTCGTTGTTCTGATACCCATAACACAAGTGCTTAAGCTACTTACTTTGGGATTAGAGCAATGTATGTGATGTTGTCTGATATATTTGTTTGACCATAAAGTGGATACTCTGGAATCCAAACGAAGGCAAATTTGATGATATTTAAGTATCTGAGAGGTATATTTATGTGTGTATGTATTAGTAGGGTCATTTGCTGAACTATAAAATGGTCTGTTGTACCTCCGAACGCCCTCATTCGCAGCAGGGCGTGTGTTAACTCGATAAAAGGCTTGTTAATGAAACATTCTATTATTGTAGTGCCGGGCGAGTTTGCCGTTCATTTGTTCAATCAATCATTTCGGCTTGTCATCGTCCATTGCTTACCACGTAGGCTCTATCAATCTTCTCCAGGTTATATGTTTTGTATTGGATGATATGTTTATTTATGTTAGTGACTATACAAGTCATTTATTTAGAATGGTAAGTGGTTGCTTTTGTAAAGAAAACCAGTCGGCGCGAATACTGATTATATTCGTACTTAATAATATCAAAGAGAATCAATAAAGTCAAAGAGTTTTTGTGTGTAACTGTTACCTTTGGACTTACGGTCGCTAATCCTTGAGAGGTTGGCAAAAGCATTTTCATAAAACCGGTATCCCATCTTTTGCTTAAAAATTGCTGATTTTTGCTGTATCTTATTATTCCAAAAACGAAGAAGAGTTTAGATAGCAGGTGACATTTGAACAGTGACAGTTATGGTGAGCGAAGAGACGAACTTTAAAATATAGGTAGCATGTATTGCATGACTTGATTATGAAGAAGCTTTGGGGACACATCTGCCATGTAACTCTTGTGATTATTATAAAATGACTAGCTTTTGCCCGCGACTTCGTCCGCGTGGCGTGTTTTTTCATACAAAAGTTTTTTCCCGCTAACTCCCGTTCCCGTGGGAATTTCTCAAAATACAGCCATAACTAAACTTTATATTTACTAAGGTACCTGCATGCCAAATTTCAAGCGTCTAACTTAAGCGGTTTAGATTTTTCATACAAAAGGATTTTCCCGCTAATTCCCGTTCCCGTGGGAATTTCGGGAATTCCTTTCTTAGTGCACCCCTACGGTACCTAAGCTACGTCCCTTCCAAATTTCAAGTGCCTACGTTTAGCCGTTTGGGCTGTGCGTTGATATGTCAGTCAGTCAGTCAGTCAGTCAGTCAGTCAGTCAGTTTCTCCTTTTATATATATATATATATATATAAGAAGATAACTCTCAAGTCCATGAATGATTAATAAGGCCTCTAAACCCACAAGGGGTGACATTCTGTAGCGACTGATTGCTATTGTCATGTACCCTTTGATTGCGTGTTTTATTCCCGGACTAAAGGGGTGGGGACGCTTTTATCCTTTTCCAATTTGAATACCGGCCATTTTGTTTCACATTGAGCTACATCTGTTAACATCGATTTAGTAATCGAATAGAGCTTAACTGTGTTCAACTTCTGTTCTCTAATTCATGGCTTATAGGGCGCTCTGAATAGCAACGTTTTGTTTTATTTTTGCTTTATCAAAAGACAATACAATCAAATGTAGATTTTATTTTATAGCTGTTTTAAGTTAAGTACGTAAATTTTGAACTATTGTGTTAATATCGAACAATCTCGAGCCATTTTCATCCAAAGCAAAGCATTAAAGTCATTTAAGTACTTCATGACAATGCACATCAAACACCCAATTTTAAACTAAAGTAAGTATGTGTAGAACATCCAGAAATTAGAAAAATCTAAAGTTCTTTGCCTATTTGATCGATAAATGGACCTAAAAATGCCAATTTTCTTGATCATTGAGATTTGAATGAAAATATTTTTATCACCAACAGATTTTATGGCTTATGGAGTATATTGGAGATAGATTTGTTCTCTAGTCTGTCCCAAACATCATGCAAGATGTCTTTGTTTGTTGCTAACCTAGTTTGTCATCAGATGACTGGCCTAAATTGAGATCAGCTGCTACTAGCGAGCCTCTCGACCCGCTTGCGGGCGCCGACTCCGCCCCTCGACCGTTCGAGCCGTGCCCGCTGAAAGCCTTTTAGGCTCTCGCAAAACGTCTCGTTTTGGCTTTGAGACAAGTCACAAGTGCCTACTTAAGCTTGGAATGTATGACGCTGATGATTGTACGACTGAGATTCATACTTTCCTGTATAAAACTTTACACGGATTAAATTACGAGGGTGCCTAAAGTTCCACATAAGTAAATAAATGTGTTTTCCGCGGCTAAAAAACGACACAGTGACACTGATATTAAAAATAAATCTTTTATTGACAGAAACTGTGTTACTTTGGTAATTGAATATTTGTTTCGCTTCTAGATGTGTGGCCATGACTTGTAACTTTGACATAACATTAAGTCATGGTTTAATTTGTGATGTCCTGAACCAACGTCACATTATTATAATGTTTCCGTTGCCACAAACTTACATATTTCAGAAGCCGTACAAGCTTTCGTCAAGCCAAAATTACCAAACAACAAAGTCAATTCATACGTAAATAATTCCGTCGGTTCCCCTTAAATTGTGCTCGACAATAACAGCATGAAGTACGACTATGTTTGGAACCCGGAATTAAACCACACAGAACAGACGGTTTGTGTTAGGGCTGTGGTTAAAACCTTAATATATAAGGTGATACCAATTTTTTGTAGAACCGTTCTCCTGTCTTAATCCTCGAAAATCCAATATCATTATGTATTTTCTTCTTCTATTCATCCCTTCCAGACGTTTGGCCTTATCCACTCCCATTTCAGCTATATCATGCTTGCTGCTGGTGGTGGCGCCTGTTTTCTGAACCAAGGGTCGCCTTCATCGTCGTAGTTTTTTTTAACGTGTACCTGATTATTGAGTATCCGTTATTTCGACAATGTTGCAAGTGGAGATAACTGAAGTCTTTGCTGGTTGGTGTTTCTTCCCTTTCCACCTAGAAACACCCATGTTAATTATTATAGTCTTGGTCCCATGCTTCTTATCGCTCCTTCAAGTATCAATTTTTAACCAATTTGAATACCACCGTTTGGAAAGTCACCCTGAAGGGATCAATGAAGACGACTCATTAAAATATAGACACATCCTCCACGCTTTTGTTCTCATATATTGAGTTTCAAGTATTACGAACGTACTTCTACTAGGACTCTAGTTGTTCCAGTACAACCCTAGCTCACGCAACTCAGCTCCGTATTGTTAATGCCCAAACAGAGAGCACGGGACGCCAGTAATTTGCGAATTCAGCTGCGGAAGCGGACAAATATCATCGACAAACACGAAGGCAAATTGGTTATTATTGGCAGTAACGGTTTCTGTTTACCGATAAAGTTATTGTGATGTTCGGTCTCTCGATGGGACATATTATCCGATGATATTTGATAGGGTCTGATGGATCCCGGGTTATGAAGGGCATTTATTATATTTTGTGGTTAAATTATTGGGGTATAGATATGATTGAAAGACGCATTTTTCCGGAAGATTATTTCTTTCAAGAATCGCCTGAGATGTTCCTTGTCGCCTTTGAGGAATAGTTATGCTGGTTTCTAGGAACTTAGTTGATTTAGACGTATGTATTAATAATAACACAGTTTATACAGATTTAAGATTCGAGAGATTTTGTTGATTAAATTAAAGGTAATTGTTGCAATGAGATTGCTTCATAAGCACGAAATAAATCATAAAATGGCTTTTACAAGCCGGCTTTTGCCTAGAAGACTAGTTTACATAATTTATGTGTCTACCTTTCTTTGAGGCCCTTGAATTATGGAACCATTGTCCCTGACTGCTTCCGTATTCGTCTCAAGGATAAAAAATAATACGTGACGGATCTGAATAGATTAATGATCCTACCCTAATGAATTCTACCCGAATGTCTTCACTGGACTCGCCTATTGTAACGTCGTTACAAGGCCACAAAAGGGACAGATCAAACGTAAACTTTCCACGTTTCCTCGAATTACGGCCACACAAACAAAACACTTAGTGTAGCCATGATAAATTATGTAGGAAATTTTAATGGCGAAATAAACTGCCGGGCACAAAGTTGTGAATTCATGCGAAGAAACGTGACTGGATGAAAGTTTAGACGGTAGTGATAGGGATGGGCATTATGGAGCATAGTATTATGTGCTTGTAGTAAAGACTTTACTAAGGCAAATCCCCAAAATGAGAATGGTTATTGATAGCAGTGGACGTTTGCGGGACAATGATGATGAGTAAAAACTTTTTATTTATGTTAAAAAGTAGTTTTAGCCAAGAAATGTATGTATTTTTTAATTAGGTACTACATACTTCATACGGGGTTCCACTTAAACAGACATCTTAATTCAGCCATAATCGCCTCCGCTTTATTCTCTTGATTGCTACAATTTATAACTTTTGACACTGAATGTTCTTATTTGACAGAAATTGATTTCCTGCACAAAAATCGCCACCAATTTCTCCTTCTCAGTCATTCACTCTTGATAGAGTGGTCGTGATCATGGGGAGTCGTCTGGTGCCGAGATTACCGATTTCGCTATACGTTTCCACCGGCCTCTACAAGTTGCGTAGTTACCTAATCAATTCGACTAATCCTTTATAATTTCTGCTGACGAGCGACTAAACATCGACATTAGGACAAAGACTCAAGCGTGTCCGCTCTAACGCTACCTGAACTTAAAATAGGCCATTCCCTCAGTGCCCCTCGCAAACGTGCCTAAGCCTTACTAATTGTGCCGTCACCTGCGACGTCACAGCATTAGCAGAGGATTATAGTGCCTACCCTTGCAAGTACACAATTAACGGTAATGTTTCACATCGCTATATCTACTACAAGCTTTCCGCTCGCGTCGTAAGCATTAAGCTTAGAATGATCATTAAGACAGTCAGTTCTCCGGGTTTCCGGATTTAGAAGAGATCCACCCCAATCCATCTAGGCGTTTTCTATGATGACTAAGGAATCTGGAAGCAGCGTTTTAGCGACAAATAAAACCTACAGCGATCACCAATGTAAGAAATATTGGCATTAAAAAGAGTAACTATAGAATTTCCTGCTGCTTCTTCTCGATAGAAGCTGCATTCCGAATCCGGTGGTAGTTTAATTTCTTGTAATTTACTATATTCAGTATTTACGATTTATAACTCTTAAACCTATATGAATAAAGAGATTTTGGATTTGATTTGAATACGTCTGATGCGTGATGGTTAGGGATATGGCAAACCGGCCTATATCTACATTCAGATCAGTTTTGTTGTCCCTATAACCATGATCAAATGAATGAATATGGTTATTTTATTCCATTTTGGAACTCAAATGGCGATTCCTCCATTATAGCATACTTAGCTGTATTTTTACCATTTGCTGCAGTCCTCAATTAAAATTTATTTGATTGGACCTATTGTATGTTTTCACCACCAATTAATTTGTGCCGTGTAGATTTTGAATTGGATTACGTCCGTTATGTCGAATAAATTACATACAAGGTAGCGTAGCATGGCGTCAGAATGGAATAATAGCAATTGTTATCCGAAGATTCGATTCAAGCCAGTGATTTCAAATGTGAATGCAGATTAAATTGCATAAGAGGTAAATAATAACGAAAGTGAATTGCATGAGTGCTGAACTAATTAGAATAATTATAATCGGCTTTCCGGTGGTGTTAAGTATTTATTGTGGTTATAGCTAGGCATCTTCGAAAATAATGTTTCTGTGCTAGAAGATTAATTAATGTTACTTCGCTAGAATATTTCACTTAGGTGCTTTACTCATTCAAGTTGCACAACGTGAGTCGTCTACAGCTCATATATCCCAGGAACCAAATCGAGGCTCAATAGGGGCGATAGGAATGTACCTATCATTACTGTTAAACCGGCTCCGCTCTGGGGTTGGCCGGTGTAGAGCCAATTTGGTGAAATGGTGGCTTAGCAAGGAGACCAGTGCTGAATGTGGCTGTGGTGCATCGCTGCAGACTATAGAACATCTGCTCTTCTGCCGGATGTGACCCACCACGTGCACAGTTAGGGAACTACATGAGACAATCGATAGCGGTGACCAGATCGGAATCCGTTTTTTTCCCTAAATGACTACGATGATGGCCAGGTTGGCTTTGTCGTCATCACCGGACTGTTGAGGGAGCGGAAGGCTCTCACCCCTAGGTCATATTAAGCAACACAGCTAAGGGATGGATCGACCTATCACCTTTTCGCTCCTAGCCTCCTTCACCTGCCCGTGGTGCATCCTGCCGAACAACAAACGAGGCTCTGGAAAACCGACTGGTCGCAGTAAAACCATCACGATAGAAGGCGTAGCCAAATACCGATGACGGGCAGCAGCGTCACTGGAGCAAAAAGCCGCCTACCCAGCGTGGCGATTATGGGTATATCCTCCAGAAATTTGCCCTAGGTGGCGAACAACTGGAGAGGCCTATGTCCAGCAGTGAACGGCGATAGGCTGATAATGACGATGATGATGGAGTAACATACGTAATCAGACATAGTCAAATACCCCATTGGTAATGTGATAATGGTATTTACACTACGGAGTGTAATACAATTCGGATGCATTCACTTGTGTTTGTGGAGTGGCCAGGAGGCGTGTTTGTCGCCGCAGTGAGGTCTCGGGCCAAATTGCTTTATTATTGCATTAGCAGCGCCGAGCGCCTGGTAGAGGCACCAGCTTTTGTCGCTTTATATGGATGAATCATCATCCTTCTGGATTAAATCTAGAAAGCTGTAACTTCACTATTTTTTAACTTTACTGAGGCTTACGTTTGTACATACAAATTTACTCTCCTCTTGATGGATACTGTAAAAAGTCCGGTAACAATTTTCACCTATCAAATCCAATTCTCCTATGTCCAGCAGTAGACTGACACGGGCTGACGATGATGATGAAATCCAATGCATAGAGTCCATTATCCTTCTACTCTTTTCACGGAATGCATAGGTCATTGAGTCTGTGCAATATAGCTTACTTTGTTACACAAGATCCTTTCATACTGCAGCCAAACTATGGAACGCATTGCCTTGCTCTTTTCATGCGTATTTCTGCTTAGTCCAATGGTTACTAGAGAATACGCGGCATTAAGTTCGCCTTTTGTACACTATTTCGTGATGCAATAAAGACTAATTAGTCTTGTTAATTAATAAAGCTATACATTTATGTAGCCCTACATGATACGAGTTCATTGCTCAATGTTTTCAATGGAACGCGAATAATAATATGTCAAATCCAATTCAAGGATATTTTCTCCTATCATAGTAAGCAATACTTGGTCGCCCCAGCACAGTTTACGGTTTGCGGCTGCTATGTAGCGATGCTCTCTGCATAAACCGATTTGCCTGATGTATCAATATATTATGTGTTAACAGGAATAGATACTGTTGTATTGTCAATGAATTTGTAACGTAGGTACAAACTATGGATATTTATCCTAATTAGCGTTTCGTCATCATCAGCCTTAATACACCTACTGCTGGATAGGCCACAAACAATGACATTTGGATCAATTGGGGGGAATTGCTTTAGTAGGCGAGAAACGCTTGGCCAGCGAAACCGAACCATCAGCCCAACTATAATAAAACCACTACTTGTATTGTAACTATATTTATTAACAGGGCTCTTACTGTGTATCTGACTTGGGCTTCTTCCAACAATGCCGAAATATCTATCTGAACATTAGTCTGTTTTAAAATATCATTACCCCTTTTCATAAAGCCTATTAAACATCATACCAGGTTCCGAAGTCGATTATATGAGGACCGTAAATAAATTGTAAGTTACTTGGAATTTTAGCCTGAAATCACAGATTCAAGTTAATGCTATAACAATAAAGTTATTAGACTTTCCGTTCGCGGCCTCGTTGTGTCGATATTACACAATAGGAATTAGCCTGATATTATTTCAGTACAATGTAGCTTTTTATTTTAGAAAGTTATTTATTTAAATGTTTCCTAAAGCAGCAATGTTTGTATTGTTCTTGGGGCTATATTTGTTTTGTTTTTAAGCGGTTGTCATATCATCAGACATAGTCTTTCCAATTTTTCTCCACTTTATCCGACCCTGGGCTTGTCGCATCTAGACAAATTAATTTTAGCTTGTGTGTGGTAAATTTTACCTCGGTTGATATCAGTAATTGGTATATTGATTCGTGCATTTTAAAATTGAAATTTGTTGCCTTAATCGAATAATGAAACCTACGCTTGTGCGATTTGCGATTGAATACGCTTGTAACGAATTTGTTTGTAATCGTAGTAAATAATAGCAATACCTAATTTGCGAGTTAGCAAACCAATCCAAGTTGTAATTTTACCCTTTCATCTGACAGCTAACAGAATCAATACTTTCAATATTGTTTGCTACTAACTAAACAACCAAGTTAAAATCGTATACACGTTCCAGCCAAATAGTTTAATAAACTCTGGCATTCATAAACCAAGGAGCACAAAACAATTTTGTAACAGAAGTGTTGAAATACGAGTAAAAGTTTTGATTTACAATACCTCAGATAGAACAGGAGGTGAATAAACAAACGTTATCTGGCGGTTGGTTCTCGTCAAACGTGGCCAACTGTCATAATCAAGGGGCAATTATGTAGGCAACAAAACAGGTCGCTATTTCTGGAAGTTGGTAACTCGCGAGCGTCAGAGAATAACAGAGGGGATTGTTAACTACCGCAGAGGTATAACGTTGTAACGGACATTTTAGGGTAAGAATAGAATAGAATAGTTATTTATTTAGCATCACACATTTTGTTACATAATAGAATGACCGAACACAAGCAATTGCGCCGATACTGAAAAGGCATCTCGCTCAGCATGTGCCGAGGCGTGTCTGGGACGCCGCGACGCTGGTCTTCCGCGGATGCCTGCAAGCAATTTGACAGGCTTGGTGGCTCATTTGGTAGTGACCTCTGCCCTCTGAGCCAAGAGTCGTGGGTTCGATTCCCGCACAGTACAAACATTTGTGTTCATGAACATGTCTGTTTGCATTGGTCTGGGTGTTTTCTATGTATAATATGTATTTATTTACAAAAAAAAAAGTATCTAAGTAAGTTTATCAGTTGTCTAGTACCCATAGTACAAGCTTCGGCTTAGTTTGGGGCTAGGTGGCGCTGTGTAGCCCAGCGTGGCATGTCTTGGGTTATTTATTTATTTAATATACTGGCCCTTAGTTGATTCTTAAGTCACCTCTTAGTTCTTAGTTGTTGTTGGGTGTCAAACGTCATCCGCTATTCTTGGTACAAAGTAAACACTTAGTCTGAAAAGGAATCAATGTACTTTATCTCATTATTATCAGATCAATTGCCTGAGTGATGCGACCTCGCTATTAATCCTTGTACTCCTGAAACTGACACAATATAAAATAAATTGTGCATGTAAACAAGGATACACACGGCGCTGAATGTGTTAACTATCTAAGAGAGAAACCTTCCTGAAACGTGCAGGAACGATTACTCTATCTATATCTAAGCTCTTCAAACTCTCGTATGTTTTGATCAGACACATAACACATGTGTGTGCCTTCTGGATTCGCTTATGTCTTGTAAACACTGCATCCGGAAGAGAGGAAATTGTTTACTTTAGCTCGTAATCAAAGCGCATACGAATACGCATTGTTGTTCGTATCGGTTGGTTTGTATGTTGCGTGCGAGTTATCGGACATATTGATGTAATAGGGTTCTTGACACCATGTGCAACTAGTATGTAAGGAAGCGACCCATCATCTTTCGCTACAAGCCACCCTCGCCTGCCCGCGGTGCATCCTGCAGAATAACAGACTAGGCTCTTGCAAAAGACTGGTGGCGGTATAACCATCACGATTGAAGGCGTAGCTAATATTACAGGTCGATGACGGGCAGCAGCGTCACCGGAGCGAGGAGCTACGCCTTACGAGTATCATCCCGCCTTCATAGCGTGGTGATTGTGGGTAGAACCTCCAAGTGTTTGCCAAAAGTGGCGAATACCTAAAGGCTTCCAGCATTGGACTGCTATAGGCTGATGATGATGAATACTAGCATCGTAAACAAATAAATATCGAACGACATCACATACATTGCTCCGATCCCAAAGTAGTAGCTTGAGTGCTTTTGTTAAGGGTATCACGAACAACGAAGGTACCACAAAAATATACCTACCTAAATACGAATAGAAACACGGAACAAGCACAATGTTTACGAATGTTTAACGATAAGAAATTAACATAAAGTCTTTTTTGTTTTGACTGACATAGGTAGTGGTGAACAGAGTGAGACGGTTCTTCACTCCGGCGCAGCTCTGTGTCTTATATAAGACGCAGGTTCGTCCGTGTGTGGAGTACTGCTCTCATCTCTGGGACGGTTCTGCTAAGTACTTGTTGGAGGCTCTTGATAGGTTGCAGCGGCGTGCTATCCGTATTGTTGGAGATCAAGAGGTGACCAAAAACCTGGAACCTCTTCAGCTACGTAGAGACATAGCCAGTTTTAGTGTTCTCTATCGTCTTTACAATGGGGAATGCTCCGAAGAGTTATTCCAACTCGTTCCATCCTCTCCTTTCCACTCCCGAACAACACGTGCTGGACAGCGTTGTCATCCGCATACCATCCAGACGATGGTGGCGCGCACCAAGAGGTTTAGTTCCTCGTTCTTGCCCCGTGCCATTAAATCATGGAATGCCCTTCCAGCTCATGTGTTTCCTTCCTCTTACAATCCTGGGTTCTTTAGGCGGGGCGTGAAACGGCATCTCAGTGGGCCTTCAGGGTGAGGGCGACAAGCGCAATGGGTTTGCTCTATTGTGCCTGTCGACCTAACTTTTGGACCTCACGACCGCTTACCATCAGGTGGAGTGAGGTCATCCTGTAAGCTCTCCTTATAAAAAAAAAAAAAGTGGTTTTGACTCCTGAGTCCTAACAAACATTTCGTGTGATGAACATTTGTGTTCACCGCACGAGATGAAAACTCTATCTTAATCTTTTGAGTTACGACTGAATTATATCAACAGTGCGGTGTTTTCTTTGCACACATTCATCCAATTAGGTTAATTTGCATTTTTTCCTTGAGTTTTTTTTTATTTTTCTCATCTGCCGGAACATTCTTGCCCGCCTGAAAATATTTCATTTTTAATCTAATCTGTGAATTTCCGCAGCTATTCTGCTTTATGCCGCGCGTTCATCAAATTACTAATCTAACTTGATGGATTCATAAAAGCATTAACAATAATTTACACCGATGTATCCGTATTGAGGTGAAAGAAAACAACAAAAACCATTTATCACTGGATTCTAATAGTAATCATTTTCTTGCGGAGGCATGTAACTTGGAAGATCGATATGATTTTTATAACATAATGGCCTCACATCACCTGATGGTAAACAAAACAGAGGACAAAATAACCAAATCATTCACTTGCCACTACCCGTTAAGATGATGGCCAGCCAGGCGGGTAAACCCTACCAGCTGAGAAATTGAAATCTCAAAAAGATTTACCACTAATCTCTTAATTGACTGGCTCGATTGTTAATGACCTCTGCCATCTGAGCGTTAGATAACCGCACAGTACAAACATTTGTATGCATAAAACATGTCTGTTTCTATTGGTCTGTGTGTTTACTATTTATAATATGTACCTATTTATTTCCAAAAAACAAGTATCGTCAGTAAGTTTATCAGTTGTCTAGTACACATGGTACAAGCTTCGGCTTAGTTTAGGGCTAGGTGGCGATGTGTGGCCCGGCGTGGCATGTCTGGGTTTAATGAATCATTTACTGCGAAGGCGTGTATTAACTTTGAAGATCAATATATTGTAATTGAAACATGTTTAATAAAGCTCTTACTGTTCAACGTCTTATTAAATAGACATCAAACAACACGCTTTGACCTGTTATCGTCAAAAGTTTCGTTGCCAGGCGCCGAGGTTTTCGGAGCGTTCGATATTGCTAAGAGATCAGCTATAAATAAAACCAAATTGAACCCGAGGTCAGATTAAACAGCGCCCCGATTTTTGCTGATAAGTCAAATGCGTTGCGAGTTTTATATTTGGTATGTTGACGCAATGTTGCAATTAGTTACAATTTACTTTTCGTGTAGCTGTCATTTGTGTAAACTTTATTATTTACTAGCAGCCCGTCCCGGCTTCGCACGGTAGACTCATTTTTCTACACCTTTGGTTACATTGTTCAAATTTTACCAAGGATCCCTAATTTTTAACAAAATGAAATGTAGCCTATGTCAAATTGAGAGAATGTAGCATTCTATTGGTGAAAGAAATGTTTAAATGGGCCCAGTACTTTTTGAGTGTATTCATTACAAACATACAAAAATAGATACAAATCTTTCCTCTTTATAATATTAGTGTAGATACTACTACTTAAAAACCTTTTAAGTGTCACAAAGCTCCTGTTATTTAATCACTGACAGATATAATGATCCTTCTGACTGATTTTGGTCGCAGAGACTACAAAATTCAAGAAGAGACTAACAAGTCAGCTCTATTTGGATATTAATTGTTCTTTTAACAATTTCTCGTTACCTAAGTTCTGTAAAAGCGACTCTTAGCTTAGGAAACTGTCAGTAAGGCTGTGAGCATAAGATTAAAAAATATTTCATAGAAACCTCCCAGTATTTGTCATTAGCTTCAGCATTGGTACAAAATCTAAATATAGTAAGATACTATACTAAGTTTTTATTTGCATCAGAAATTGTGCTAATAAAAAAACTTTGTGTTTTTTAATGGTAAAAAATGAGGTAATATAAGTAAGCATACCTACTAGCTGTGCTCGCGACTTCGTCCGCGTGGAATAGTTATTTTTTCCCCTTTTTTTTTTTACATTTTCCATTATTTCTTCGATCCTTATAGTTGCAGCGTGATGTTATAAAGCCTTCCTCGATAAATGGTCTATTCAACACAAAAATAATTTTTCAATTCGGACCAGTAGTTCCTGAGATTAGCGCGTTGAAACAAACAAACAAACTCTTCAGCTTTATAATATGAAAGTATAGATGAGACACACCTTCGAATCTATGTCACAAGCTGACAGCATCTCTGCTGTACCATTCAACGTAAAACCTAAACGAATTGTTTTCTCCCCGTTAAACGTCCTAATCCGTCAGATTACTTCATACTCCATTCCAGCAGCTTAATCCTCGTCTTCAAGTTTGCCGACAGGGCAATTACCTAAATTTCTCATTAAGGCAGGACTTGATGTAAATTAGCAATCTCGGCGCGTCGCCGGGGCGTTCAGAAGTCGTTGGATATTTTATTACGGGACGGTTTATACAATTGTAGCTCTATGTTATACCCGTAAAAGTGACTTTGGCCGCGTCTTGAGGACAGTCTGCTGTGTACATAACTGTTTTACATGTATGTGTACTGTACTGATCTCACTAACAACTTGGAGACGTTGGCCCTGCGTAGAGACTTTGGCTCCCTTTGCGTCTTCTACAGACTCTTTCACGGAGAGTGCTCTGAGGAGCTATTTCAAATTATGCCAGTGTCACCATTTTACCACCGCACTACTCGACGCCGCGGCAGGGTCCATCCATACCATTTGGAAACTTTTCCATCCAGAACTGTTCGTTTCCAACGGTCGTTCTTTCCGCGTACCTGTAAGCTCTGGAATGAGCTCCCAGCCGCGGTGTTTCCTGATCGCTACGACTTGTCCTTCTTCAAACGTGGCCTAAAGATAACTCTTTCCTCACGGTAGGCAGCGGCTAAGCTGTGCCCCTGGCATTGCAGAGTCTATGAGCGGCGGTAACCGTTTAACATCAGATGGGCCGCTTGCTCGTCTGCCACCCATAGCAATAAAAAAAAAATTAAAAAAAATGTATATCTAGGTATATAAGTGTCTTACATTATATATTACATGCCATGGTGGTGGAACCTGACAAGAAACTGATTGGTAACTTGTAATTTGTTGTACTACATATTATATGTACACTAGCTACATCTGTTTCTGCTTACGGCTGTATTCACAAACGTTACTATGCGTCGCTCGAACGAAGGAAGGTTCCTAAAACCTGTTAGTCTTCTATCGTTTTCGATTAAGCGAAGAGGAGCTGGATGCTAGCCTAAACAAGGGGGGAATGGCCAATACGTCTTATTATCATACAGTGACAGAATGAAGAGGAAGTTGAATTTACCACTCAATTTTCTTTATAATATATTCGAATACTATATAAATGAAATCGCACGGTAGTCTTTAGATTAGATTGCAAGTTGTTTAAACACGCTTCGCAAATAAAATACAAAATCCATTTATCTAAGTTGTTTGAACTTTTAATATTTGCCCACGCGACATCCTAGCGTGTTTGTTTAAGTAATTCCAAGGCAAATGTCTTTCATGTATTCCGGCGAATACTTATCATTATTTTTGTTTGTTTCAGGTATGATTGCAGATAATGGTTGTTTACATGAATAATCTAGTTTATTTACCCATTTGTAAGTATTTGAATAAGTATGATGAATAACTAACTTTTTATGTGTATGAATTTGGATGGAAACGCGTTCTCCTAAATCATGAATAATGGCGTGAGGGCGCGGTATCCCACGAAAAATCCCATAATGTTAGGTAAAATATTTTCATTCGTCTGTACACTCGACATATACAATATACACACATAGGGTACATACCATGTAGGATAGTTTTAGTTTCGACTTTCGTTTGTGACAAAATAAAACAACAATTTATTAGAAAAAATAGCCAAATAGTCTATTGAAGAAGTTCTTCTAATGAAAACGGGCAAATCCTTGCCGTGTGATTAAAATGTGGAACGAATTGCCAGTACATGTGTTTCCTCTTTCCTTTGATATCGGATCCTGTAAACGGGCTGTGAAGAAGCAACTTAGAACGGCATCGCGGTGGCAA
This sequence comes from Conogethes punctiferalis, assembly GCA_031163375.1. Classification (NCBI taxonomy): domain Eukaryota; kingdom Metazoa; phylum Arthropoda; class Insecta; order Lepidoptera; family Crambidae; genus Conogethes; species Conogethes punctiferalis. The sequence goes on from CM062102.1 coordinate 2,168,062, forward strand.
CTGACAGGTAACTGACCGGTTACTTGCCAGTGGTCGCAACGACTTAGGCTTGTCTTTCGCTTTCCACTAGGCGTAGGGAGGCATTTAGGTCATGCTATTATAAAAAAAAAGTAAGAAAGGCACGTTCAATGAAATTCATGCTTTGATCGTTTCTACGCCAGTGCAAACGTTATCAGCCGATTCGTATCAAACGTACTAAGCCAGATTGACGTTTCGTCCGAGTCTCGGTCGGTTTAATGCACTTTTATCGGATCGTGACATCGACTGATAGCGCGTTAACTGTGACGAATCGCTGTTACGATGTTCGAGCCGAGCCTAGTGACAATGGCACGTTGTTCCCACGGGATCGTTTTTGTTTAACATGAAATTAATTACCTACATTCTAGGTATTATCCTACTAATATTATAAATGTGAAAGTTTGTTTGGATTATTATATGCATCCATAAGACTGCTCAATTGGTAGGACCACTGCTTTCTGAACCAAAGGTCGTGGGTTCGATTCCCACCCGGGACATACATTCGTGTGATGAACACTTGTGTTTGTTCCGTGTCTGGGTGTTTATATTTGTATTTAAATATTTATTTGTAGTACCCTCGTTGTTCTGATACCCATAACACAAGTGCTCAATCTACTTACTTTGGGATTAGAGCAATGTATTTGATGTTGTCTGATATTTGATGTTGTCTGATCCACCTATCAATCCTTACTCTTTCACCCATAAATGTGCCCATAAATTAGATACTGAACGAATTTAAATAAATACAGTACAATATAGCTATAAATACACACATAGATTGACACATAAGCTATGATTTACATGGATTGGCTCAATGGATCATTTGATAGTGACCTCTGCCTCCTGAGCCAGGGGTAGTTGGTTCGATCGGTACAAGGTTCGGCTTAATTTGGGGCTAGGTGGCGATGTATGGCCCGACGTGCCGTCTTGGGTTATTTATTTATTTATCATTAAAAATAAACATTTGGACGAAGCGTGAAGAAGCATCTAATAGCACGGCAAGTAATTGAGAGACATCAGCTTTTATCCTCGATTTCCAACAATTAAACTAAATATTCAGTGTTACAATAAAAAGTAATATTAAAGTTACATACCTTTGCATACTAAAAGTACTATCACCATTAACGGAATGGGACTTTCATCCCATTACGAAGTGGCATCGACCGCAAGTGGAGTAAAAGCGAAATCCCCATAAATGTAACGCGTCGTCGTCTCCGCATAACGGTGCGTGATGGGAATCGAACCCACTCTCCTTGATTGCCGATTCGATTGGCGAAAGCAGGTCGGGTGAATCGTGTCACGATGCGAATGACGAAATATCGGTCTTGTTGTACGTTAATACTATTGAATGTGTAGGTATGTTTTGACAAAACGACTACTTATGCTAAGTAGAGTCTAACCAGAGGCGTAGCGTGCCTTGGCGGGGCCTCATATAAAAAAATGGTCAGGAAGGGGAAAAGATTTGTCAAAAAATTTGGGAAGTTTTTATTAGTTATTGCTTATGCACTTTGGGGCCTCCATGGCCTGGGAGTCCCGTATAATTGATACGGCAGATACGGCGGTAGCTACGCCCCTGAGTCTAACTAAGGCAAATCGTGGCCATGACAGGCCACGGGCCATATAACAAACACCTCCAGAAACTAGGCATCACAGACAGCCCCCTGTGCAGAGCTTGCCTAGTAGCAGAAGAAACATTCTGCTTGAATGCCTCGAAGTGACAGCATATCGGCTGAAACACAGCCAGCCCGGCACTCTCTAGGACATCTTCGGCAGGCTAAATAGTCTGCCAATGGTTTAACACCACATTAGAATTTAGCAAATTGGTAGGATTATTCTTCATACCCCTGGGCAGGTTATAGCATATTTTTCATCACGCTACAATCAATAGGAGCAGAGCAGTGACGGGAAGTGTTAGGAAAACGGGAGAAATTTTTATCTGTATGTTTGACCGCGCATCACGCGAAAACTATTGCGTGAAATTAAATGCGGTTTTAACCAATGTGTTGCTAGAGGTCTAACTTAAAATTTAGTTGCCATTTTATGGAAGTCCGTTATTTTTGAAACCCGATATCCATGCGTGCGATGGCGCCGGCACAGCTAGTCTGACATAATATGATTGTTTCGTACCCAATCTTTAAGCGAGATACCAAGCATAGCCCTTTCCATAGCGCGTTAAACTTGTAATCTTCCCGTAAGCGTCCACGTTTCGGCAGTTTTTGCTAGATACCAATTATAGCCCTCTTTATTTACTTAGCTTCTGTCTATATTTAGCAGCAAAATTAATCATCCAATCACTTCCTACAAGCGGTTTACAGTTAATGTCACCGTATAGTGTGCTTGACCCCGCCGCAGACCGCAGCAGGGCATTCGCTCATGTGCGACTAGTAATTAATATTGTGTCGACTAATAGCTTTTAAGGTTAGGCCTGATTTCTAATATACCACTGCTGTGTTAGGTTTTGTTTAAACTCTTCTTTTTTTTATAGTAGCTCGACATAATGGCTTCCCTACGCCTGATGGAAAGCGAAAGAAAAGCCCAAGTCACTGTGACAACTGGCAAATAACTGGTCAGTTACCTGTAAGTTGCCATCGCCATGCCGGCCCAACCCTAACCTCCCACGAGCTCCGAAAACCCTACTCACCGGCAGTTACTTAAATGGTTTCACAGAATAATGAGATCAAAATTTGCTGTTGTAAACATTTCATCATCATCATCAGCCTATCGCGGTCCAGTGCTGGACATAGCTCCTCGCTCCGGTGACGCTGCTGCCCGTCATCGGTCTGTGGTATTTAGCTACGTCTTCAATCTCAATCGTGATAGTTATACCGCCAGCGGTCAGCAGCTAGAGCCTCGTTAGTTATTCGGCAGGATGCACCACGGAGCAGATGAGGAAGGCTCGGAGCGAACAGATGATCGCTCCCTTACAGCCCTAAAACATTTTAAGAGTCTTAAAAGTTGTATCGTTCAACATTTTGGCGACTTAGTCTCTTCAAATATCTTGTTTCCAACACGCCCAAAGGGTACGGTAATATTAAATTCCATCTGTGCCCGAAATAATGTAATAGCGCTATTACAGTCACGTATTGTTTGTGGGATGAAGCTATAAAAGTCGTTCGGATAAACGATGGTGCCTCCAATGTTTGCTTTGAGAACACCGTGTGGGGTTTTTTAATCTGTACCTTCGGTGTCTTGGAGTCGGTAGATTTATGTATTTTACGGCGAGACGTGACTTTCTGACGTGGCTTTTGAATACATCACACGGGTTCGAGGTGGGCTTTTTGAAATTTATCATTTAAGGATGGCACGTAACTGTTAGTCGTTGTGATATATTGCCGACGGAATAATGAGTTATTTTCTTCACTTAGTACAGTTTAAACAGAATAAACAGATAATAGACACTGAGGGCATCTCCCAGAATACCTAGACCTACGACAATTTAGAGAAAGTCATTTCCTAAATTGACCCGACCGGGGATGCCATCCGCCAAAGAAAAGTGAAACGAGCAATGGAGTATTTTTGTGTCTTTAAACAATCGTCGCGCGTATCATTCGCAAATGTACTGTGAAATGTCACCTGGATCCAATTAATTAAAGTGTAGTTCTGTTAGTAACTTTCTTTGAACTCTTTGAACCAGTTCCTTGCGATCTAGGACGAGATAACCCTTGGAGTGAATCGCAATTAATTAGATGACTCTGTTTTAATTGCAATATGGCGGCTTATCGTGTGGTAATTGGAATGATTTATCATCATCAGCGTATCGCAGTCCACTGATGTACATGGGCCTCCTCATCACCTCGATGGTTAGCGATCCTCCGACTTGGGAGCTTTCAAGAAACGAGCGTACTCCTATTTAAAAGGCCGGCAGCGACCCCAGAACTCGATTTGAGTTGCGGGTGTCCATGGGCGGCGTCGACTGCTTACCATTAGGCATCACATTTGCTCGTCTGCCGCCTCTTGCATGAAAAAAGGGCAAACACGGACACCCCTGGGCAGGCGGGTTGGCGATCGCAGGGCATAGCTTTTCGATCCGGTGACGCTGCTGCCAGTCATCAGTCTGTGGTATTTTGCTACGCCTTCAATTGTGATGGTTATACCGCCACCAGTCGGTTGCCGGTGCCTTGTTTGTTATTGGCAGGATGCGCCATGGTCAGGTGAGGTTGGCTTAGAGCGAAAAGATGATAGGTTGCTCCCTTACATCCCACCACCTATCCCTACCATTCCATATTTCATTCCACCGTTTATTTACTCTCAAATACAATAATAACTATAGTTGATTATGTCACGTCACGATTGTTAGAAGCGGGTCCCGGATTAGGTCCCGATTGGGGGATTGACTCTTCGGATTTAGGGGATTTGCTGTAAAGGGACCGTGAAGCAAGCAAATTAATTGGTTCTCTTGGGGAATTCGAATAGTGGGAGTCGGTCTCCGCTTTAATCGGATAAAGTGAAATAATTGTGTGATATATCACACATTCGTTATGTGCACAACTAATTGTGGTAGAACAAAGTGGTCATTAATTAAAATGATTATACCTTTCAGCTTATCAGCATTGTGGATATAAATACGGCATTATTGGTCTGGGTCATCATCATCATCATCATCAGCCTATTGCCGTCCACTGCTGAACTCTCCAGTTGTTCACCACTTAGGGAAAACATCTGGAGGACATACCCCTAATCGCCACGCTGGGCGGGCGGGTTGGCAATTGCAGGGCGTGGCTCCTCGTTCCGGTGACGCTGCTGCCCGTCATCGGCCTGTGGTGTTTTCCTATGCCTTCAATTGCGATGGTTATACCGCCACCAGTCGGTTGCAAGAGCTTCGTTTGTTGTTCAGCAGGATACACCTCGGGCAGGTGAACGTGGCTTGGAGCGAAAAGATGACTGGTCGCTCCCTTATATCTCTTAGATTGATGTAACTTGCCTCAATCGTCACACCTGCTTAATCCGTTAAACTATAAACACTAGAAGTAGTTCAGTGACCTCATTACGCAATGCGTCCTTCACGCGCGTCACAGATGCTGCATCTCGTTAGCCGCAGCGGCTAGGGCAGCGCTGCAAAACCGCCTCGGGTCGTTGACCGCGCGACGTGCGGGCAGGTGTGTTTATCGATATCGACGAAAATCATGGATTTAACGTTCACATACCTATTTAGAGTTTTTGATGTTCGTTGTCAAATAAATAGATATTTTTCCTATTTTGACAGATCACATATTTTATTTTTCTTGATTTCTGAGACGCTTGCGTATTTCATTCCGCAGCTTAAATCAATGACATGCGCGTAACTTTTATAACGATCAAGTAAAAAGAAATGTGTGTGATAGTATTCAGTTAAACAGTTCACGACCACATTTATTTATTTGATCATTATTGCACATAAAAAATTCCAGTCCACCATTGGACTAACCTGAAACAGTAAGAAGGTAGTGTGCTACAAACAAATACGTATGAGACTAATATGACCCGAATTAATTAAAACTAATAAACATTAAATTGGCTTAATTTTATCATATCATATCACTGACTGAGTGGTTATGTAGGGTTACGCATGATACAAAACATCCTTTACGAATAAACTAATCTTTCATCAATTAACAAACTTAATTAGTTTATCAGTGAACAGTCTAAACAACCATCCGTTCATTCTACACCCACGCCTATTTCAAGATCAATTACGTATGCAATCGTGTCTAAGTCAACCAATAAGTGTGATTGGCAAATCAAATTGCCAACCATTCGACCTGTCACTTCTAATAAAACTTGTTAAACGCTTACTTTCATCGCTACAATTCCATTTGACATTGGCAGTGATACGTACTCGTTTTGTTACTAATTTAGTATCAGTTAGTAGCGTTTGTATTGGCTGTCAGTTATTGTTAGATTTTATCGGCGTCGAAATTTTATGTGAAAGTCACGTATGTTTATTGTCTCGTACGGTGTTATTAAAGTTTATTAACTATGTCATGAATGGGGCAGGTTCATTAATTAGATATTCTAACGTACCTACTACGTACTATGATAGTTTGAGTGACGGAGTTCCGTAAAGTATGTAATATAAATATTGCTGCTTGTTGCAGTATTTAGCTAAGCCTTAAAATTGTGCTATTATACTATTAAGTTTACTACTAATTGGCTATTATGGTTAAAAAATGTAATTAGTCCGTCTTTTAGCCTATTCAATAATAAAAGACACGTATTTTTTATTTGTAAGGTCGAAAGGTTTCTTGACCCCTACTTGATGTTATAAAAATGTATGTTATTTTGGGTAATTTGCATAACCAATGTGTACAGCATAGAAATAAATAAATAGCAGCAGACATGACTCACTAGTGCACTACTTTTTTCCACTTGAATACACATTTGAACCTTACAGAGTGCTTCTAAACGCATATTGCGATCAGCCTTCCACACCGGTTCAAGGAACAAATGGGACCAATTAGGAAGTACACTCTTTCGAACAAAAAAAGAAGGAGGAGGTAACAAGCATACTTACAATAAATTAATCCTCCTCCAATTATTGAAGTCGGTTAATAAAAGATAATATAGTCGGTTAATAAGATATTTTTTATTTATTTATGTAATTAAAACAGGTTGTGTTTGTAATATTTTCTCTATACTCGACTAGTCTCCGAAAAAATTGCCGCTGTAGCCACAATTTGTAATCTCATTACATTACTTCTAAATCTATCGATATCGACAATTTCACCGCACTATGTAGCGACGCGTGCGTGACGGCACGGCTCGACTCACCGGACTGTGTCTGTCGACTCACTATCGTCCATTCAGCACTCGATAATGCATAACAGCCGGAGATCTAATTAACATCACTATGCGTTCGATTGTTACCTCATTCCGTTCATATGTTAATAGTCGCAAGCCTTTCGGTTAAGGTGTGAAGAGTGGGATGTAATGCTAGGTTTACACGCGTGCCAGCCCTGCCCTACACACTGCGCACGCACGTGCACATTCAAACAGACGAACAGCCCGTTCACATGCGTGTGCTTGTGTTTGTGCCCGTTGAATGTCGTATTGAACGCGAGCGTGTAAACGCGGCATAAGAAAGCGACCTACCGATCTAAGTCGCCCCCACCTGCCCGTGGTGCATCTTGCCGAATAACGATCGAGCCTCTGGCAACCGACTGGTGGCGGTACTACCATCACGATTGAAGGCGCAGTTAAATACCACTGGCCGATGACGGGCAGTATCCTCACCGGAGCGAGGGAGTTACTCCCGATCGCCAACGCAGCCCAGCGCGCGTGGAGATTATGGGTAGTAAGTCTCCAGGTGTTTGCCCAAAGTGGCGAACAACTGGAGAGATCTAAGTCCAGAAGTGGACTGCGATGGGCAGATGATGATGATGACTGTTCAACTGAAGTGGTACGGAGATGAGATGTGTCATTTGAACAATATAGCTTACCATCAAGTTCGTATGCACTTCCATTATAAAAACCACCCCTTTCGACATAGAACATTTAGATCCATATGTGAACCATACAAAATTGCAAGAAAATTCCTTCCATGATCACGTCAGTCCCTGTATAAGTTCCAATCTGTAGGCCTGCGAACATGTTCATATCTTATTCAGCGTTGAAGCCGGGGGCGTGTCGGAACTAGAGAGACGCGGCACGAATGCTCGCTCGTAAAATGGTTTGTGTACTTTGTGTAGCTTGCGTCCTCTATAGTCAGATGAAGTTACAATACACAAGTTGGCAGCTTGTCAACGAGCCGGCCCTGACTCACTGAGGGCCTGGTACATTGAAACTGCATGGTTCAAGCTATCGCGCCTTTTTAACCGACTTCGAAAAAAGGAGGAGGTTCTCAATTCGTCTGTATGTATAATTTTTTTTTTATGTATGTACACCGATATTTCCGTCAATTATGGATGGATTTCAAGTGGGCGTTACTCCTATCACCGTATACAAAAAAATATTTTTTAAATAAAAATTAAACCGACTTCAAAAATACACAAACGACCAAAACTAAAAAGCGATAAATAACGTAAGTAATTATATCCTTAATACATATTATATGTATAACTATAATTATTTAAATATTACAATTATCACTTATTTTTTATAATGACATGTGTATTTTTTGAAGTCGGTTTAATTAAAAAAAAAAAAAAAAATTTTTGGTATACGGTGATAGGAGTAACGCCCACTTGACAGCCTGTCGACAAATATAAAGTCGTTTTCCTAGCGGTGTCGTTGTCGATCTGTAGCCCAAATAGGTCCTTCTCCACTATAAAAAAAGTATGTGCACCTAATTACTGGTGTACCGCGTTGCAACAAAAAAAAATCTATGTTTACGCACGCCAATGATGGATGGCTGATCTATTTTAGCCGATGTGTTGCCGCAAAATCCTAAGTGAGATAAGTTCCAAGACATTCGGCTGTAACTACAAGCGACAGTGTAGTTGCGATCTTGAAACGTTCGCAACATTGTTTCCGAAGCGAGCTGCAAACTTGTTCCGGCTTCGAGTGCTGGGGCTTCGAGCTTTTGCAGTTTTTGCTTTCTTTTCAACAAAGGGATTTCGTTGTAGTTTTTATAGTGCTTCTTAAAAGTGTACGGTATACGCTACTTTATTATAAACAAAAAACAAAATAAATCTGGAACATGCCACGCTGAGCCACACAGCGCCGTCTTGTCTCAAACTATGCCGAACCTTGCACTATGATTACTAGACTGATAAACTTACTTTTACTTTTTGTAAAATAAATACATATTATACATAGTAACAGACCAGACCAATACAAACGGACATGTTCATGCACACAAATGTTTGGGCATCGAACCCTTGGCTCATTAGGCTGAGGTCACTACCAAATGAGCCATTGGGCTTTTTTTTCTATCTGTCAAAATGTATGCTTAGGTATATCTTTAAAACTACGCAACAGATTTTGATGCAGTTTTTTTAAATAGTGAAAGGGTTTCATGAGGTTGGTTCATAGGTATAAATGTTTGTACACATGTAATGCAGAAGAACTCTGTGATATACCGTATCAGATAACATGCAAATACTTCGTCATTGTCACACAATTTAGCACGAAACACATACAACCGTTACTTCTCATTATTAGGACACAAATGGAAATTAATTGTCGCGGCCGGTTTGGGCTGGTACCGCGATGTATCATTATGAACAAAGCAATGTCCCGTCACACAAGTTTATACGAGTATGAGGTCGTTTATCTGTGGACCCGTAGGGATGGCTCAATAGCCTTGTAGACTATTTTTGGTTCCTTCATCATATTCATCATCATCAGCCTATTGCAGTCAACTGCTGGACATGGGCCTCTCCAGTTGTTGACCGGTTAAGGCAAACATCTGGAGGCTATACCCATAATCGCCACGCTGGGCAGGCGGGTTGGCGATCGCAGGACGTAGCTTCTCGCTCCGGTGACGCTGCTGCCCGTCATCGGTCTGTGGTATTTAGCTGCCTTCAATTGTGATGGTTATACCGCCACAAGTCGGTTGCCAGTGCCTCGTTCGTTATACGACAGGATGGATGCACCACAGGCAGGTGAGGGTACTTGAAGTTATAAGATCTCTCCCAGACTCCCTTGAATCCCAATTATGTCTTACTAGCTGTGCTCGCGGCTTCGTCTGCGTGGAATAGTTATTTTTTCCCTGTTTTTTTTTACATTTTCCATTATTTGCAGCGTGATGTTATATAGCCTAACTAAAGCCTTCCTCGATAAATGGGTCTATTCAACACAAAGATTTTTTCAAATCGGACCAGTGGTTCCTGAGATTAGCGCGTTCAAACAAACAAACAAACTCTTCAGCTTTATAATATTAGTATAGAAGTATAGATTATTCCTCAAAGAATTTAGTGGTGATTTTTTGAAGATGACATCTTTCAACAAATTACCACTTACACCCACACATTGGCATCCCTATCTGTCTGTGTCCGAACCGGTTATGTCATTCTGTTAGATAAACGAGAGCGTTCGCTAATTAAGGCTAATTGGTGTATGACGCGTAGTCGTACCTACCCGAGGTCAAGGGGATGTTTGTTTGTTGGTGCCGGGGCAATTGAGGTGATCAGACGAGGCGTTTAAGTGAAAGTAGTGTATTGTTTTGTAGTATATGTGAGCGTTATAGTGATAGTAAGTCTTAGCGATTACAGTATAGAGACTTGCAGAGATAAATAAGAAGGTTATGTTTGATTAAAAAAAATTCATCATGGAAATCAAATATTATTTTACGATGGCAAATGTAACTGATCGAATATGATACCCTTATTGCATATTCATAAGTGTTTCCTAACGAGAGGATTAGTATTACATATTGTCAGTATCATAAAAAGTACTAGGAGCACATAGTTACTTGGGAAGTCAAAGACGACTTATAATGTCTAATTGTACCACAAGATATCCGTAAATATCTTTTGCTGAAAATGTTTGTATTATTGGGCAATAAATAATATCTATCTAGTACCTTTTTAGACAGCCATCTTCGAATCCCACGTGGTTATGTGCTCCTGGTACTTTTGTACCAGACAGCGGGCCGGTGCGGTGGTTGCCCAGTAACGAAAATAATATGCATCATACCCTTTTCCTGAACATTTTGTATTTTTATGCTATAAAGACTATCTGTCCATCTAGTACCTTTAGACCTCCACTTTAGACTTCCCACGTGGCTATGCGCTCCTGGTACTTCACCAGACAGCGGGCCGGAGGCTGCCCAGTAACAAAAAGTCAGCAATACCTACGTTCTCGTGTCAAAACAAAGCCGGCACAGACCAGTGCACGTTCACAAAAGACGCATTCCCATGCATTCCTCTTTGTTCGCGCCCCCTTTGATTTCCATGTTTTGAAGTGCGCGACACACCCCCCACGTTTTTGTGGCTTTCATTCCCGGAATGGTTTTATTTCGGTACTTTTCGCGGTTCAACGAACTTGCGCTATTGATTAGTCCATTATTTTTCATTTCACACAGTTCGTCATCTAGTTTTTGTTGATCAGCTATTGTCTGATGCATCGGCGGTGCATTGTTCGAGATAGGATTTCGCCTTGAGCATTCGTGTCATTGGCAGTCAAGGTTTTTCTTACTTAAGTATTAATGATATTTATTACGATTCCGTTGGTTTTTTCTTAACTAATAATAGCCCACCTGAATTATAAGAGATATGAAAATGGCCCTTTAGCAAACATTGTTCAGTCTGATGAGCATTTTTTGTTGATTTATTAATTTTTTTTGTTGATTTATACAAATCAAAAATCTGGAACATTTCATGACATCATCACCAGCCTATTGCAGTCCAATGCTGGAAATAGGCCTCTCCAGTTGTTCGCCACGTAGGGCAATCATCTGGAGGATATACCCATAATAATCGCCATGCTGGGGCAGGCGGGTTGGCGATCGCAGGGCGTAACTTCTTGCTCCGGTGACGCTGCTGCCCGTCATCGGCCTGTGATATTTTGCTACGCCTTCTATCGTGCGTGATGGCTTTACCGCCACCAGTCGGTTTGCCAGAGCCTCGTTTCTTGTTCGGCAGGATGCACTACGGGCAGGTGAGGCTGGCTTGGAGCGAAAAGGTGATGGGTCGCTCCATTACATCCCCATTTCATAACATCATCATCATTATTAGCTTGAAGACGTCCACGACTGGGACCCGATAATATTTACCACTTCGAGGGATTTGTTTCATTCACCACGCTTAACAGGCCGGTTGGTGACCGCAGTAGGTCTTATCTTTACCCAGGTAAACAATGATGCCAATATTTTTTTTTGTCTTCTACGACACCCATTGATAGAAATGGGCTAGTCTCTTCTAAATCTGGAAACCATAAGGACAGTTGATGTAGTTTTAAATTTTAATAAAGTCCTATTGAACGAAGTCGAGAGCACAAGCTAGTAAAAGAATAAAGCAACACAACCCAAATCATATGAACTTGTAATAATATTCCTAAAGGGGCCCAAAATAAAAAGGGATTTCCTGACCTCCCAAAGGTAGGAAGTTATCGTGATATTATTACTGTTTACGAGCACTAGAACGTAAGGACCCTCCCAATTTCCTCTCAGGGCAAAGGTCAGAGGTCATAACGACCCATATCACAAAGTTTTGGACGATATCGTCAGGGTAATAGAGGTTACCGTTGCAACGATTGGACTGGCGAAAACGTATGGCTACGTCCACCATAAAAATATTGGAAGGAAATTCTCTAAAAGATAATGTTATTTGGAGTTGAATTCCGTTGATCTTTTGGGTTTAATACGTCTTTTATACAATTTATACCCTTTTCCTATTCTATTTCTCATCTGATGGAAAGCGAAAGAGCATCCCAAGTTTGACAACGTTGCGACAACCAACCAGGAACAAACGGCCGTTACAGGCCCACAAAGTTGGAAAGAAAAGATAATAGGTCGCTCTCTTACAGGGGATGTGTAATCTCTAACAATCAATTTACATATAAACGGTGTTTTTCTGATCTATAAATCTTGTTGAAATTATAATTGTTTAATTTGTTTAAGTTTTGTAATTCTAATAGCGAACCTCTTTCCGCGCTAATCATGGTGCTATAGTAAATGGCCAATCATATAGTTTGGCTCGACGTTCGCTCACAGGCTTGGCATCATCCCACGTATTGATTATACTCGTACGTACAGCGGTTGTTAGTTACCGAACTATGCACTGCAGTTAACAGCTGCGTACGTAATTCATACATTTTATGTCATATTTTCACATTAAAGCAAATTAAAGCCGAGCTTATTCGAAATATTCTCAGAAACTCATTTCTTAATAGGAGCATTTACACTGAATGGAATTAATAGCACTTTTAAATTATGTTCATCCTCAACATTATCGTACTTTACGTGAAGTAAGCACTACTAGTCTATACTGGGACGAGATTTCTTGCAGCCCACCATACGCCTAAGGACCCAACAGTAAGGACCCATAACACTAAGGACGACAAGAAGACTTTACTTGTTGATCTACCATCTATCTATATGTTACAGTTAAAACTAGTTAGTAGATAGAACGCGTTTTTCCCAGTAAGAATAGTTTTTAACCGACTTCGAAAAAAGGAGGAGGTTCTCAATTCGTCTCTATGTATAATATTTTTTTTTTTTTATGTATGTTCACCGATATCTCCGTCAATTATGGATGGATTTCAAAAATTTATCGACAGTTCGATAGAGGACACTTCCGAGGTGGTCCCATTATCACCAAGTCAGGATCTGATGATGGGATCCTGGAGAAATTGAGGGCATCAACCGAAAATTGTATGCTCATATGGTGTTTTTGTTACGTAATCATATTTTACTCAGGTATATGCTTCCGGGCGTCAATATCTGGTGCTGATGATGAAGCCACAGAACTCCTTAACGGTTAGGAGTTAGGGGACAGTACTGACTTTGGTCGATATTAAACTAGGTAGTAGTATGTACTTATGCAAGGCTAATAGGGCAGGTGATTTGGTAAGTGATATGCTTGATTCTAGATCGCAAAGTCTTCACTTGACTTAAAGCAAAATATTTTCATTCCTAAGTAAAACTCTTAAGGACATTAATTAACCTTTATTCAAGGTCACAGCACATTAACGCAACTAAAAATAGAGAAATAAAATTATTTTTTAAAAAAAAATTAAACCGACTTCAAAAAAAAAACACTAACGACCAAAACTAAAAAGCGATAAATAACGTAAGTAATTCTATCCTTAATACATAATTATTTAAATATAACAATTATCACTTATTTTTGAAGTCGGTGCCAGCCAAACAAATAAATGTATATTGTCGTGTGGATTTGCCAGCCGCGCGCGTCATACAACAACAGTCTACGTTAGGTACCGAAAGGCTGGCACCGACTTTAAAAATAAGTGATAATTGTTATATTTAAATAATTATGTATTAAGGATAGAATTACTTACGTTATTTATCGCTTTTTAGTTTTGGTCGTTAGTTACTTAATGCCTTTGTTAACACTAGAATTTACTGATGTCTGAATCGAATATCAATTAAAACTAGTTTCTGCAAGACAAACATAAATATTTTTTATAAAATGTTAAGGGGAACATCTTCGTCATACATTATTTCCGTGTAGCTTTAAATCTGTTGAGGCTGCACACGAGACAGAAGCTTACAAAACGAGTAACTTCTCCCGTTTTTCCAACATATACCTTCACTTCACTGCTCTGCTCCTATGCGTGCCTCAGCGTGGCATGTCTTGAGGATAAGAGAGGTAGGGCATAGCGAATCTTCGCTCGTATTGAGCTGCCCGTCCGGGAAAGGACCTCCACCCTATAGAATACCGCAGCCAAATGACCTCCGGGTCGTGTTTCTGCTGGTAAGTAGGGTCTCCGGAGCTCGTGGGGGGTTAGGGTTGGGCCGGCATGGCAGTGCCAACTGACTGGTAACTAACCAGTTACTTGCCAGTTGTCACAGCGACTTGGGCTTCTCTTTGGCTTTCCATCAGGCGTAGGAAAGCCATTATGTCGAGCTACTATATAAAAAAAAGAGTTATTTAAAGTAAACAAATAGTATTGTAATTTTGGACTCCATGCAATTTACTCCATAGTCGTCTAAACAATGTTGTAATTTGTACTAAACGCGTCAACGGAATCAGTTATCATATCGTAAATGGGTTATTATCATCGAACAATTCATAAGCTGCATCCGCCGCCTAACGGCTCCCTACGCGACATGAATATTCAATCTGATTGATGCATCGGTGTTGTAGGGCTGTAGGGCATCTAAACTGATAAACACATTTAGGCACGTTCGTGAATTAATGTTTGTGGGAGTTAAGTTGTGTGCTATAAAATAAATAAATAACCCAAGACATGCCACGCTGGGCCACTCATCGTCATCTAGCCCCAAACTAAGCCGAAGCTTGTACTATGGGTACTAGACAACTGATAAACTTACTTAGATACTTTTATTTTTGTAAATAAATACATATTATACATAGAAACACCCAGACCAATACAAACAGGCATGTTCATGAACACAAATGTTTATACTGTGCGGGAATCGAACCCACGACCCTTGGCTCAGTGCTCACTACCAAATGAACCATCGAGTCAGTCAAAGGCTATGAGAAGGTAAAGAAAACGTATCCCTTCAATTCCCGTGCGTGGGTGTTGCAAGAGTCGACTAAAGGACTGCATGAGATTTCAGTTTCAGTCGCCAGCCTGGCTGGTGACACTCTCCATAGCACCCTTAAAGAGCCTTCGGTCGCTCTTCATAATCAGGGGTATACCTCTATAGGTACTTTTTTTTGGCTATCCAAAAAACCGCCACCACTCTTTGACGTCACGCGTAATTTTAACCTGCTATATTTTTGTCATTTTTGGTCTAATTTACAAATGAAAAAATACGTATCTTTTATTTTTGAACAATCTAAAAGACGGACTAATTATTTTTTTTTTTGGCAACAGGCCTATTAAAGGCCTAAAACTAATTACCACAGGCCGATGACCCGTGTCCTGATATTCCTTAGTCGTCTTTTACCTTTTCTAAATTAGGAAGAAATAGATTCCCAAATATGCAATGTTGCCAGCCCTATGTGTGCCATCGTGTTGACACGTCACTGTCGGCACCAGCCCGCTCGGAGGCTGAATTGCCAACGATTACCCCAGCGGGTGTGCTCGCCAATAATCTCGGCCAATTTCAATCAGCGAATATCGGTGCTTGGGGAGGTGTGTGCAATGCGTCACATTCACAATTGTGATTGCACTGGGGTAGGCCAATCAATGTAACCGTCAGGCTGCAGTTTTACGCAGCGCAGGTATCACCCAAGACATGCCACGCTGGGCCACACATCGCCGTCTAACCCGCAAACTAAGCCGAAGCTTGTACTATGGGTACTAAACAACTGATAAACTTACTTAGATACTTTTTTTTGTAAGTATGTAAATACATGTTATACAAAGAAAACACCCAGACCAATACAAACAGACACCTACCTGTTCCATGAACGTTCATGAACAGAAATGGTTGTACTGTGTTGGATTCAAACCCACGACCCTTAGCTCAGAAGGCAGAAGGCACTACCAAATGAGCTATCGAGCCAGTCAAAGCCAGTATATATAGCAGATTTTGTAAAACAACATGTACCGTTTAGTCGTATTGTCCAAGTTGGCAAAATGTCCAATTTTCATTGTATCATGGACATTGCCTGAGAGTGGCGGAATATGTAAGAAGTTTAATAAGACACTATTTAAGAGAAGTAGGGCATAGCGAATCTTCGCTCGATTTGAGCTGCCCGTCCGGGGAAGGGCCACCACCCTATAGAATACAGCTAAATGACCTCTGGGTCGTGTTACTGCCCGGTCAGTAGGGTTTCCGGGGCTCGTGGGGGTCAGGTTTGGGCCGGCATGGCGGTGGTAACTGACCAATTGCTTGCCCGTTGTCACAGCGACTTGGGCTTCTCTTTCGGTTTCCATCAGGCGTAGGGAAGCCATTATGTCGAACTAATATATAAAAAAAGCCAAGTTATTCTACTGCTCTCCTCCATAAACATAGTATTTGTAACTATATCAGATATGTTACGTTGTTTATTCAATGTATTTACTATGTTACAACAGCAAGCTGGTCTTATTTAAATTATTGAATAGGTATGAATGCATGTAATGCCGTGATGAATATTTAGCTCTACGATGGTCGGTAGAGGCCGCTGGTTTGCAGTTTGGCACCACGCCGACTAGGTATCGACCCAGGGTGCGATGTTGCGTTTAGCTGACCTCGGGGTCACGCTTACCGCTCGAGCGAGTGGTAAGCGCGTAGGCCACGAGCGAGGTAAGCGCACCTATGAATGAAACAAGGCAAGATCTTGATTCTTAAATAAAATAAGTAAATATCAGACAACATCACATACATTGCTTCGATCCCAAAGTAAGTAGCTTAAGCACTTGTGTTATGGGTAACAGAACAACGAAGGTACCACAAATAAACACTTAAATATAAATATAATATTCACTCAGACACGGAACAAAAACAAGTGTTCATCACACGAATGTTTGTCCCGGGTGAGAATCGTACCCACGACCCAAGTCGATTGGTAATAATTGGTGGCTCGATTGGTAGTGTCGAGCCAGTCATAATTCTTGATCACAGATGTCGTCCCTCAGCTTACAACACATGTCAAGTCGATAATTGGCGGTTTTCCCATTTTAATGGCAGTGGTGATTTCCTGGAAATGGAGGTATCCCCGGAGCGAGAAGCTACGTCCTGCGTTCGCCAACCCGCCTGCCCAGCGTGGCGATTATGGGCATATCCTCCAGATGTTTGCCCTAAGTGGCGAACGACTGGAGAGGCCTATGTCCAGCAGTGGACTGCAATAGGCTGATGATGATGACGATGACCTTACCCTTTCTATTAATTATCCTCTACCCAAAGGTTGTCTTGAGGAGATCGCTCAAAACGATTAGACCACCTTAATTGTACTTCGATATTTGATGATGAGGTTTCCCGCTCGTTGTCGGAGCGATTTGGGCTAAAAAAGAATGCTAACTATGCTTTTTTTTTTCTCGAGGCGGACCATCACCGTCTGCCACGGGGAGGCAGTCGGTGGTGTGCTGTGCATGTTAGCAGCTAAACTCCCCGGTGTTCTCGCCAGCGTCGTAGTTCCGGAGGAGTCGGGATGCGCAGCGCGATTCGACACGGCTCCTCCAGTAATGCTAACTATGTTCAGCCAATCTAAGTAGCGATTCTATCGACAAAGCCAATGTGTTAAATTTTCAATCCTAGGAATCTCCAATGATCTACATTGTTTCCGCCGTACTAGTTCGCAACTACATGACCGTCTTGCAATTACCTCGTGCATCTATATGCAAATTGCGATTACGTTCAGAACCCTTCAAGGAAGCGTCCCAACCGGTATTTTAGGGTACGTAACGTAACGACCGGTCTTCATCGGTATACGAGTAGAAGGTAACGGTAAACCGGTAAGCAGTCTCAGTAGCCAACGTAAATGGTATTGTGCCACTGGTATTTAGTAATCGTTATAGACTAGTATGGCGCTAATTGAGGCTTATTTATGAAGCGTGTGCTTACATGGCCAAACCAACCTTAGTGAAATACCTCAGGCCAGGTGGAGCGACGGTTTGCGCAAGATTGCTGGAAAGTACTGGATGCGACAAGCCTAGGATCGAGCAAAGTGGTGAATGGTTGGAGAGGTCTATGTGCAGCAGTGGACTGCGAGAGGCTGTTGATGATGATGATGATGATAGGCTGGCGGGATGACTGGCTCGGTGGCTCAATTGATAGTGACCTCTGCCTTCTGAGCCAAGGGTCGTGGGTTCGATCCCCACACATTACAAACATTTGTGTGCATGAACATGTCTGTTTGTATTGGTCTGGGTGTTTTCTTTGTATAATATGTATTTATTTACAAAAAAAATATATCTAAGTATGTTTATCAGGAGGCCTACGTTCAGCAGTGGACGGACCAAGGCTGTTGATTGATTGATTGATTGATGTTTATCAGTTGTCTACCCATAGTACAAGCTTCGGCTTAGTTTGGAACTAGATGGCGCTGTGTGGCCCAGTGTGGCACGTCTTGGGTTTTTTTTATAGTGTAATGCTATTGTACAATAACAGTTTGGTGGTTGGTGTCGGATTCGAGTCCTAAAAATGTTATTGGTCTGACGATGGTCATGCGTATGATAAGAGATAGTGTTTCCTGATCTCTGCAACATGTCCTTCCTGAATAGGCTTGCCAGATGTCCGGCTTTAGTTGTTTTGTTTGGCTTTTTGCGGTCCCGTCCGGCCAGATATGTACGTGTTTGGCCTGTCCGGCTTTTGTCAGGCTTTTTGTCAGAGTGGCCATTCGTACTACGATGGGCGGACGAGCGTCCGTGCGGACAAGAGAGCAAACTGCTGGCTCGCGCGGCGCGTCTGTCACACACTCCATCTACCATCTCACTTTACATCACGTACCTATAAATACCTACTTTTTTCAACAGCCCAGCTGTAAAAGCATTATGTTTGGCAATAAAAAAAATATGTCCGGCTTTTAGGGCAAAATGTCCGGCCTCATACAGTGCGCAGTCTGGCCTTTTCATTTTATGGCCTGGTAATCCTATTTCTTAACTATGGTACACACCAAATGCAAAGTAAATTAATTCCACTTTTTGATGTTAGGTACTTACGGTATCGGAAGATGTTGGCAAACCTTTTTTGGCAGGCTTTTTTTTCAACGCAAGCCAGCATCGCATGTGGCTCTTTGATAGATAGCTGTGAAAGTGTTAAAAGAACCATTTTAAACACTCCAAGACGATAAAAGACACTCAACGCAACTTAGGTACTTAGAAGTTTGCAAGTTTTTTAGTGACTGCTATGAAGCACACTTGACAACCAATTACGCTGAAGAATTGTACTCAATGTTTGTGAGACCTTCGAACTTTCAAGGCGTTCTATAAAGTGCTTTTCTTTCTAAAGAAAACTTGAAACTTATGTTATGATTATTCTCTATACGATGTGTGCTAGCGATATTGAAATCTTTGAAATTTTGACCACGATTCGGTAGCACATTGTGGAATGGCGAACCGGCTTCCCATCGCCTGATGGAGCGAATAAGGATGTTTTAGGCTCAATAAAATTTTTTCATTCAAATAATAAATAGCGGAGATACAAGACATCAAAAGTTAGGAGAGGGTGTCTTTGACGTCACTCCGTCCTGTAATAATGCCACACCGCGTGACGTCACGCGTGATTTCAACGGGCTATAACTTTGTAATTTTTGGTCTAATTTATAAATTAAAAAATACGTGTCTTTCATTTTTGAATAAGCTAAAAGACGCACTAATTACATTTTTAAGGCCTATTGTCACTATTGTCTATGCGAAATATTTCTGTACTATTTTAAGTTTTTATATACCTTTTGACAAATATTCCCTTCAACATTGAGCGTAACCAATCAACAATCTATCTCTGAGTTTCCTCCGTAAGTTATTTCTGATACAACGTTCCCAGATTGAGTTTGCCGTTTATATCGAGACAATATAAATTGGGAAAATCGAGATTCACTATCTTATCCTGACAATAAATAAGTTGGCACGCAATGCAGATCTGACGTAACGATAAGAGCTAAAGCAGTGAGAGTGCCGAGATATAAACTTTGATATGACTTTTATTTATTTAACGAGGAGCTTCTTGGCTCTTGTTTTGTACGAAGTATAATTGGTGTAAAAAGTTAAACAATGTTCTATAAACAAGAGGTGACCGAACTTTTTATTTTTCATGGCGTATTCATACCTTAGTTTCCGAATTTAAAATAGGACCATTTCATCTCTTGGGCATCGCAAGTAGAAGACGACTAAGGGAATATCAGCAAACGGGCAGCAGTTTTTATCTGGGTACAAATAAAACATACCTACTGCGGTTACCAATCAGCCTGCCAAGTGGTACTACGGTAAATCTCAAAGGACAATTGTCATTGCGGGAGACTATGTCCAGCAGTGGACCTATGCAGGCTGATGATGATGATACACAAATTTACATCCAGTACAGGTACTCTATATATGATATGATTCCCCCGGGAGCTAATAAGGTTAGTCGACGAAGAGGCGATGAAAACCTAGCCGTATCGGGACGAAAGGCTGTCAACTTGACCCTCGTCTCTTCCGTACTAAATCAGATTATTCCTACTCCGTTCCATATAACTGCCAGTTTTGTAAATAACAGTAAAAGTTATCTCGATATAAAGTTTTCGACTCGCTTCGTTTGCTCGGTACAACTTGAAGTGTATCGCCGTGATTGGGATCGCTGACTGATTCGGGCCGGTCACGACAGCCCCACAAAGTTCACAAGTTATGCAATAGCTGCGTTGCAGTATGTATCAGTAACGTCGGATTTTTCAATCGCCGGATATAGGTGAACGGACGGACGGTAAAAAGGCTAGGTAGCTTGTGACAGGACGTCATTTAGTATTAATAATTCTTACTGAATGCATCATAACGTTTGCATAGTTGTATTCTTCTTAATATTTGGTTATTTTTCTGCTGGAAATAAGGCTCTCCATTTGTTCGACCATTTGAAAATTTAGCCATAATCGCTACGCTGGGCAGGCAGGTTGACTTCGAGCAAAAAGATAATAGGCTGCATCCTTACATTCCGGCATAATGCAATCAAGACTATTTAATTAAATAAAATGAAAATAGTCTTATGTTTTTATGTGTTTTTTATTTATTTACTAAACGCATAAACTACCTGTCAACTAAACTGCCCAAACAGAGTCGATAATAGGAGCTGCGTCTGAACTGCGTACCCTCCTGCCAGCACGGAACACGCACAAGTTCTCTACAATGAACTCATTATTTACTGTCCTTATCCCGCTCTAAGTGGGGTCGGCACAACATGTATTCTCCATCCACTCTTCTCTATCAGCCGTCATCTCCACACTCACACCTTTGACATGCATATCATTTCTCACACAGTCCATCCATTCCTTTTTCGATTTTCCTCTACAATAAACTTACTACTGAAATCGCTAAAATACATGCGAATTTCGTCGTCGATCCGTTGACGCGATAAGCGATAACAGCTGCCGACGCGAACAGATGGCGGGCAGCGCAGTGGCGCATCGCATGATCGATGCGACCGAAATAACAGTAGTTGGCAGTTTGCGCTGGTTACCGCGGCGCCGGCGCGGCTGGCGTAGCGGGACTGTGACCCTAAGAGTCCCGAGGGATGGGAGGTAGCGGGATCTGTGGCATAATATAGCGAGCTTAAGCCATTCTCAAAACGAGGCATTTTCTGGAGGGAAATACATTATGCACCTACACGCTGCCTCTTTGGAGGAGTCGGCGTGGTGTGTGGAGGGTTACCAGGCCATAAAATGCAAAGGCCGGACTGCGCACTGTATAGGCCGGACATTTTGCCCTAAAAGCCGGACATATTTTTTTTATTGACAAACATAATGTTTTTACAGCTGGGCTGTTGAAAAAAGTAGGTATTTATACGTGATGTAAAGTGAAAAGAGATCGAAAATGGAGTGTGTGCCAGACGCGCCGCGCGCGGCAACAGTTTGCTCTTTTGTCCGCTCGGACGCTCGTCCGCCCATCGTCGTACGAATCGCCACTCTGACAAAAAGCCGGACAGGCCAAATACGTACATACTTGGCCGGACGCGACTGCAAGAAGCCAAACATTTGGCAAGCCTATGTGTGGAACTTACACCTCCTAAAATAAGAGGGTATATCCACTGAACTCCCCTGTGTTGCTAGTGGAGAGCATCGTGGGATTAACTTACCTCAAGATGAAATGATGGGAGCGGCCCGAAGGGACAGCCCACTCACGTTCGACGATGACGACGACCCGTGCCAGGCCGGTGAACGTGCCCCCTACATACCCCCCGTTATACCGCCACCTGTCGGTTGTTCTACAGGTTCGCACAGTACAAACATTTGTGTTCATGAACATGTTTGTTTGTATTGGTCTAGGTGTTTTCTATGTATAATATGTATTTATTTACAAAAAAAAAAAATGTATCTAAGTAAGTTTATCAGTTGTCTAGCACCCATAGTACAAGCTCCGGCTTAGCTTGGGGCTAGGTGGCGCTGTGTGGCCCAGCGTGGCATGTCTTGGGTTTCAAGGTTTTAATAATTGAATTCCGGTCTTGTGTGTGTGACATCGCTCGGCGCCTGGATCTCGCACCACGGCTATAATGCAAGTGAACTCGCTTTCATATTGTGCACGACCTGTGATGTTGTTTACGTGCTGGCCACAGTTTTTGTTGCAAATCTGGTTTGGCGTACAAATTTATTCATTCATAAATAATGCCCTGAGTATAGTAGATTAGAATCTTGGTGGTTTGGTTCTAAGCATGTATTGTATTGTAGGGTTATGAAATGGGCAAAATACTTGGCAATCTTTGACCACCTAGGTGCCGTGACTGTTAGAATAATAAGTAATAATAACCCAAGACATGCCACGCTGGGCCACACAGCGCCATCTAGCCCCAAACTAAGCCGAAGCTTGTACTATGGGTACTAGACAACTGATAAACTTACTTATAATACATTTGTTTTGTTGGTTTGGCGGTGGCAACTGACAGGTAACTGACGAGTACTAGCCCGTTGTCACAGCGACTTGGGCTTTTCTTTCGCTTTCTATTAGGCGTAGGACAGCCATTATTATGTCGAGCCACTATATAAAAAAAAAATCTTACTCGAAGTAAAGGAAAAGCCTTTATAATTATAGTTTACTTGTCATTCATCGATCAAAATAGACCTTATTTTAATGAAATTACGCATAAATATAGTCATTATAAATTATGCATAATGGAGGAGTCGATTTATCTTCATGTAGCGAATCTTTAATCACATTGATGGTTATTATGAAATAATGATTACTTCATTATCTATAGAAAACTAGCTGACTTGTACTTACTATCGCCATGTTTTGTAACTAAAGTATTTTTTGTAGTTTTTATATTATACAAACATGTCCTAACAATAACGAATACACAAGTCCAAGATTCATTCAATTTGGTGGAGCCGTTCGAAAGATGTGGGCGCTCATAAAGATACATTTCGAACCTCCATTTTTATTTAAGTACTAGCTGTGCCCGCGACTTCGTCCGCGTGGAATAGTTTCTTTGGTTTCTTCTGGCAGCTGGCAGCGGCGCGGCGCAGATCTCGGCGCGCTTTATATACCCGCGCAAACGTACAGCAGGCTCGACGTGATTATAACATGAAACAAACACTAAATGTTAAGGGAAGCTTCCAGAAATATATTAGTGAAAACCGCATCTTAATCGGATACGCGGTTTCTGAGATTAGCGTGCACAAACATACAGACAAACCGACAAACAGACAAACAGACAAAAATTCCAAAAATCATTGTTTTGGGTACTATTGCATTAATAAAGGCCTCCCATAATATTTTTTCACATATATCTTCCATGTACAGACAGCGATTCGTTACATTTTTATTATATGTATAGATGTAGAATGGATTATATGTAGTACTTCACTATTTAGTACGAGACTGGTAGAAACAAACGTATATGTATATAGCCTTTGTCCAGCATTGAGATAGTAGAAGCTAATAAAAATAAATAGTTCCACAATACGTTAAATCCGATCACGTATTCGACGCCAAGTCAATGGCGAACTAAATAAAACGTCCCAAGTCACAGATTTAGCGGTGGTTATTCCAAGCTCCTGGACAGTTTTAAACGCGCTCCCACAAATAGCACTGCGCTCCAATTTCCAACTTCTGGATCGATATAGACTTTATTGAACAACGGCCAGCGTATCTGGGAAGTAGCTGAGAAATGTTTGCTCACAATGCTTATAATATGAGATCGCGCCGCAGAAAAGCGTAGTAGCGTAGCGTTTAAGAGAGGGCATAGCGAATCTTCGCTCGTATTGAGCTGCCCGTCCGGGGAAGGACCTCCACCCTATAGAATACCGCAGCCAAATGACCTCCGGGTCGTGTTTTGCTGGTGAGTTTGGTCTCCGGAGCTCGTGGGGGGTTAGGCTTGGGCCGGCATGGCAGTGGCAACTGACAGGTAACTAACCAGCTACTTGCCAGTTGTCACAGCGACTTGGGCTTCTCTTTGGCTTTCCATCAGGCGTAGGGAAGCCATTATGTCGAGCTACTATAATAAAAAAAGTAGGTTATTTTATTTCTTCCGTTTGTGGTTTATCCAATTATCATTAGATCATCATCAGCCTATCGCTTCCCACTGCTGGATATATCATTTCCATTTGTTGGCCACTTTGGGCAAACACCTGGAGGCTTTGCCCGTAATCGCCACTCTGGGCCGGCAGGTTGGCGTTCGCAGCTACGCCTTCGATTATGATGGTTATACCGCCACCCTTCGGTTGCCAGCGCCTTGTTTGTTGTTCGGCAGGATGCACCACGGGCAGTTGAGGCTGGCTTGGAGCGAAAAGACGATAGGCCCCTTCTTTGCAACTGGTCTGTTGCCGTAACAAAGTACATTACGCTTAGGTAGATACATTATTATATTTATTATGCTTATTTTTTTATTTATATATATATATATGGGGATGTAAGGGAGCGGCCTATCATCTTTTCGCTCCAAGCCAACCTCACCTCTCGTGGTGCATCCTGCCGAATAACAAACGAGGCGCTGGCAACCGACTGGTGGCGGTATAACCACCACCAATAAAGGCGTAGCTAAATACCACAGGCCGATGACGGGCACCAGCGTCACCGGAGCGAGAAGCTACGCCCTGCGATCGCCAACCCGCCTGCCCAGCGTGGCGATTATGGGTATATCCTCCAGAAGTTTGCTCTAATTGGCGAACAACTGGAGAGGCCTATGTCCAGCAGTGGACTGCAATAGGCTGATGATGATGATGATGATGATTTTTTTATACAAGTATGTGTTTTAAGTAGGTACCTTCTTCAAGTGTAAGTCAGAGTGACCTTAGTCGAAATCGCGTGGGCGAAGTATTGAACTATTGGCCATTTCCTTTGACCTATATCGTCGGCGAAAAGTTAATCCTCTCTTATGAAACAGTTGCGGACGTGAGCCTTCCTCGCGGTTTCTATTTAATAGCCCAGCTGTGATGTAATCGGGGTTCCGTTTACCAAGAAGAAACCCTTGGGTTAAATTTAGTTGTTATTGTTCTCATGGGATGTAAGGGAGCGGCCTATCATCATTTGATGTGATCATCAATGACGGGCAGCAGCGTCACCGGAGCGAGAAGCTACGCCCTGCCATCGCCAACCCGCCTGCCCAGCGTGGTGATTATGGATTTATGCTCCAGATGTTTGCTCTAAGTGGCGAACAACTGGAGAGGCCTATGTCCAGAAGTGGACTGCAATAAGCTGATCATTATAATGAGATTGTTCTCATAATGAAATAGCTTTCTTTTTCTTTTATCAGACTGTTATTTTATCTTGCCATTGAAAAATCAATCTTATTTAACCTATTTGTTGTGAAAGTCGTTTATCGAACTATTATACGAGGAGACGAAGTAGTAAATCTACTTTTTTCAAAGTTTCTTACTTTTTTATAGTGACACAGTAATAGTAGGACCTCTAAAGGTAGAGATGGATCTTTGCGTAATGTACAATAAATTTATTATTACAAAACACTATAATATGTAGAACAACAAAAACACTGTGTGTATTGATTAATTTCATAGAAATTTAATAAAAACTATGCATTAAACCTCCTATTCAATTTGGCGATTATTTTATCTGGCGGATATTACTTTCCTGTGTGTTTATTCGCCACGTGTATTATAATAATTATATTTCATTACGAAATCGAACAAAATTTCCGATATGAAACGATCAAAGTCGGAAAGTTTCAGAATTTTCAGAAGGAAATTTCTATGGTTGTACAATACTGTGGTGGTATATTCGTTTTCACAATGTCCTTTGGTCTAGGTATTATTTCCGAAAAAGTTTCATCAATTACTAAGGATATTATTACGTCGGCGGTCAGCGCAATAAATGTTTTCTTCTTCCATTCATCCATATCAGCCGTCATGGTCCCATTCACTCCTTTCTCAGCCATATCATCATTTACGCAGTCCATCCATTTTTTCTTCGGGCAGCCTCGCCCTCTCCACCCATTCACACTTATCTTCGTCACGGTCTTTGTCACATGTCTCTCACCTCTCTTCATTACGTGTCCATACAGACAGACGGTTCCCTTTCAACTTCTCTGTCACTGGTGCCACTTTCATACTTCCCCTAATGTAGTTATTCCTTATCTTATCCATTCTGGTCACTCCACACATCCATGTCAACATTCTCATCTCTGTGACATGCATTCTTTTTTCATCTGTCTTCTTAAGAGGCCAGCACTCCGATCCATACAGTCGGACGGGTCTTATGACCGATTTATAGATTCATCATCATTATCAGCCCACATGAGTCCACTGCTGGACATAGGCCGATTTAGCGATTAATCATCATCATCAGCCTATTGCAGTCCACTGCTGGACATAGGCCTCTCCATTTGTCCGCCACTTAGGACCCATAATCGCCACGCTGGGCAGGCGGGTTGGCGATCGCAGGGCGTAGCTTCTCGCTCCGGTGACGCTGCTGCCCGTCATCGGTCTGTGGTATTTAGCTACGATTTATAGATTAAAGTATAACGTACTTTACTCGTTCCGAATCCGATCCCATTTAGTTCGCGATTTAGACCCTTCGGACCGTCAATGGTAGGACAATTAAATTACTGGTCGTCGAACCATACCTCTGAATGGCAGCTTATTGATATCGGGAGATACTGATGTCGTCTCACTGAAGTGGGTCGCGGAATTGTATCAATTTGTATGAATGTATATGGTCGATATGTGTGAGGACGTCTCGATCAGTGCACTCGATTCTAAATTAGGTAGGCAGTTCGTTTTGCAAGGGAGTATTCGCTGGAAAACCGGTTTGTTAGAAACGCTCGCGAAATGTCACAATTTCTTTTTATTTTTCTACTTTGTCACCAACATTTTGGGCTTTAGTCTTTTTTTTTCTTTTTTATTTTCCTAAATGACTACGATGATGGCCAGGCCGACCTTGTCATCATCACCGGACTGTTGGGGGAGCGGAAGGCTCTCACCCCTAGAGGGCTTTAGTCATGGTTAAACATGTAGGTACAATGAACAGTGAAAACAAATTCAATCTAGGCGCGATATAGTCGTTTAAAGCATAATCTGCATTTCATTCAATATGAATATCGAATAGAAAGCCGTGTGAAGGCTTATTTAGACTCAGTGCTCATTTTAGAGCTTCTGCGGTCGCAGCATGGGCTATATGCTCTTATATAGTTTTCTAAGTTGTATGAGTTAATGTCAAATCACTTTTAAGCGTTGTTAACTCGTTATGTTTAATTATTTTAAAATATCTTTGATATTTGTGTAGGTTGGGTACCTATATTTGTTTTATTTATATCTATACTTGTTTTTTTAGCAGAAATAAGAAATTTGGGTCTTTTATTATGAACTAATAATTAACTAATTAAATGAAGTATTTATTGTAAAAAAATCGGAAGAAGTCGTAATATGAAACATAACTTTCATTTCCATTACATTCTGTAAGCCAGATGTATTTTACTATTATTAAAATCATCGCATATTTTTGTTACTTCTAATGCAGAACCAAATCCAACAAATTAGAAACAAACGTGCCGAATCGGCCGCATTTATACCGCATCGAATTTTACTCGTGTGTGAATTCGATGCGCCGTAAAACGTAGCAATTCGGTAGTACAAAGTTGCTATAAGTTGCTATTTACTCGTATTAAAAATAACAAATCCGTAATATGTAGGTACTCGTATATGTTTGGAGGAAAAAATAGATTTAAATTCCCTTTTAACCTAATAAACTGTGATGTTTCTTGCTCGCTTGCTTGACTGGCTCGATGGCTTATTTGGTAGTGACCTCTGCCTTCTGAGCCAAGGACCGTGGGTTCGATTCCCGCACAGTACAAACATTTGTGTTCATGAACATGTCTGTTTGTATTGGTCTAGGTGTATCTAAATAAGTTTATCAGTTGTCTAGCACCCATAGTACAAGCTTCGGCTTAGTTTGGGGCTAGGTGGCGATGTGTGACCCAGCGTGGCATGTCTTGGGGTTATTCTTTCATGAAAAGCCAGCCTACAAATATTTTCAAATGCCGGAAACGCACCTGTATCTCCCCTGATTATGCCTTGTCTATGGGCTGAAGTGAACACTTACCATCAGATGACCTTCATGCCTGTTTGCTGCTTGTGTCACAAGTATCAGTCCACTGCAGGACATAGGACAGGTCGCACTTTGATCGATCCTGGGCTTCTAGCGTCCCCATCACTTGCCAGCCGTCCTGCACAAGTCCTACAAAACCAATGACTTAACATAATAAACCGATCAATTAGTTTCGTAAACGCATTCGTTCAAAACTAACGAACGAAAGGGGGATTCGAATACGTTTATTGCAATAAATGCGCTCGTCATTCAGACCGTGAAGCGCGTTAACGAACGGAGACCGATCGGCCCGCGAATGTATCAAGGATAGAACTTGTGTGCTCTGAATGCGTGGCTCAATCTTGAACTATGAAGGGCAGCGCAGACGACAGACTGCAATTATATGCAGTAACGCACACGACGCGCAAAAATCTGTCGCGGATATTTCACAGACTCGACACACACGACGCACGTCTTCGAATATTCTGTCTTTTTAAATGTCTCAGACGCAGACTCTGTCGCACAAAAAGTGTGCCGTCTGCACTGCACCTGATGCATGATTGGAAAACGTAATTTCGATACGACATATTATTATTTGAATAAGTCGATATGTATGCTAGACGTATCTATTTGTGCCTGGAGAAACTTCCACCTGGACATGAGTTCCCATTGCTGACTTGGAAGCCTTTAAACAGTTCGTTCCCGTATTCGTTGGAGAATAGTTAGATAGAATAGTTTAGAACACTGCTGTGTTCCGTGGGATACACTGATGGGTTCGATTTCGAAATCAAATAAAAATCATTAAAATGTAAAATCGAAAATAGCAACGCTAATTTTCGGTAGAAAGTTGTGTGCACCGTTGGAATTTCGCCTTCAACATTCGAATTTGGAACCCTTGAGAATGTTAGACTCTTTAATTTTTCAAAATAAGACATGATCCCCGTACTATCTAGATATGTTTCTGTAGATCGCGGCTACAATAAATACTATAACGAGGTGCGTTCTGATACTTCTGATTGCATTTTATTCGCATTTGGGGCGGAAACGTTGCATCGCATGGTGCGTTGGGCAGCGAAGAGGATTAAACGCTTGTTAGACTTACAATTTATTGGAATTTATCCGAAACTACTATTTTTGCTAACGGATAAGTAGGTACACCACAGCTCATCATTTGATGCGTCTATCGAAAAATACCAGTTAAAATGATAGCATTATGTTACAGTTCACAATCTTTCGACAGTTTATCTAATAAGATATATCTACAGATAGATCATCTAACGGTATTTACAATTTTACGGTCACATATACCCATAGTACAAGCTTCAGCTTTTAGCTTGGGACTAGATGGTGTTTTTTTTTCTAAATGACTACGATGATGACCAGGCCGGCCTTGTCATCAACACCGGACTGTTAGAAGAGTGGAAGGCTCTCACCCCTAGACTAGATGGTGCGGTGTGTGTGGGTCATGTGTGGCATTTTTGGGGATATTTACTTATTTAAATTTCTGAATATTTAGGGAGCTACGTTTGGGATTAAGACACAAACTTCCCGTTAGATGTCTATAATAATTGTGTTGACACACTAGTTGACACAGAACACTGTTACAAAAACATATATAAATAGAAAAACCTTATGGCCAGGATGTTCATTAAACCATGTAGTTTTAACAAAATTTCATTATTGTTTCAGGTAATTTCACCAGGAGCCGAGTGAACCCTATGGTTAAAGTATGAAATGAAGTGCAATAGTTCAATATTCGTCGTGTCCCATCAGGTTATGATTACAAATTCAGGGTTACCTACGTGTACAGTAAATATTAACAACAGTTGTCTTGAACAACATCTGTGTAAACACCATAAGGGTGCTTTTCCATTGGCAGTTATGCTGCAAAAACTGTAACCGTTTCCACTGATGCTGAGCTTTGGAGCGGGGCGAGTAAGATGTGCTATGAAGATGCATGTAGAGCTGGGTCTATTGTACGTGCTCTGCTTTTGACAAAGCAAGACTTGCTAACATCTAGATATATACGACGACCAGTTGGCTGAATGGTAGAGAACATTCGGTGGCTCGACAGGCTCGGTGGCTCATTTGGTAGTGACCTCTGCCCTCTGAGCCAAGGGTCGTGGGTTCGATTCCCGCACAGTACAAACATTTCTGTTCATGAACATGTCTGTTTGTATTGGTCCGGGTGTCTTCTATGTATAATATGTATTTATTTACAAAAAAAAAATGTTTCTAAGTAAGTTTATCAGTTGTCTAGTACCCATAGTACAAGCTTCGGCTTAGTTTGGGGCTAAGTGGCGCTGTATGGCCCAGCGTGGCGTGGCATGTCTTGGTTATTTATTATTTATTTATTTATTGCTGCTGATACAGTGGTCGCGGTTCGATTTTGTGTGCGAAAATGTATATCATCATATCAGCAGCCTTTTGCAGTCCGCTGCTGGACATAGTCCTCTCCAGTTGTTCGCCACTTTGGGCAAACATCTGGAGGATATACCCATAATAGCTACGCTAGGCGGGCGGGTTGGCGATCGCAGGGCATAGTTGTGTGGCCTAACGTGGCATGACTTGGGTTATGTATTGATATAAAAACATAGCTTAGTTTAATCCGTCTCCACCAGTGCTATACTAAATGTATAATATAGACAAACTAAATTAATATGATTAGTGGATATCAAACGCATCCATAGCAACGCAGCATAGCACGTCTCTACTGGAAATGCACCCTAAAACGAAAAGGCAAATGTTTCATTACCACGTATCTGACGCGTCACAGAGATAAATCGTTTTATCTTCTTGTAATAGTTTACTAAATTGATTGATTTGTTTAGGAATGTGTATGTTATGGACAGACACATCGCAAGATTCTTGAATGATTAATGAAAGAGGTTGTAATCAATTAATCAAAGTATGATATTTAGCATCACTGTTTTTGTAAGTAGACCATTGCTCTACTTTTGTCGTAGTATTGATCAATAGTGAACAAATATTGTTGGTAAAGTTTGACACATTTAGCGCAATAGTGAAAGTCATTAATCAAGTAACATATGTATTCTAGAGAGAGTGAGGTAATCTGACTGTACCCCATTTTACTCAATAATTAGGTACTCGTGAATCAACAACATAAAGCCCGGTTAATAATTAGAATTAAGGTCACTCAAGGCCATTGAAGAAGCATTTTTCTATTACTTTTACTTTGGGTTACTTTTTACCATTAATAAAAGCACATTCATATGACAAACAGAATACCCTATTAAACCCTATTTTGACCAGTAAAAAACCACAATATTAACCTAGTAAGACCTAGATTTCCAGACGCAATATTTTAACAATAGATGAGGATTTTAAAAGGACATTTTTTAATAGTGACATAATGACTTCCCTACGCCTGATGGAAAGCGACCCGTCAGTTGCCACCACCATGCCGGCCGAAGATTCGCGATGCCCTACCTCTCTTAACATTCGGTCTTATGCTTTAAGAATCGTCAAAGGTTATGCTTTATTAAGCATCGTCAAAGGTTATGGTTCTATTTAAATGTTATCAAGAATTTCAAATAAACTACACATAAATAATTGTCTATGTTCTTATTCAGTGACCGAGTATTCTTCTTAATGAATGAATTTCACGAGCTTTAAAGTACATATATTATATTTTATTATTTCTCCTATACCTCTCGTAAATTGATGGTATAATATACATACTCGTATCTACCCATTATTTCAATTCACATCATACGCAGACAGACAACTGTATCAATAGTGATGTAACACCAGTTTAGTTCACAAAACAATTCCTTACGATGCACCTGAGAGCGTGACAAGAATGCTTTATTGATATCGGTGCTTACACAGCAAGATGTTTTGTTTTAAATGCAACGTTTTACTCTTGTAATAACAGCAACAAAAGGAACCGTAAATTATAAAGAAGAGAAAATGATTATGCTCGTAAAAATAAATACATATTGTTTAAAATAACTGCTTAACCCTAACCCCCCGTGGGTTAGGGTTTGGGCCGGCATGGCAGTGGGAACTGACAGGTAACTGATCAGTTACTTGCCCGCTGTCACAGTGATTGGGGCCTTTCTTTTGCTTTCCATCAGGCGTAGGGAAGCCATTATGTCGAGATACTATAAAAAAATTGCTAATGTCCGGTATCAGACAACATCACATACATTGCTTTGATCCCAAAGTAAGTAGCTTAAGCACTTGTGTTATGGGTAGCAGAACAACGAAGGTACCATAAATAAATACTTAAATACAAATATAAACACCCAGACACGGAACAAACACAAGTGTTCATCACACGAACGTTTGTTCCGGGCGGGAATCGAACCCACGACCCTTGGTTCAGAAGGCAGGGGTCACTACCAATTGACCCACCGAGCCAGCCAGTATCGGTTACTATCAGGCCAAAGGTTTCACTGTTCTGTCGCGCGAAGGTGCCGTAACGTCACCAGCTTACAGTCGTGTCGTGACGTGTAAGCGCATCCTGCGTGTGATGTTAGCCGCAGCTGCACGTTGAATATTCAGAGCCCGCTTTGTTATTTAACCAGGCCTTTGTGAGGACACTGAACAGGTGGCCTATTGTAGGCGACCATGTTTAAACATGACGGATTTTTCGACCCCCACGCCAAAACGCGAACGGTGTGAGCTGGAAAAGGTTTCGGAGCCCTGATTATAATTGTGCATGCGTTGATTTTAAATTTCAATGTATTTTCGTAAAGTAATGGTTGTTTCATGTAATTTAAATTTCAATAGTAGGGGCACGCCCTTTCTTTACAAGAAAATGTCATTGTTTGAATGCATGGATGCATGTTAGTTCCTCTTTCACGCAAGAACTACTGAACTGATTTTAATCAAACTTTACAGTAATGTCGATCATACATCCGATTAACACATAGGCTTTGATTTATAAGAATTTTCAAGCGGATAAAGCAGCTAACGATTTTTATGAAGTACTTAAAAACTAAATACGTTCATGATATTATAAGTGGCCATTCTTGAACACAATTTAACAAAGTCAACTAACCTTAAGCAAGAAGCCTTTTAGCCTGTAAACGCTACGAGAAGTCAAGCATGTAAAAAGTTCCTGTTTAAATTTGAACGAAGGTAAAGTTTTAACTTCCCCGGGATTTTTCTCCCTCTAACTTGAGATTTGCAGCGATTTGTTCTTAGTTGCGCGGTTGGGAATCTGGGAACAAGGCGAAATGGGATTTTTGGCTATTCAACACAGGATTTGAGTATTTGTCGTGACGCAAACCACTCTCAAAGGATTTCGTTGGAATATTGCTAGGGTTGTCATTAGAAAAGTTGTTAAAATTGTAAAAATAAAAACACTTTAGCATACTCGTATTTTCAACAAATGTTTGGTTTTTGTAGTAGCGCAGTATAGAAAGACGCTGTAATCGCCGGCAACATACAAGTCACCAAATCAATCGATTAGTTGCCACCGACCGAAGTTACTTCACAGTTGTTTTGTCGAGTGTACGATACCGTACACTGTGTTTAATAGCGAGTAGAGTGTACGGTATACCGGCCGAGAAGCTGAAATCTCTAGAAATACCTTAGCCGCCCTCTTGGATACCCTCGGGGTGAAATAAATAAATAAATACCCCAAGACATGCCACGCTGGGCCACACAGCGCCATCTAGCCCCAAACTAAGCCGAAGCTTGTACTCCCTCCCCTCTCGGGCTTGTTACGGAGTGGACGTGTGTGGGATCGCTCAAGCAAATATTTTAATAAATTATTTAATTCTCGGTCTTCGCCCTGGAGTCCTAGGAGTCGCCAGGCGTCGCGGTGGACTGTTGAAGTGAGTGCCAACAATTTTTATTTTTGTCGACACTTGCTGGATTTGAACCGGGGGTCGCCCACTTGCCGGTGTTTCGTTCTGGCCCTGTCACAACTGAGCCACGAGTACAGTACTGCGCCGCGACGAAATTACCGACCACCTTCGAACATTACTACGACGATAGAAATTACGACATAGCGCCGTGCTGCGGGGCGTTTTGTGCTGCGGTGCCGCCGTTACTACTCTCGCTGTTTTGCCGCTGTTTTGTGCACTACACAGCCTGTACACTATGCCGAAAACACAGCGTACTCCCTCTAAAGTGGTACCATCGGATGAGAGCGCCTCGTACTACGGATCAGACCCCAATCTAAACAAATCGTCTCTAAGTCTGTCGGATCGTGCTGAAATAGAGAATATTACCAAAAGATTTAAACGTAAATTCGACCAAACTCCAAACTTATCAGACTCATCTGTAGAATATAAACTGGAAATTTTGCGTACTTCACAGGAGGATAGATTTGATCAGCTCTCAGTTTCAATTGCTACGCTAATTAGCCAAAATTGTGAGATACAAAAATCCGTTCAATTGATGTCAGCTAAGTACGATAGTTTATTAAGCAAAGTCGTCTCACTTGAAAAGGAAAACTCGCACTACAAGACCCAAATTCAAAACCTCGAAACCAAATTACAATCAATTGAAAAAGAAGCGAAATCTACGGCTGTTGAAATTAGGAACATACCAAAGTCTGGACAAGAAAACAAATTAATATTACTTGACACCGTCAAAAAGATCGCTACAACTGTGGGATCCCATCTCCCATTCGAGAGCACAGAAGTAAAAGACATATATCGTGCAAGGTCTAGTGCTATTGTAGTCCATTTTGCGACCGTCATTCGAAAGCAACATTTTGTCTCTTCAATCAAAGATTATAACAAGACAAAGAAAACCAATAAAGAACCACAGCTAAATACCAGGTGTTTGGGTCTTCCGGGCACTGAAAAACCTGTTTTCATCTCTGACCTTCTTACCTCAAAAACTCGGCACATTTTCTACCTAGCCAGACAACTAGCAAAAAACAAAAAGATTGTTGCGGCTTGGACTTTTCACGGAGACGTGTATATCAGAAAGGAAGAAAGCGATCAACCAATCCGAATAAATAGTGAAGAGGAACTGGATAGTCTCTCATTGGATACTTCGGATTAATTAGCCTTAAGTGGATATTTGTTCTTGATAATTTTCTGTTGTAATAACGTAATTTATTAGTTTTTTCTTTTCATCAAAATTGTTAACTTCTTACACTTATACATATATTTACACTTAACGACAACACTTGGTAAAATATAATTTTTTCTTTTTCATTTTTATACACAAATCATATTCACACATTAAAAATTAAATTACACATTATTGACTGGGTATCTGTACTGAACAAATAGACATTCTTATTTGTTGTCATTAAGGAACTGCCGATATTTCATATATAAAAATGGTTAACGGAAATGATATTTGTGAATTATCTGAGAACATTGAAAGTTATACAAACTCAGAATCTTATGCCTGTGATGTGGATGAATGTAAAAGAAAATTTCCACTGCAGTCCTCACTATCGGTCCTCACTCAAAATATCCGAAGTCTAAACTGCAATTTCCCAGACTTCCAAGTGCTTTTGACAAGTCTAGCTGTTGAAGTTGATGTAATGGTACTCACTGAGTGCTGGTTGGCTTCTGTTTCCGATATCCCTAACTTTCCCGGTTATAACACACACTTTACTATGATGAATCCTCTACAAAATGACGGGGTAGTGGTTTACACCAAAAATGAAATATCACCTTCAGTAATGGAACCAGATGTCAAAGATTGTAATTCTCTCCTCATAAAAATTGGCGCCAACCATACAGCTATATTGGCAATATACAGGTCACCCTCTTATACAAACCTGGAACCTTTTTTGAGCTCGCTTAACCAAGTATTGCTAAGTGTATCAGTTTTCAAAAATGTCATACTGGTCGGGGACCTAAACCTAGACATATTGTCAGAAAACCTTGCCACCACAACCCAACAATACCTTACTCTGACAGCTTACCACGGCCTTCTACCCGCACATAAACTTATCACTCGCGACGCCAGCGGAACTTGCATCGATCATGTGCTGGTGAAGACCGTTGCAAAGAGTTTCACGCTCGTGCCACAGTCAACAATAACAGACCATAAGACAGTTATAACATGTCTATTACTCGAAATGACTCGGCAATCTACCTCTTCCACTAAAACTACGGTTGATCAGGAGGGGCTACGGAGGGGTATAACGGAAATAAACTTTGATCCGATTTATTCCACAAATGATAGTAATTTTGCAATGAGCTATATAATTAATGAATTGAAACGCCAGGTGGAAAAGCACTCGAAGACCATTTCATTATCAAAGCGCAGGAGGATCATCAAACCCTGGATTACGCAAGGCCTTCTGCGTTGCATACGTAACAGGGATAAGTTGTATAAGAAATTTAAATCCAGTCCTGACAATGAAACACTAAAAACAACGTATCTTCGCTACAGATACTTCTGTCGGATGATCCTTAAAAAAGTTAAACGCAATTACGAAAAAGATCTAATTCAGAAAGCGGGTAAAAACCCTAAAAAATTGTGGGAATCCGTAAAATCCATCACAAATAAGAATAAAGATGCAAAATACCCAAAAGAACTACTTAATATATCAATTTGCCCCCAAGACTCAGTAAATAAAACAAATCAATATTTTTCTAACATTGGCAAACTACTAGCGAAAAAAACTATATCACAAAACAATACCAATAACTCTATCTATTCACATGTAACTCAGCCGTCCAGTGACTCCTTTGTTCTTATTGATACAGACGACGATGAAATTAACAAAATTATATTGTCTCTTAAAATGGATAGCGCCATTGGCTGGGACAACATCTCAAATCGGCTTCTCAAGGAAAATAGAGACATACTTGTGCCACATTTGACTCACGTGTTTAATATGTGTTTTAGAGACGGCACCTTCCCAGAAACTCTCAAAATCTCACGAATACATCCTATATACAAGGGAGGGGGAGATAGACACTGTGTTGGAAGTTACCGCCCCATAGCTATACTACCAGCACTTTCGAAAATTCTCGAAAAAATTATTAATGTCAGACTAGTAGGTTACCTCGAAGATAAACATCTGTTATCGGATCGCCAATTCGGTTTTCGTAGAGGTAGATCAACTGATGATGCAGTAAATTACTTCACCAATTTTGTTACCACCGAACTAGACAAGGGGAATAAATGTATCGCGATACTGTTGGACTTAGCTAAAGCCTTCGATACGGTGTCTGTCCCAATCCTTTTAGAAAAACTGAACAATGTTGGCATTAGAGGTACACAATTGCGATTACTGACAGATTATTTGACTGATCGAACTCAATACGTGAAGCTAGGCACACACTCGAGTACTCGTCTCCCAGTGACATACGGTGTGCCTCAGGGCAGTATCTTAGGACCGACTCTCTTTCTCGTTTATATAAACGAACTTCTAAATATCAAACTATCTCACTGCAAAATAATCTCCTACGCGGACGATACTGCACTTCTCTTCTCGGCTAAGACTTGGAGCGAGGTACACACTTTTGCACAGACAGGACTCAACTCCATAACAGGATGGCTTCGTAAAAATATACTGACCATAAACACGGATAAAACGAAGTATTTAACCTTTTCTTTTCGGGACACCTCACCTTGTCATGAGCTCTTTGCGCACAATTGCGCAACTTTTTCACCTGATCATGTCTGTAAGTGTGAACCGCTGGAGCGTGTAAAATCGATAAAGTACCTTGGAGTTATAGTTGACGACAATTTCAGTTTTAAGCCCCATATCAACGCTTTGAGTAACAAAGTACGTAAACTGATCTTTGTTTTCAAAACCCTGAGGCA
The DNA here is from genome assembly GCA_031163375.1 of Conogethes punctiferalis. Lineage (NCBI taxonomy): Eukaryota > Metazoa > Arthropoda > Insecta > Lepidoptera > Crambidae > Conogethes > Conogethes punctiferalis. Next base: position 2,206,408 of record CM062102.1, read on the forward strand.
TGTTGTTCCACCTAATACTCTCAAACAAATTTATTTCGCGCTATGCCAATCTCTTCTCGTTTACTGTGTCTCAGCCTGGGGTGGTGCACCAAAGACAACGCTTAAGCAGGTGGAGGTGGCTCAAAGAACAATTCTTAAAATATGCACATTTAAACCTTTTCTTTATCCGACTAAACTTTTATTTGAATACTGTGAGGTTTTAACTGTTCGTCAATTATTTTTGCTAAATATTATAATAAAGCAACACTCTATTTTAAATTTCAACCCTGATTACATAGCAAAACGTAGATGGCACACGGTGTGCAAACTCACGTCTCAACCTAGGACAACTTTTATTCATAGATTCTTTTCATACCTGGGCCCAAAAATTTACAATAAAATTAACAAAATAATTAATATCTATCCTATGGACATTTTCAGGGTTAAGAAAACAGTAACCAAATGGCTTTTGAGTAAATCATATGACGATACGGAAGCCTTACTAGCTACACTAAGGTGAAACCAATGGCGATTTTGTATTTATATTAATATTGATATATTATTATGATATATTCATATAGAAATACGCACACCACACACAAACACATACACACTATCTCACACACACTAACACAGTCACTTACGAACTTACTCACTCACTCACAACACACATACACAAACTCGGTCACACACACACACACACTCATACACACATATACACACACGCACACACACACACACACACACAAACACACATTTACAAACTTTTTAGAAAATAATGTCTAAACGTTATTTAGAAATGGATTAGGTATGAAACTATTATTCCTAATTGTTATCCGTTTTCCCTAGACTTCGTATGATCTTCTCGTGTCGCGGATATGAAAGAAATTTTGTATAGCATTTATTCCCCTGTAGGGGTGGGCCTGGTGACCTGTAACACCGGTTTATCCAAACCGATCTCAGGCACCAGCCTCTCTCGCACTGGGATGGATATAGTAATAAGCATGTACCTATATAAACTACTACATTAAGATCCTTATTGTGAAGAGGAAATAAAGAATTTATTATTATTATTATTATTATGGGTACTAGACAAACTGATAAACTTTAGATACTTTTTTTGTAAGTATGTAAATACATGTTATACATAGAAAACACCCAGACCAATACAAACATACGTGTTCATGCACACAAATATAAATTCGATTCCCACAACGCGGGACAAACATTCGTGTGATGAACATTTGTGTTTGTCCCGAGTCTGGGTGTTTATATTTGTATTTGAGTGTGGTACTTTCGTTGTTCTGATACCCATAACGCAAGTGCTCAAGCTTACTTACTTTGGGATCGGAGCAATGTATGTGATGTTGTGTGATATTTATTTATTCTTTCAAGTATTTCGACGCAGTACCTAAGTTTCGCAAACCCTAGATACTTCAAGATTGAACTCTTGACTTCTGCGAAAAAATTGCATTACTTTGTGTGTCAGCATCTGCCTTAAACATTGCGGATTGTGTTAAACCCTAAGTTTTATAAGATCTGAACCCAAAAACACAAAGAAAAGAAATCAGCTCGGCAAAAGAGCAGCCGATAAAGGACTTTCAATATTCAAACCGAGATTTGCTCCAATAATGGGTTGCGTTGGGACAAAGCTTTTTACCTTTTCGAATACCTTTTTGGACTTTGATTTTACCTTTGCGCGCGACATGTTCTCATTTCATTATATTAGTCTCTTTCGTGAAATAGGTATGAGAAAGCCTTTGAAAAATTAATGAGACGAATAAGATACGAAAAGGCTGTCTTATTTTTGCTCTTGATACGTAAGTACAAAATCTTAAAATAAGCCAAATAATAGGTATTACTCGTACTGCGAGCGCAAAATAATACCGGGGATAATAGGGGATGTAAGGGCGCGACCCATCATCTTTTCGCTTCAAGCCAAACTCATCTGCCCAAGGTGCATCCTGCCCAATAACAAACGAGGCGCTGGCAACCGATTGGTGGCGGTATAACCATCACAATTGAAGACGTAGCTAAATACCACGGACCCATGACGGACAGCAGCGTCACCGGATAGTTAGATAGGATAGTTCTGACTTCTGGGATACATAGGTCCCTTTGAGTTTGAGTCTCGATCGGAAAATAATATCTGCTAATGTAAATCTATAGTTTCTTGTAAATGTTTTGTGCAATCAGGTACCTATATCTATCTAAGCTAATTTAGTTATTGTATTGTAAATATACTAGATAATGAACCAGGACACACACAAAAGATGCTGAATTAGCTAAATGAATGAAATAACAACGACACAGAGTTGTTATCAAAGTGTGATACGAAGCCAAAGTTTGAAAAAATCTTCCTACCGTATCTTTAGTTTGGATGTATGCCAGGGACCCAGGGTCGTCTGACCACGTACTTTCACGGTTAGTTCAGAAATTTGATTCGGTCCAATGGTCTATTGTGTGGTGTCTTGAATATCAAAGAAGTTTGTATTTGTCGTTTACTTATTTTTGTTTTACGTTTAAAAACGTTTTTAACGCTACGTGCCGCGGCTTATGTTTTTTTTTTATTACTAAAGATGGCAGACGAGCAAGTCGTTATTATACGGTTACCCTTTTTTTCTAGAGGTGCATTAGGCACCGTTATGCCACCTCCGAGGGGAGGTGACATGGTGTGTGAGACTCACACCTCCCGAAATGGGAGGGCATACCCACTAAACCCCCCTGTGTCACCAGTGGGCAGCAAGTTGCAGGGACACGGGTAAAGGCGAAGCATACGGCCGCAATTATACGGTTACCTCAGCTCATCCTAGTCAACTACTTAGAGATTTTGCCAGTCTTAGTGTTCTCTACCGTCTTTACAATGGGGAATGCTCCGAAGAGTTATTCCAACTAATCTCATGCTCTCCTTTCCTCTCCCGAACAACACGTGCTTCAAAAGGGTGTACTTCCTAGTCGGTCTCATTGTCACCATATATGGGGAAGTAAGGGAGTGGCCTATCATCTTTCCGCTCCAAGCCGACCTCACCTGCCCGTGGTACGGTCTGCCGAATAACAAACGAGGCGCTATCAACTGACTGGTAGCGGTATAACCATCGCGACCACCATTGTAGGCGTAGCTAAATACTATAGACCGATGACGGGCAACAGCGTTACCGGAGCGTGAAGCTGCGCCCTGCGATCGCCAACCCGCCTACCCAGCGTGGCGATTATGGGTATATCCTCCAGATGTTTGCCCTAGCTGGCGAGTAACTGGAGAGGCCTGTGTCCAGCAATCGACTGCAATAGGCTGATGATGATGATGAATGAAGTCGTTTTTTTTCCTAAAAATGTTGAGGAGAAACCGCTTTCATACATCTTATTCCACCATATGATCTGGCCATGGCGTCCAAGCTTGGTGTCGTCTTACAGTGTTACAGCTGTAATATGTCTACATACATATACCATGCATATATATGTAGACGTTTGTTTATAGCAGCAGGCGCAATCGCCCGTGGGCCTCACTCGGCAGGACTTACAGAAAACCAGCGCCGTGGCTCCAGCGCGGGCCACGACTATATGCTGAGTGAGGCCCTTTTACTCTGGACGTCGCAACAACGCCATGTCCGGTCTTTAGTTTTGTGTACTTTTTTTTTCCTCTATCTTTTGTTCACGTTTGTACTATATGTTTTGTCGATGTGTTGTTGTGATGTCCTTAGAGTAATAAAATGTTCTTAGTTCTTATAATATGCCCAATTAAGTAATCGCCCATTGTTCTGTGCCGATCCACTTTCTCCTCAGCCCGTGGCGGCCCTGAGCCGCCCCCACACCCCAGCGCTCACTTGGCAAATGGTGGGTTTTGTTTCGTCACATCCGTGCATCTAATTGTGAGTTATGATTTCGTAATTTCGTTGGAAATTGGGGCATTGCTTGCGACTGTACAAATACGAATGAGACAAATTAAAGAAATCTTAAGTAAATCTTCAGAAAACGCAGCTTTTTTCCAAATCATACACCTTCCACCCATTATTATACCCCCTTCTTTTTAACTATCCTCTACCCAAAGACCGCTTATAGGGCTGAAATTGCCTATATTGTACCACAAATGTCTACTAACATAGTTTTAAGTAGACTGTATGGTGTGCACCAGAATATCTCTTCGAAATTTTACTCAGGAGGACATGTGGTAGAAGATTATCCATCATGAAACCTGCTTACAAGGAAGTTCGGTCTCGATGGAATTCACGATATCTAAACACCCGTGTATTGTATTGTCACTTTTTCAAAGGAAACTGGAAAGTTTCACTGGAGATTGGCAGAAATTTACCTCGTTAAGAAGCTGGTTGCCACTAATAAAATCTCAGCAGCTCCCAGCCAGGGCTGAAATGCTGATCGTAAGAAAATTCATCACATAACCGTTACCCTCGTTGCGTCACTACACGATAGTGTATGCTTGTATGAATTGAAGTATTACAACATTTACAACATCAAACGGCGTGACGCCCGCCCTGTCAGCTGCGACTCGGCCATTAATCACACGGTGTCGTTATGGCTACCAGCTGCCGGTGGCAGGCGACAACAAAACACACAATTTGATTCGATCGGGATTCATTTAGGTAGCCATGTTGGCTTTGAACTTTGGTGAAAGCACGACTTTACTTACTCTATAAGACCGCCTTCGTTTTACCTACTAGAGTTTGGCTGCTCCGAGAGAATGCTTTTCTGACAATTTACGGCAAAACAAATTCTTGCGAGGCGTCGAGGGAGGAAAAGTCATTTAAGCTAATTAATAGAATAAGAATAGAATAATAGAATAGAATAATTTATTTGATTAAATCACAAAAAACACATGTTACATAATATTTATCATGCCCAGTACAACAGCTGTGGAAAGTGCCTATAGTAACATTGCAGAATGACAACTACCCTCCGCACTAGTTATAAAACTGTATTGCGGCAGTGTAGTATCACCGCGAACACTCATTATAAAATTTACAACAACTATTTTACCCAGACACGCAAAACAGTATTGCGCGTGCGCAGCCGTCAGCTCGGATATTATTGGTTGTGCATTAGCTTACAGACATAGTACATGCAAAAACATCAGAACAATAATTAATACTTCTGTGATACATTTTTAACCTATAAGTAACAAGGAATACAATTATATTGGGCAAATAATATTCTGCGTCATATAAATTTTACTTTTTAAATACATAACAAAATAGCAATCAAATTACGTACATAATATACTCACGCATCATTTGTGCAATATTCATAAATACAATATACTACTTATTTTACTATACTTATATATATTACTTGTTTTACAATAGTTATTTATACATAAATTAATATGGTATATAATATATATGTATACATATAATGCCATAGGTAGTAGGTAGATAGATAGTACGAGATGTTGTGTGATATTTATAAATGAATTTACTTATATATTCATAATGTATATTTAAACTGTTCGCATCCTACACTCGCATGAAATTCTCAGTAGCCTCGTAATCCAACGTAAGTAAGTATTCAGTTAAGATTTTTTGACAAGCATAATAATTTTTATCTCGTAGGGCCGGAAGCATAATGCTAATGCGATTGTATAGACGAGGTCCGAGAAAACTCAATGAGGTTCGAGCAAATGAGGTTCTAACTCTTGGTACAAAATACACATTGTGCGCCCTTCTTTTTGAGATTACAGGAGGGGGTATAACCAAATGTTGCCCAAGCAGTACAGATTTTATGAACAGTTGTCGAACAGTCAGTACAGAGAATTCCTCATATAGTTTTTTTGTGGGATATCTAAATGGTTTGGAGTTGATTACTTTTATAACGGCCCTTTGCGCACGCTCAACTTTGATTAGATATGTCTTGCTAGCACCTCCCCACGCAGTTATCCCATACGATAGGATAGATTGACATAGTGAGTAATATATTAATTTAATAGTTTCCTTGTTTTTTATGTGCTTTAGTTTTTTTACTACACAAATCAGTTTCCTAGTTCTTGCAGTTATTGAATTTATTTGTTTTTTCCAATTCATGTTTTGATCAATTATTACACCCAGGTACCTAAAGTGGTCTACTTTATCTAAAGTGTAACAGTTACAAGCAGAGTTATCCCTACATGCATGGATTTTTAGGTTTATATTTGAGGGTTGTGTGTTATTACATATACTAAATGTCATGAACTTTGATTTAGTCATATTTAGAGTTAGGATGTTATTACTGAGCCAGTCCGAGACCTGTCTAAGCCCCATCTCACCAGATCTTACAGCATCTGACCATGTGTGCGCTTCAAAAATGAGAGCTGTATCGTCGGCAAATGAAAGTATTCTACCATTGTGCAGTTTCTTATTTGTAAGATCGTTTAGGTAAACTAAGAACAATGTTGGACCCAGGACAGAGCCTTGCGGCACACCGTAATTTATGTCAACGAACTCGCTGCACATACCATCGATGGTGACTGATTGTGTTCTTTCGCTGAGGTAGGATCGGAATAGATCAAGTGGCACCCCACGTATTCCCGCAAGTTCCAATTTGCGAATCAGAATGGGGATAGAAACAGTGTCGAATGCTTTTGACAAATCTAAGAAGATTGCTAGACATTTCTTTTTTCTATCAAGTTCTTTAGAGACGTGCTCAGTTAAGTTCTCAATTGCATCTTTTGTGGACAGTTTCTCCTGAAACCCATACTGATTTGATGAAATGAAATTATTACGTTTGAGGTATCTAGTCAACCTGATATTTATAGCCTTCTCTAGTATTTTTGCCAGCACTGGCAAGAGTGAAATTGGTCTATAGTTCTCGACTCTATCTCTATCCCCAGACTTGTAGACAGGTATAATCATAGACCTTTTCAAGACCTTTGGGAAAACTCCAGTTGAAAGTGACAAATTGCAAATATAGGAGATTGGTTCAGCTAAAACATCAGCACCCATCTTAAAGAAAATGGATGACACACCATCCCAGCCCGTAGACGACGTAGATTTGAGGGACATAATGATACCTTTTATTTCGTTCCTATCAGTAGGTAGTAGGGTTAGTGATCCTGTGGGACTACCGTGATCTTTGATATTTTTAGCCAGTTCTGACTCCGTTGTATTTAGATTTGATAGTATTCTCTCAGCAAACGATCTACCCACACTCGCAAAATAATTGTTAACTTGGCTAATTGATTCTTCGGAGGTATTTTCTATACTAAGCAGCTCCGTAGCAGGCCTGTTCTGATTATCCATGTGACACATCTGGCGTATAACTTTCCAAGTACCCTTCATGTTATTTTTATTTTTATGCAGTTCCAAGTTTTCATAATTAGCTTTAATATTGTGTAGCAGATTGTTGCAAAAGTTACGATACCGTCTATATGTAACACGCAAAGTAAGATTTTCTGGATCCTTTTTTAGTTTCAGGTGCAATTTATCCCTCCACCTAATACACCGCATCAGTCCCGGTGTAATCCAGGGTCTAATAATCGTTTTCCTGTTTGGAATCTGTCGTACAACCGTGTGGTTTTTTATAACAGTTGATAGTATGTCGAGAAATCTACAAGTTGCCAGCTCTGGGTCGTTACAAGTATATATATCTGACCAGTGCATGTTACCGAGATCCACAACAGCATTTGGGAAATTAGTTTTTTTCAAGGTTTTTTGTTTATTGTTGTCTACAACCTGTTTTTTTAGGGACATGATAATAGTGCAGTGATCCGTGATACTCGTATTATGAACTAATAAGGTTGCCTTATTTCCAATTTTCATGAAGCAATGGTCGAGACAACTTGAGCCACGAGTGGGATAAATATGGCAAGGCAGCAGACCATGAGAGGATAAGACATCAAGGTAGTTTGAGGACCGTAAGTCTGCACTGTCCTCTGCTATGTCGATATTTAGATCACCGGTTAATATAATGTTATTTATGTGCTTAAGTTTAGCTAACATCTCATTTAGTGACTGTAGGAAGACATCTATATTGTATGTTGCAGGTGATCTGTAAATAGCAACAATTGCCAATTTGTTATTTAGTCTGACAACCAAGCTGTCTGCGCCGAGGACATCTGGTTCATGAACGCAGGCATTTAGATTCCCATGAACATATAAAACTACACCACTATTTTGATTGATGTGTTTAGTAGATGCATATGAGGTATAATTTGGTATGCTAGGTAGATTACTCAAGTTTGGAAGCCAGCATTCCGTAAGTATGATAATATCTATTTTTATGTTTAATTCGGAAAGGTATAAAATAAAATCGTCGATATTACGAGCTATACTTCGAATATTCTGTGTAATTATGTTGAATTTTCCAGCAGTCTGTATCAGTATGTCTCTGCAATCCTTAATGTCGTCTACCAGGATAGAATCACCGACATTGACATTGACGTCAATGTCATTACAAACACTTTGCATATCTATTGCCATTTTTAATATAGTAGGTATTTATAGTAGGTATTATAATTAAAGCTTGGTGATGCACCTGACAGTCGACACAATTAAAGGTTGATATCACTATTCCAATAGGTTATCTCCGGTAATCCTAACTAAAACGAACCACGAGCAGGGTCAGATAGGGAACGAAAGTGGGTCGCCCTCTGCTTTTACGTAATTAGTGAGATAACTGAGATGTCATTTGTTTACACTAATTTATAGCCCGCCTTGAACTTGGGCGTAGTACGAGTACTGTGACAGATGAGTCCCTTGGAGTGTTACAAGTAGCAAGTGACCGTATTAGGTAGTTGTAGGTCACTGCGTTGTTATCCAATGTCGGGGTAAATCACTACATAGTATATAAAACAAAGTCGCTTTTGTTTTCTGTCTGTCTCAATGTATGCAAGCTTATATCTTTACAAGTACGCAACGGATTTTGATGCGATTTTTTTAGGGTTCCGTAGCCAAATGGCAAAAACGGGACCCTTATAGATTCGTCATGTCTGTATGTCCGTCCGTATGTCACAACCAGTTTATTCCGAAACTATAAGAGCTTCATTATTGAAATTTGAGCTACTTATTGAAGTAGATGTGTTCTGTAAACCGCATTAAGATTTTAAAATAAAATCAGAAAAAATCTCAAAAATTTGTTTTTCATCAAACCTATACGTGTGGGTTATCTATGGATAGGTATTTTTAAATGATGTTAAGGTTTATAACGTTATTTTTTTTCATAGTTTGCGTGAGAGACTGTGTAAAATCTTCCAAAGTGGTAAAATGTGTTTTATTTTTAAATGTGCGTGTATATTTGTCATTGCTATTTTATCTTAATACAATGAAGTGTTCTTATTCTTTTAAACATACGATGCTTACACATACTGCATTACCCACTTATTTAAGATACGGTACGGTATTGTATGACCGTATTTAAAAGTAAACCCGCTAACGGATAATCGGCTTGGGGCTGCCGAATAAGGCCCGATCGCATTAGATAGTTAATGTATGGCCGAAATTTCACAAGTCGCGACCTACGCTCTAACTTCGTAGGTGGGCTAGCGTTGTTTATGTTTTGTATCGATATCGATACAGTGACGGCTCTTGAACTAAATCTACAATAAAATATTACATGAGTGCGGAACCTTTAGGAGAGTTCCACAGGCTCATTTTACATCATTAAGGTTCCTACACACAGTGCCTAGCGGCTAGCTGCCGGCCAAGCCGCCGTGCACCCGGCGGCATACAATGCCTCCGGCTTTGTCGCACAAAGGTCTCCTCGGTATTTGGCATAGCCGCTCGGCATGAACCCGGCGGCCATGTGTATAGGAACCTTAAGGCTGTGGAACTCTTCCAGAACACGTGTACCCTTCTGCTTATAGTCTTTTAAACGTAAAGCGGCACTCAAGCAGGACGTCATAGTATGATCGATCCTTGTTACCTACACTAAACGTGATGTGAATAGGTTTTATTTTTTGTACTTCATAATCCGACATTAGCAATAACTTCCTTTGCACATTACTTTTTTCATATCTATCATTACGTCGATGCTGTAAGGCTTCCTTCAGATTGACGTTTAACCGCCATCAAACCGCCGTCAAACCGCTACCCCTGTTCACACTACGAACGCGGCGGGGCGCGGCGTTCAAACTGCGGTTTGGCGGTTGATCCGCATACTATCGTAGTGCAGTCAATGAAGCATTATAGGTCCGAATTTTTTTACTGTGAACCGAATTGCATACAATTTTGGGATTAGGTTCATCTTACCATTAACTTCAAAAGTGAAAATGATTTGAACTCCGCCACCACCCTGGGGGTGGTTGCCACCCCTTCACGGGGGTCAATGGTTGTTTTTTCAAAATAACCTCGGATATCGATTGAAGATCTAATTTTAAGCAAAAAAGTTTCTATAAAGTTTCTCGAAAAATCTAATACTTTTCAAGTTATTGGCAATTGAAAATTCGCAAATTTTTCACGTTTTTCATCAGTTTTTTTCAAATATCTCCAAAAATATACGTTTTATCGAAAATTTTATAAGGAACGAAATTGTAGCAGGTAAAAAAATGAACAATTTGGTTTTTTACAAAGTATTCTAAGTGCAATATTAAGCTAGATATTAAAGATCAAAGCCGTTTTTTATTTTATCTCAAATTTCATCGATGTAGTCAATGCCATCTAGCAGCAAGCAAATGCATTTTATGCTTTCTAATCAAAAAGGGTTTTATAGTGCTTGAAATAAGCTTTAAAATGAGCACTATCAAAAGTCTTTTGCACGTAAAATAAGTGAGCTATACTGCAAATAAGCGGATCATCGAATGTTTTTTCTTTTCAATCAATGGGTTTAAATAAGTGCCATTTCCACCAAAACTAAAATTAATCATATTCCGCCTAGAATTAACTTTATTATGAAGAGTTTTATAGATTGTATTAGTTTCGCTGCTTTAGGACACATAGTTTTCAAAAAAGTCACGATTGAAAAAAAATCGAGAATTTCAAATTTTTAATAATCCCACCTTTTTTTCATAATATCTCAAAAATGACGACAGATACGTATAAAAGTGTAGGGATATAAAATTTAGGTATTTTTCTGACAAACAATTTGGTGTTTTTGTTTCTTCTATCAAATAAAAATTGACGGAGATATGATTGTTTAAAGAGCGCGTGGCAGCGCAATCACAGCCTCTCTTAAGCCCTTTCACCCTTCACCGTTTTAAAACAAGGTTTTTCACTATATATTGCAATAAAGGATGCTGTAGCTCTCTTAATTACCTTTACAGTGGTGTTTCATAAATTGTGATAGCATGAAAATTTAAGGAGTTATGGCCCAAAAACTTATCATATTTTTTTCTACTTAGTAACTGAACATTTCGGAGTGTGAATATTTGGAGCAATGTGAAATGATTGGCGACACATCCAAGTTATGAGATGTCTCTATGAAGCTGCCACTATGTCCGGAGCCGAAACGTGGACATGAACTGTAAGGCTAGTCCACAAATTAAAGGTTGCTCAGCGAGCTATGCTAAGGGCTATGCTCGGCGTCTCTCTGCGGGATCGAATCCGAAATGAGGTGATCCGACAGCGAACCAAAGTCACCGACTAGCTCACTGGATTAGTCAGTTGAAGTGGCAGTGGGCTGGCCACATCAGCCGCAGAACCGATAAGCGTTGGGGTAAACGAGTTCTGGAGGGGCGAGGATGCCCTCAGGCCAGGTGGAGTGCCGATTTGCGCAGGGCGGCTAGCTAGTGCTGGATGCGAGAGGCCCAGAATCGATCTAAGCGGCGAACATTAGGAGAGGTCTATGTCCAGCAGTGGACTGATACGGGCTGATGATGATGATGATGAAAATATTACTTACTCTCTACTTACATCTTTTTATGTCATACCAAAATATTTTTGTGATTTTTTCAATTTAGGGGTTGTGTGCTTGGGTTGTAAGATTTTCAAGGGGTTGAATATGATTTTAATATGAGGCAATTGTATTAGAAAACACTTTACAATTTCAACACTTACTATTAGACTGGTTTCTAGCGATAAAATGGCTTAAACTCAATTTTTCCATTAAGGGGTCATTTAGACCCCTTAAAAATAATTGGCGGAGTTCAGATCGTTTTCACTTTTAAAATTAAGGGTAAGATGAGCCTAATTCCAAAATTTCATGCAAATCGGATCACAGTAAAAAAATTCGGAGGTTAGCCCGTATTTTTCGCTTCATTGACTGCACTATCGGCGGCGGCGGCCGCGTTTTGACATCGGCGGGCTAGGGCTGCTCTATAGTCAAATTGTGAATATCGATGAAAGTAGAAGACAAATGCCCATCGCGAATCTTACATATGCAAAGTAAGCGTATCTGCACTACGTAGTGTCACTAGGAAAATAACTTAGTGCCGACGTAAGTTCTTTAGTGTAGGTACTCTCGTAATTAATGGTTCACAATTGGTGGGCAGCAATACTATCCATATTTTGGGTAAAATTTTCAACTACTTACTAAATATTTTTAGCTAGAAGATATACTCTACCACAAGTCAATGTCGCAAAATTTCATATTCATTAATTCTAAAGAGGTTTGCTCTTGTCGGGTGAGCAATATCCACCACTCCCTGAACTCCGCCAGTGCCTTCAAATCCCATTACATAAAACAGTACTCGAAGGTAATATAGAATAGGAAAGAAAGGATGAGAGAGGCCACGACGACCATTACACAACAGCTAAGGAGAAAGTTATTTAACTATTTCCTAAGTGATAATAATGGCCCGTTTGCACTATAAAAAAAATTACCTTTCTTTACTCTTTGTCGAAATATTTTCTCAAGAAACTATCCATTTCCATTTAAAATTATTTTACTTTTCAGCTTATTATATTTAGATATTATCGAAACTTTAATAGCACTATACCTCCATCACTAGCTAGTGACATTTCTTCTTCTGTTTTATAGAACGTAACTTTACACGGTTAAAATAAAATATGAAACAAATTTATTTGAATTTATAAATTATGGTGGAAAATATAAGTACACAATGAGGCCACACTAATTATTTAGAAATGGTTATTAAACTATGGATACATTTTTAGTTAGCATTTTTCTATACCAAAAATCAAACATTATTTTCTATGAAATACGAAATAATGGAAATCTGAACATGATTAATTCATGAATACTTATACGGTACTTATGTGGTATCCATATTCAAACTGTGTTTCTTATTACACATCTTTTATTGTGTTCTCATAAACTTATTTGTTAGCGAAAATCCCCAATTGAACCGGTATCGACCCTGTGAGATTTGTTTGTGTGCGTGTCGACGATAGCACCGACATGACTGACATCAGTCATGTCGGTGCTTCTCTAATTGAAAGTACCAGGAGTGCATATCACATAGGAAGTTTAAATTATTCAATTTCTAAACAAGAAGCATTGTAATATTTGATAAGAATTTCTTTAAGTACCTATTGTGGGAACGAAAACTCCCATTAGATCTACCGTAAAAACAGTAGTAGAACAACATAATACAACATAATTTTAGTATGAAGTAAGTAAATACAATAATTCTTTATTTTCGCAACGCGCTTCAAAAATGGTTACGTTCTGTTAGTAGATACGTAATTGTTTTATTTTTAGTGTTGTTACAATTTAATCGTTACGCTAATGGATCATAATGATTAATCGATATGTAAATAGTACAAATTGTAATCAGCATTGGACACCAGAAAGTTAAACGATCACTAGGAATCGTTTATAATTTGCTGTTCGCTTTAGACAATTGTAACAACTGTATTAAATGTGAGTTTATGAAATTTATTTCTTAAATGAAGATGTTATTATAGATAAAAATACGATAATATTATAATATAATCAAAACTTAACTTTTGTAATAATATTTGAAGTTTGTAGTCATCAATAAACTTCGCATTTGCAATCAATTTAGTACTCATGGCTCTCAAATAAGTTAAATTGTACTTCTTCTTAAGGTGACCAGAAAGTAATATAAAACAGTAAACAGTCGTGTATCCTATTCCCAAAAACAGAGTAACTAAAGTCACACATAAATTATCTTTAAAGCGATTATCGATGTTTGATTGTAAATCATTTGGTACTTGAATCGATTTATTCTCACTAAAGAATCAACAATTACCTATAGCCGACCATCGATCTACAACACTACCAGCTGCCGAACCGCAAAACCGCGACCGCTAGTGTGAACACCTCGGCCGTTTTGCGGTTGATCGGCGGTCGATTTGCGGTCGCCGCCGGGCGGATCAACCGCTAGTGTGAACGAAAATAAACGCTAGTATGAACAGGCGCTTAGTTGTTATTTTTAGCTAAAATTTTATATTAAAAGCTGGCGATTGCAAGAGAGTACAGGAAACTGAAGTCCTCTAGTCATTCGTAATGATAATTATATTGCAACTTATTGTAGGTACTCATTTTTATCGTAACCAATAATTATGTATGTTTTATCTTTGTATAGTATTTGCAAGTATAATCTCTTCCTGTACCAAAAAACAAGTAAGTCTACTAACCAGCCCCATAACAAACATAACCATTCATAACACCAACATTGTTAACAATATCCCAAAGCCAACACATCTGTATCTGAATCACGTTTCGCAAAACCAAATCAACATCACTCTCGAAAGCGAATGGCATATCGACAAGTGCGGACAGCTAGCATCCTGTTCAACATAAATAGACACTTTCTCACGTAGAACCTTATATATCCTTCATATATGGTGTATATTATGTTACTGTAAAAGCTCGAATCTATACTTATAATAAATCTGTAGCGAGGTCAATTCTGTACATAAAATATTTTTTCAAAATAACTATCAGGGGGTGATAAGTGATCGATACTGATACCAAAAATGCAATCAGTAAAATTTTTGTCTGTCTGTCTGTCTGTCTGTCTGTCTGTCTGTCTGTATGTTCGTTATAGAAAAAAAAACTACTGAACAGATTTTGACGAAACTTGGTACAATTATTCTTCATACTCCTGGGCAGGTTATAGGATACTTTTCATCACGCTACAATCAATAGGAGCGGAGCAGTGACGGGAAGTGTTGGGAAAACGCGAGAAATTTAAACCTGTATGTTTGAACGCGCATTACGCGAAAACTACTGCATAGAATTGAATGCGGTTTTCACCAATGTATTGCTAGAGGTCTAACTTAAAACTTAGGCACAAGGTATAGATGGGTATTATGTGGAAGTCCGTTATTTTTGAAACCCGATATCCACGCGAGCGACGCCGCTGGCACAGCTAGTTACTACATAAGATCCTTCTTCACTTCCCGTTTAAATTTATAAGAAGATCGTCTTATGTTGAGAGGAGCTCGGTGGCGCCGCGGTCTTGTTCGTTTAACAATGATCGCAAATGTTGTGCAACCATTGGCGCGGTCAATCCGATGATGGGTGACCAAAATTTGATACCGATTTCCTCCGTGCTTCGGAAGGCACGTTAAGCTGTTGGTCCCGGGTGCTATCTTTACCAACTCAGATAGCAGTCGTTACATCATATCAGAGATGATGATAACTCTGACGCCTAAACTGGGAATGGGTATAGCTTACCCTAAGTGTTGCGGAGGTCTGATGGCAGTCGCTCTGTGTAAAAGCTTAGCCCTCGCCAAATCTCTCAGTTTGGGAAGCCGACCCTGAGACAATCGGGAAAAAGGCTAGGATGATGGTGATCGTCTTATGTACTGGGTGTATCTCCTAATATTTTCGCGTAAAACCAATGATTTAGCATCTTTAAATAAATAAATAAACAATAAAAAAATAAAATTATTTATCTCTAAACGATAAAAACCCTTATGAATTTGCGATTCCTTTACTAAGGATTTACATTAAAGCACGGTAAATGTTAAAAAAAACATGTTACTAACTCCTATATTATGGTTTTATAAAGATAGTTTCATTTTTATTCAACAAACCAACAAAAATTATAATAGGTAGTAAAAACCCGAAAAAAGTCCCATTTTCTCAAATCCTTTCATTTAACAACTGATGTCGGCAAATCCTAAGACCATACAGACGTAGTTCGAGCTTTTACAGTAACACACATACAGCATTATATCACGTCAGCGAGATACAGTTTCTCGGTTACCGATTCGCGTCACGAAATGCGTGTCGCGAAAGATGAGAATCGGTAATCAAACTATCGACATTGCGCTCACGTACAACACTAACTCTGCCCCCGTACTTTCCAGCTTTTGTTAAACGACTTTGCTCTTTAACTTGTAGAGATAAGAGTTATTGCCTCGACGGATATTGCTTTCTACCGCCCACAAAAAATATTTTCCCCCGATAAAGAAGTTTGAGAATAATAGGGCTTTTAATTAGATCCGGCTAGATGTAACCTAAGGGTGGGTTCGATCTTTTGATCAAGAGGTCTGATTAAATAGTTTCTTCTCTTTGGGGATAAAGCTCTTGGGATGGAAATTGGGATCGCATTACGGTATTAACCGTAAAAAGGTATAGAAGGAACAAAGTGCTCACCTAAAACTAATAACAAACAAAGTTCTTTTTCGTTAGCGTAAGCCGAAGTTTAGCCTTTCGTACTCGTATCTTTGTCGCACCATTAAAAATTGGAATTTGTTGCCGGGGCCTGTTCGTAGGTGGGTTTCCCTCCTGGGGTATGGGATTTAAACGAAGCGTGAAGAAGCATCTCACGGCCTAGCATGGCGCTGGCAATTGGCAGGAAACTTTTGCCTTTCCATTGTCACAGAGACTTGGGCTCTTTCTTTTAACTTTCCTTTAAGTGAGAAATTAACTGCTATGTTATGCTGTTATATAAAAGTTATGGTTCTAATGTGCAAATACTAGATGTGCAAATTCTAGATTACTTACCTAATACTTATTATTATAGTAAGAATTGTAAACGCCATTCATACATAGCTTTACTAATTATAAACAGTAAGGTATAATGTGAGAAAATACCTGCCCTATCTATGCATAAGTCATGGAAGTAATTAGTACTTACATAGGTAAACATATTTAGATTGGAAGTTATTTTATTTTATTCGAAATGGCTTAGCGCTTGCTTACAATACACCTGATGGGAAGAGATATCGTCGACTATCATGGAGCGCGCTCACCCATCAAAATCCGGTTCACTCTCGCCTTGAACATCGGAAGTATCTCACGGGAACAAAGAGCGCGGCAAAAATACAATATTTTTTCAACAAAATGTCTTCAAAAACGCCATCGTTCCCGTTGAAATCTCGACGCAATCCGTCAGCGAGTCGACGCGACCCAAATGTCCCATAATTAACCCAATAAGAAGCTTCCACGGCGTCTGCCATGGTATTTATAGAAATAATACTATGGTCGCAACCACAACACGGCCGTATGGTACAGAAAAAAGTTACGAGATTCCTTTTTACCGCGGTTTTTTTTACAATAGTTTGACATAATGGCTTCCCTACGCTTGATAGAAAGCGAAAGAGAAGTCCAAGTCGATCTGACAACGGACAAGGAACTGGCCAGTTACCAGTCAGTTGCCACCGCCATGCCGGCCCAACCCTAACGCTACACGAGCTCCGGAAACCCTACTCACCGGCAGAAATACGACCCGGAGGTCATTTAAGAGAGGTAGGGCATTGCGAATCTTCGCTCGAATTGAGCTGCCCGTCCGGGGAAGGACCTCCACCCTATAGAATACCGCAGCCAAATGACCTCCGGTCGTGTTTCTGCTGGTGAGTAGGGTCTCCGGAGCTCGTGGGGGGGTTAGGGTTGGGCCGGCATGGCAGTGGCAACTGACAGGTAACTAACCAGCTACTTGCCAGTTGTCACAGCGACTTGGGCTTCTCTTTAGCTTTCCATCAGGCGTAGGGAAGCCATTATGTCGAGCTACTATAAAAAAAAAAAAAAAATTTGGCTGCGCCCGGACAGGCAGCTCAATTCTAGCGAAGATACAGCATACAGCATAGTGGCCATGGGAAGCCATGGGGTAACAAGTCACATATATACATACATCATACATAACGTCACGCCTTTCTCCCAGAGGGGTAGGCAGAGACCACGTCCTTCCATTTGCTACGATCCTGGCGAACGAGTCACGAGATTCTTTTTTATCGTGGCAAAGCATAATGGCATCCCTATCGCCTGATGGAAGCCAAGTAGCCCTAATCGGTTAGTTCTCCACACAGGACAAGACTCCTCTCGACCAGTCGACCAGGAGGCAAACTTCCCGCCGACGATACGTAATAGGGTGTCATCATCGTTATCAGCCCTTATCAGTTTATAAATAAATAAATATAAAGATCAGACAACATCACATACATTGCTCCGATCCCAAAGTAAGTAGCTTAAGCACTTGTGTTATGGGTATCAGAACAACGAAGGTACCACAATATATACTTAAATACAAATATAAACACCCAAAAAACGGAACAAACACAAGTGTTCATCACACGAATGTTTGTCCCGGGTGGGAATCGAACCCACGACTCTTGGTTCAGAAGGCAGGGGTCACTACCAATTGAGCCACCGAGCCAGTTTACTGCTGGACATAGGCCACTCCCAATGTTCGCCACTTTGATCGATCCTGGGCTTCTCGCATCCAGCACTTGCCAGCTGTCCTGAGCAAATCATCGCTCCACCTAGCGTCCTACACTACGTTTGTCGAGACGCGGTCTCCACTCCAGAGCTCGTTTACCCCAACGGTTATCGGTTCTGCGGCTGATGTGGCCAGCCCACTGCCACTTCAACTTACTGATACGGTGAGCTGTCGGCCTGTCGGTGACTTTGGTTGTCGGAATAGGGCGTAGAGTGCTACTAAGCAGTACCTCATTGCAGAAAACTTACACAACAAATATCTTTCTACAAGTACTCAAATATTACAAATCATGACATCATCGCTACTGCAATTTACAATCACCAGACGATTATTTATCCGGCGATCAGAACCATGAAGAAATAACCATCAGCAACCAACGGTAATTAACTGCTTCCAAGAATCAAGCCTTAGCTGCACTTTACGACAAAACCAATACTATTTCTAGATGTGAACGCATCCATCACACGCAAACAAATTTGATGACTTCATTAAATCACGTCATTCTTTTAGATGCGGCTAGACTCTTTGTTGAAGCAGATAGCCGCACCTAAGTAGTAATCATTCGTAAAAGGAAATATTTGATCTTCAATGTCATCGTTTGAATTTGATTGACATTTTAGTCCAAAGGTCGTTTATTTTCATGTTAACCTACAGAAGAGTTCTTTTTTATTTCTAGAGGGGAATGCATTAGGCACCGTCATGCCACCTCCGGGGGGAGGTGACATGGTGTGTGGGACTCACACCTCCCAAAAATGAGAGGGCATACCCACCAAACCCCCCTGTGTCACCAGTGGGCAGCAAGTTGCAGGGACACGGGTAACGCCGAAGCATACGGCCGCATCCCTGCATGCCCTAGCCAGCCGCAGATGACAAGCGGCCGGCACTCCTAGTCCGGGGAGAGCAACCCCTACCTCCGGCTCCGGGGAGTATTGAAGAGATCTAACACAGCCTTGCAATGCTGTTAAAACTCGAAGGCACCCGAAAAAAAATCTGTTATATCTCTAATATTTTACCAAATGTTCGATGTCTTGAAAAATTTCTTTATTATCATAATGGTATCAAAGAAATTTTGCCACAGACGTAAAGCATTTTTCTCTGCCGGAAGGCGTAGGTAATGTTTTAAATGGAATCGACCCCCGTCAATGTAATAACCGGCATGACATGATGTAATTTGGCCGCGAAAAGTTGAAAGTTGTTACAGTCACATCAAATAAAACGCCATCAATTCAAATGTAGGCGCGTTTTTGTCACGGTTCCCCTGTTTTGGACGGGGGTTCCTCAGGGCTGGCAGGAGAAAAGAAGAAATTTAGCATGATAAGTCAGAACATCTATCGGAAGATAAATGTACAGACTTTTGAAGAAAAAAAAGACCATACTTATTACTTCTACTCTACGAGTACTAAGGCATATCTAACGTCACATATTTCTGCTCGTCTCACTTTTTTCCTGCCATTACTCGTAGTAGTCGTGAGTCCTTAGGAGAAGAAGTGCTGCAACTTACTAAACAATCTTTTGTTTCTAAATAAATTTCTCAAAGTTTATTTTTTGCCTCTTTATTTTTCCCCCAAATCATGAATAATCATCTGGTACTCAGGTGCTCTATTTGCATCGTCTAAAACATTAAAACTCTGTCAAACGACAACCATAAATTACGCCGTACATTTCCCGTACTGCAATATTTTCAGTGCCCTCACTTCCGCGGGGTAATTTTAATACAGTAACGAATTTACCGAAAGCACTTAAAATGGCCGACGCCCCGCAAATTGCGTTACCCGGAGGAATTATGATCCTGATACCGTTTGGGAGACACGAGACCTGGTTGGTATGGTGACCTGGATATTTGTTAGCGGCAAGAATTTGATCGGTACCTAAAACGAATAGAATAGAAATTAATTTATTGGCCACAGACACAATAGTAATGTACATATAATACAGGTGATACAAACACGTAAATTTTACACGAATTAAGCAATTGTCCAGTAGTGGATAGCATAAGGCTGAAGATGTTGATGAAAGGACTAAAATACAAGACGAAAAAGAATGCAGCGGAATAAATTGGATCATTTGATAAAAATGAATTAAAGCTATTGATTCCTTGTATGTTGATGACAATCAACATTATGTACATAATGTTGATTTTGATAGGCTTATCAGCAGTTGAACTGTTAAATTTGGCAACTGTACCTGTACTCTACCAATTCTTTTCTTGCTCATGTGTTCACCTTCCTACAAACCTGAGTCTCTCAATCAGTGCATGTAACGATACCACCGTCACAGTGTGAGCGATCGATAAAGTGTGTTGTGGATCGTTTATGCTCTTTAGCATTCTTTCTTTTCTTAAAATCAGCAGTTTGTAGTCACGAGCTAACATAAAAAATCCAGGCAAGCACGAAATCCGACACTATTACTTGATTTACATGGATGTAAAGTAAACCACCAATACATCCGACTCGTTTGAATCTAGCTTTCCTTACATGTATGCTGTAAGTGGCTTATTTTGGCTACATATCTGGTGTGGTGCGATCGAGATAAAACTTACCGTACGTTGTGTTATAATTAAGAGTGGTTTGCTATTGCTGCTTCCATTTCACGCGCTGATAATTTTATGAGCGTGGGTTTATCTAAGATGTTGTTAATAACGTGTAGTCTAAGCGATAGCGTTTTGAAATAAATCTTGAGTAATTCTATTGTATTGAGAGAATATTTTCGATACATTATGCTATCTAAGGATGGGATTTCATGTAATAGTTTTCTACTTGTTTATTAGTGATTTTTTGTTATTATTTATGTCTTCTAGGTCAGTTACTATTGTGTCGTCTTTGCAGCTTTCTGATTTGTAATAATATGTATAACGTCAGGTTTCTTCGTTACGACCCGACCCATGATCTCTCTAGCGTGATACAATGTCAATATATATTTTTTTTCAAAAACCTATTGATGTGTTTCTAGTCTGATTCAACTACGTCTTAAAGAGACCAATTGAGTAAGGCATTTAATTAAATAGGTCATATTTCAAATCAGAAAGTCTACTCCGAAAATTTATTATCGAAGTTTAAGTGTCTATATCGACACTTAATCGAACCTTCCTTAGCCATAAACCTTTTGCATAGCCCTTTTTCCTTGTAGCTATGATCAGGTACAAAGGAGATATTAAACCTGGAATAGTTTCTGTTAGTTAACTGAATAGTTTCGTGAGAGCCCGAAACTTGAGCACACTTCAGAGTGTTCCTACACACACAATAATACTTACCTGTTAAAACAATCCTGCTTGTTGCTAAAAACTTCTCCGCGCAGCAAAGAAAATGCTGACTCAGCACTTTTACGCTTTCGCTCCTAATTACCCCACCCGTTTCATGTTTGTTTGTGTATCCACACGGGTTAGTTTTTCTCTAACGTGCCCCGTTCCCCCTTGTCCCTAACAGACTGTTTGTGTTATATCGGGATGTCTTGATTGTATCGCGGAGATTGCCGCGGACGCGACAACTAATTATGCGCCCAGAAATAAACATCAGGAAGTGTGGTTTTTGTGTTTTGATGGTGAGATGTGTGTATCGACGTCGGAATAGAGCTGTGGGAACTGGGGGTTGTTTCTTATGTTCCTAGTACTGTGTAATGCGTCTAAGACGTTATTCTGCAAATAAGTAGGTTGATAATCAAGGTAGCAATCGGTTGTTGGTGCTGCGGCTGATATAGTCAGCCCACTGTCACTTCAGCTCGCCAGCGTTCATTGAGAATTCCTGTATGACCTTCCGGCGCCGTTTCCTGATCGCTACGACATGTCCTTCTTTAAACGAGGATTAAAGAGAGCTCTCCTGACGATAGACAGCGGCATGTCTATGCCCCTGGCATTGCTGATGTCCTAGAGCGGCGGTTACTGTTTAACATCAGACAGACCGCTTGCTCGTCTACCACCACCTAGTTCGCATCCAGCACTTGCTAGCCAGCGCAAATCGTCGCTCCACCTGGCCTGAGGTCGCTTTACACTACGTTTGCCGAGAAGCGTCTGCCACCAACACTAATAAAAAACTTTGGATAAGTGGAGCTAAACGGGAATATGCATTCTGGATGCAATTGTGGTGCACCATTGAAGACCATGGCACATTTGCGCGCCTGCCAACTGTGTCCCACTACGTGCACGATGGGTGACCTTTGTTAGGTCATCCAAATCGCCAGGTTTTGGGCTGGTTCCGTTTGAGGTGAGTTCCATTAACTCGATAAGAAGAAGACAAGCTAAGCCACGATTCGTGTGCTTCACTTGACCCGCTAACTGGAGCAGTATCCCAGTCACGTAGCCGATATCACAAAGGCCCATCGGCGATAACGCCGGCCACTGTGCCGCCATTACGGGATGCACTAGATTGTATCACAATGGGCGTCTTGTGCGGGGCGATGACTCGATGCCCTTGAGACTGGTTGAGAACGGGCGCACTGCGGCTTGTCTATTCGGCGAGTGTGACCGTCAAGAGTTGGTACATGGAGAATGCTCCTAGGAGCTATCTATCATCATGTAGGTGTCACTCTTCTACCATCGCTTGTCTTGACGCCGCGGCAGGGTCCTTCCTTACCACTTGGAAACGAACTGTTCGCTTTCAGCGGTCATTGCAAACTCTGGAACGATCTCCGAGCGTCGGTTCCTGCTTCAGCGAGTGTGACCGTCATGAGTTAGATAAGGTTTTTATTGGCGTTATTCTCATATGCTTGAGGGAAGTCTATTATGTTTGTTTTTATAACAGAGGGACCTGAAGTCAGCCAGGTATACCTGCTATGAGGTCTCCTGTGCAGGTAAATTTGCTAAGAGGTCTCGGAAAATTTTTCGATGAGAACCGACACATTTGAATGTAGGTAAGATCGATAAATTTTTCCGCTCCGATCTCTTTTTTCCGAGAGAGAATTTTCCGAACGCATCTGTAAAAAGCTCTGCTGAAGCCCCCGTCAAATCAATGTGGCTGATTGAATTTTGGGGTGTGACGGTAAAAATTGTATTAAAAATAATTTTCTCTCAAAGGGGAGCAGAAGCTTATAAATGTAAAATGCTGCACCGAAACAGTTTGAAGAACGAAACGCCTTCAATCCGATGTTTATTTCCTTTCCAATGATTCCTTTTTAATTAACATCCCCGAGTCACCCCACTTGGGTTTTTGAATCTTTTGACGTTAATTTGTAATTTCTTTTTACTTGAAAAATAATTTAGGTCAGATTACTATGATTATTATATTTTGGGATTACTATGAGATTACTATGTTTGTTTGTTCTTTTCGAAGTGGAAAAGTTTCATGCAAACGACGTGGTTTGTTTCTTGTTGCTTTAATATTAATCTTTACACAATAAATTGAAAAATGTTTCGTTGATTATCCTGAATTACCAATGTATTTTCAAGGCTTACCTCAAATCATTATCATCAGCCTATCGCAGTCCATATCATTGTTCATAGGCCTCTGCAGTTGTTCGCCACTTTGGGCAAACACCTTTACGGCTTTACCCATAATCACAACGCTGGGCAGGCGGGTTATACTGGGCGGGCGCATACCGCAAATCCTACTTATATTATAAACTAGCTACTGTCCGCGTGAATGTCCATATAAAACATAGCCTATGTGTTAATCCAATGTATAAGCTTTTTTACTGTGAAGTTCTATCAAAATCAGTTTAGTATTTTTTTGTGTAAAAGAGTAACAAACATCCATCTATCCAAACAAACTTTCGCATTTATAATATTACTAGCTGCTGCCCGCGGCTCTGCCCGCGTGAATATTCGTATAAAACATAGCCTATATGTTAATCTGATGTACAAACTATATTCTTGTAAAGTTTCAATAAAATCCGTTCAGTAGTTTTTGCGTGAAAGTGGAACAAACATCCATCCATCTATCCAAACAAACTTTCACGTTTATAATATTAGTAGGAAGTAGGATAGGAAGTAGGACTAGTAGGAAGGATTAGGATATTAGGATTAGAATATTAGGATAGGATGTTAGGAATAGGAATTAGGATAGGATAGGATGCAAAAGGTTGCTAAACAATTTAATAAAGGTAGCACAAATCTATCAGTCTCTCTAAACCTAAATTTCCATCGCTACATATTACAAAATTGGAATTTTCACGTTCACGCGCTACGCCTGAACATTAATGAAACCAAATTTAATCAGTGAGTATGATAGCGTGACGTGGAGTAATTAAAATGTCTGCCTCGGGATGTGCGATGCAATTACACGGGGATCGTATGAGACATGTGCTCGTAATCACAATTGCATCAGCTTTACAATTACATATAAAGTTGGATAGAACATATATATGTATAACTTATTGCGATACGTAACGTACGTACGTATATCCCAAGACATGCCACGCTGAGCCACACAACGCCATCTATCCCCAAACTAAGCCGAAGTTTGTACTTCGGGTACTACACAACTGATAAACTTACTTTTTTTAATAAACACATATTAAACAAGCAGTAGTAGTGGGGATGTAAGGGGCGTATCATCTTTTCGCTCTAAGCCAACCTCATCTGCCCGTGGTGCATCCTGCCGAATAACAAACGAGGCGCTGGCAACCGACTGAACATGTCGGTTTGCATTGATCTGGAGGTTGTGAAAATTAAACTGGTGGCGGTATAACCATCACTATTGAAGCCGTGGCTAAATACCACAGACCGATGACGGGCAGCAGCGTCACCGGAGTGAGAAGCTACGCCCTGCGATCGCCAACCCGCCTGCCCAGCGGTATTTAGGTACGCCTTCAAATGTGATGGTTATACCGCCACCAGTCTGTTACCAGCGCCTCTTTTGCTATTCGGCAGGATTAACCACGTGCAGCTGAGGTTGGCTTGGAGCGAAATGATGATAGGTCGCTCCCTTAAATTACAATTTCTTGGTTTCACATTAAGATTCATATTATTTATCGTGACTGTAAATACGGAGCAGGCGTTGTCACGTCCTCGCGAGTTTCCCTTTATCTGACGGCCGCGTTGAGAAATGGCCCTCGCGGAACTTTTAGCCGTGTCCCGGAGGGACTCTCAGCCATGCTCCTGTTGGGACTGTCTGACAAAATTCCGCGCCCGAAATTTAATTCCTCTGTTCAGTTTTTAGCGATACGTTTATAATATCTTTATAGCTAACGATGGTAATCAAGTGAAACTTTAAATTCGAAGAATCTTGTGTATAGGTTTTAAGAAGACGATTACAAATCTTAGTAACAGAACTAGGAATTCATGTACTAGTACGTACTCTATCTTGAATCTACAAGTACACAGGAGATATAAAAGTGGACTTGTACGTACACTTTGAGGCTTGTTTACACGTGTGCGCAAATTAATTGTGTCTGGAAATCTCGGTCTTATGTTAAAATCTCTATTTTGTTGAGATTTTACAAGCTTAGACATATAAGCCGTTGGTTTTATTATGGCCCATCACTCAGTTCTAGCCAAAGAGGTCGTTCGTAGGTATATCTCGTATTTTACAAATAAATCATATGAAAGCTCGTAGTTACATTAAATTAATAAGTCAAATACTCGTTATACCTATGATCATAACATCGTGGCATATTATTTATAATATTATTATCTATTAGTAGGAAGTAACATTCAAAAATCAGAGATTTCACAACCCTAGTACGTGCCGAAAAACAAGTTCCTTTACTAGTAGTATTTTTATCGTAGGTGAATGAACACGCTGTTTACATTCGTAGGCTATTTTGAACTAGTTTAGACTTGGGAAATGTTGATAATGCGATATCTTGTATGATTAACAGTTTAATGCAATAGTTTGAGATTGTTATCTGGTACACGATTGATGACTATATTAAAACTTGGTAATCGTTTTGGATCTACATAGAAGATCCGTTCCTCGAAAGGAAAAAACGGAACCCTTATAGCCAAAAATGCAATAAGTAAAATTTTTGTCTGTCTGTGTATATGTTCGTTATAGGAACAAAAACTGCTCGACGGATCTTAACGAAACTTGGTACAATTATTCTTCATGTTCCTGGGCAGGTTATAGTATACTTTCTTCACGCTTCATTCAATAGGAGCAGAGCAGTGAAGAGAAGTATTGGGAAAACGGGAGATATTTTTATCTGTGTGTTTGATCGCGCATCACGCGAAAACTAGGGCATGGAATTAAATGCGGATTTCACCTATAGATGTATTGCTACAAGTCTAACATAAAATTTTGGCATGGTTTTATGGATGTCCATTATTTTTGAAATACGATATTCACGCGTGGGACGCCGCCGGCACAGCTAGTCGTGTAATAAAAGTATGTATATTATATAGTGCGGAACCCTCGGTGCACAAGTCCGACTCGGACTTGGCCAGTTTTTTTTTCTGTGTTTGTTTTTCAGTTTTCTATTTTAACTGTCTTTGGACGAAAATATCTTGAATCTGACAGTTATGTTACTACTGACATATAGTTTCGCTTCGCTTGCGGTGGAAACTGCCCTATCAGATCAAAATTGTGGTGTATAAAATGATATGTCAGTTTATAAACACGGGTTGCCAACGGAACACCGCTACATCAAAGTTGGTCTGTTTATTACAATTTGACTGCACGCATTGGATGTAAACGGCGGGAGCCTGGATTCGATTTCCGCGAATATAGGTGAGGTAAACACTATTAAAAAGTTTACGATTGGAATGATCAATACATCTAGGTTTGTATTATATCATTTTGGATGTGGGGAAATTATTTATTTTATTTAAATGTGGAATACGGTAATAGAAATTGGAACGTTTCGTTTAACGTGGTCGTTGGTTTATTATCTCATGCCATAGGAAGACGACTAAGGGAATAGCAGGAAACAGGCAGCAGCGTTTACCTGGGTACAAATAATATACACTGCGGTCGCCAACCCGCCTGCCAAGCGTGGCGGTCCAAATGATAAATTTTTATTTATTTATTTAATCTTTATTGCACAATTAAACTGTGTACAAAAGGCGGACTTAATGCTACATAGGCATTCTCTACCAGTCAACCATTGGGCTAAGCAGAAACTAATTTTAAGGTAGTGTGCCACAAAGTTAATTTGAAAACAATAATTCTAAATATATAATAATAATAAATATCAAAATAATATATGATAAAAAAAAATATAAATACACATATAAAAATCAGAAGGAACAAAACATAATTTACGTATAATATTTACGTACATATACTTAGATAAAAGTCATTGGGGTAGGTCTATGTCCAGCAGTGGATAATGATGGTGATGATTGTTGATTATAAATTTAATAGATGAATGACTGCTTCCTTTGGTCGAGAGTGATAGCAAGTGCCGACTAAGGTTATAGAGGTCCAGAGTTCAAGTCTGTGTCGAGCCAAAAATTACGTACTAGAATCTCCGGAGTCAATATAAAGAAACAATCAAAATTACGGATTTTATACAGATTTTACAGTATATTTCCAAGTCTTAATTTAGTCTAGGTTTAAAAGTCTACGGCAAACAGAACCCTAAAAATAATGAAAAAAAAAAAAAAAAATTACAGATTTGGGCCGGCATGGCGGTGGCAACTTACAGGTGGTAACTGACTAGTCGGACAGCGACTTGGGCTTCTCTTTCGCTTTCCATCAGGCGTAGGGAAGTCATTATATCGTGCAACTTTAAAAATAAGTATGGGTTTTACAGTACATTTCAAAGACTTGACCTAGTTTTATGTTTCGAAGTCTAGAACTACTTATCCGATGATACGGCTCTGCAGGCAATTTATTCAGCCTAGCCTCTAGGGCGGCAAAGTAGCGTCGCAAACGATTACTGAATCACTGAAAGTGTACCAGCCTTTCCTAACAAGCCCTGTCGGGTCAACGAACTCGAGGGCCCTTTAGTGTATACGATTTTATACATAGAAGTATTTATATAGTGTGTTCCCGTCGCCTGGCAACAAGTAACTATGGTGTTTCTTGTTACCTTAGTGGTAAAAAACCCGCCAAGTGCGAGTCGGACTCGCGCACGTAGGGTTAACAGAATACATCTACGCACCAAATTTCAAAAATGTAGCTCTTATAGTTTCGGAATAAACTGGCTGTGACATACGAACGGACAGACAGACAGACATGACGAATCTATAAGGGTCTCGTTTTTGCCATTTGGCTACGGAACCCTAAAAAAGAGAGAGACGACCTCAATTATGTCCAAGGTGTGCTGACATCTGACATGATTGTCCCATGCATTTGTTTCCTAAACGATTTCGATGGTAGCCAAATTGACCTTGTCATCATCACTGGGCTTCGGAAAACTCTCACCTTAAAGTGCCTTTAAGCATTGGGCATGTTTACAGCTAAACTTAGTAATGCGAGCGACCAGAGGGCTACGTCATCTGACTCTACTGTACAATAGTAGTCCTGAAGCATTTGCTATGGCCGAATACGGCTGTCAAATTTTTGAGAGAGATAGGGCATAGCGATTCTTCGCTCGAATCGAGCCCGTCCGTGATGGATGGACCTTCACCCTATAAGATAATGCAGCCAAATGACCTCCGGGTCGTGTTTCTGCCGGTGCGTAGGGTTTCTGGAGCACGTTAGGGTTGGGCCGGCATGGCGGTGGCAACTGACAAGTAACTGACCAGTTACTTGCCCGTTATCGCAGCGACTTGGGTTTCTCTTTAGCTCCCCATCAGGCGTAGGTAAGCCATTATGTCGAATAACTATAAAAAAAGAGTGGCCGTCTGCAGTACGCCAGTGTCGTAAATTTTCTATACGGATTCTCGTAGATGTTGCGATCGTAGCCGCATCGTATCGTCTAAACGCGTTAACCGTGTCACGCGCGTTACACGGTCGAGTAGGCCCGGACATGACAATTTGGCTCGACCGCCCGAGGCTTCCATCGAGAGGGTTATACATAAACTGACCATTTATTTTTTCTATCAAAACGGGACAACTGTTTAGAAACAACAGTTCGAAGCTGAAATGAAAATGAAAACAAGTTTTTAAGTAGACACTACTTTCTATTTTAGACTGGCTCGATGGCTCATTTGGTAGTGATCTCTGCCCTCTGAGCCAAGGGTCGTGGGTTCGATTCCCGCACAGTACAAACATTTGTGTTCCTGAACATGTCTGTTTGTATTGGTCTGGGTGTTTTCTATGTATAATATGTATTTATTTACAAAAAAAAATGTATCTAAGTAAGTTTATCAGTTGTATAGTACCCATAGTACAAGCTTCGGCTTAGTTTGGGGCTAGGTGGCGCTGTGTGGCCCGGCGTGACATGTCTTGGATTATTTATTTATTTATTTATTTTGCTATTCTCTTATGATAAGACCGCCGAAATTGTACGACTATTTTGTGTTCCGACGCTTTTTTATAAGCAAGGCATGTCATACTGCCACACTGCGCCATCTACTCTAAAACTAAGCTGAAGCTGGTACATACAACTGACAAACTTAAGATATTTTTGGTATATAAATACATATTATACATAGTAAACTCTGCGCTATGGAGTGGAACGGAGGTGCACATCCATTGTACCAATACCAACCAACCATTGAACCAAACTAATTTTTGTTTCGGGACAACAGAACGTTCTAACATCGCACCGTTTTCCGGCGACAGGGTAGTTCAACCACGGATGGATGGATTATGTACCCTGTATGCTCCTAGTCCTTCAAAAAAGGTTGTGGAAAGGTTTTTAAAGGATTGGCAACGCGCGTGTGATACCCCTAGTGTTGCAGGCGGCTGCGGTAACCGCTCAACATCACGTGAGCTGTAGCCTGGTTTGCCATCTTAGTCGTATATAAAAAATTAGTGTCCTGTTCAAACCAGGACTGATGGTTAGTTGAGTTACACAGCACACCTATGTACCAATACCAGCCCGCACGCAATACCCGGCTCTGTTAGGGCGCGCTTGTCCTATATTTTTATTGTGGAAATAAATTTAAGTAAATTATGAAATGTGTCCGCGTTGAATGGGCTTATCAGAAGATAAGGGAAATTATGGAGGGTGACGATGTTTAGTATCGATTTGGACGGAAGGTAGGTGAGGGTCTTAGCATAATTTCAAGGCTTCACTCAGGAGGACTCACTGGAACCCTGCGCCATTGCTCCACGGCTTAAATACCGAGGATTGTGCTTAGTAATTTGGCTGTTGCGACGTCCAAAGTAACCTCAAAAGGTTACTTTGGACGTCGCAACAGCCGTGTCCGGACTAATCGTCTTGTCTTTTATGCCGAATTTTGTTTATGTACTGCCTTAGTATGCGTTTATAGTACACTAGCTTTTGCCCGCGACTTCGTCCGCGTGTTTAAATTTATACATACAAAAGTTTTTTCCCGCTAACTCCCGTTCCCGTGGGAATTTCTCAAAATACAGCCATAACTAAACTTTATATTTACTAAGGTACCTGCATGCCAAATTTCAAGCGTCTAACTTAAGCGGTTTAGATTTTTCATACAAAAGGATTTTCCCGCTAATTCCCGTTCCCGTGGGAATTTCGGGAATTCCTTTCTTAGTGCACCCCTACGGTACCTAAGCTACGTCCCTTCCAAATTCCAAGTGCCTACGTTTAGCCGTTTGGGCTGTGCGTTGATATGTCAGTCAGTCAGTCAGTCAGTCAGTCAGTCAGTTTCTCCTTTTATATATATATAGATATGTGGTACCGTCCAAGAATAATCATTATCATCATCAGCCTATAAACGTCATTTCTGGACGTAGGCCTCCCCATTAACATCCAGGTAAACGCTGTTGCCTGTTTGGCATCCTAGGTTAACGACAAACGCGGCAAGGCGACGCGATGCGACGCGACGCAATAATATCAAGTAGTCTTCGTATGAAATAGTAAACTACGTTGTCGCGCTAGTCACTATGCGATGAAGTTATAAATCGCATTACGTCGCGTCGCTTCGCTCACCTAGAAAAACGCTTTAGTCGTCTTCTACGTCGCCTACGGGACGAGGTGATGTCGTCCTATTCTAAATCCGGACACCATACGGACTAGTCCTGTGTAAGCTCGCCTTAACTCGTGTTGTTGTCCACTACACGACACTCCTCTCGCAACCCGGTTAATTGTCCGGTTAAAAATAGATTTTTCCACTTTTTTCGCGAGCAATTTTCGACGAGGGCCGGTGAAGGGTTAACGGGTCGGACGTGCGTTTGACACGAAGCGAATTGAAAGTACGTATATTTTGATCCTGTGTTGGCCAGCGGTCGCAAGAGTGTTTAAATGTCAAGGATTGCTCTTATGCTGCGGTGGAGGGTTAAGCTGAAACGTGTGTAAGTACTTATAGTGGTACAGATTTTAGGTATTATTTTATACTAAAGTAGGTGCATGATACCGCGAGGGAGAAGAATCAGGAGGGGACGGCACCCTACGAGATGAACTGAGGACCACAGGGCATACTCCGATGCTTATTAGATAAGTTTGGGTAAGTTGGTAAGTATTTGACTGGCTCGGTGGCTCAATTGGTAGTGACCTCTGCCTTCTGAGCCAAGGGTCGTGGGTTCGATCCCCACACATTACAAACATTTGTGTGCATGAACATGTCTGTTTGTATTGGTCTGGGTGTTTTCTATGTATAATATGTATTTATTTACAAAAAAAATGTATCTAAGTAAGTTTATCAGTTGTCGAGTACCCATAGTACAAGCTTCGGCTTAGTTTGGGACTAGGTGGCGCTGTGTGGCCCAGCGTGGCATGTCTTGGGTTATTTATTATTTACTAGCTTTCCGCCCGCGACTTCGTCCGCGTAAAGTTTTTTTTTCCAAAATAAAATTGTGCCTATGTTACTCGTGGATAATGTAGCTTTCGAATGGTGAAAGAATTTTTAAAAACGGTCCAGTAGTTTTTGAGCCTATTCATTACAACCAAACAAACAAAGTTTTCCTCTTTATAATATTAGTGTAGATTTATTATTATTATTATTTTAACGCCCCATAGCTCGTAGCCATTACTATGTGTATCATAGGGATCATTCCACAGGACCAAACTGGTCTTTATTTCTGGCCCGAGGGCTCTTTTAATAGTGACTCCTGCCTCCTGACGGAATGGTCTTGGGATCGATTTCCATTCGGGATAAACATTCATGTGATGAACGTTTGTGTTTATCCCGTGTCTGATTTGTTATATTGTGTAATATTTCTGGTACCATCGTTGTTCTAATACCCGTAATTAAAGTGTTCATGTTACTTACTTTGGAATCGGAACAATGTATATGTGATGTTGTCGGATATTTAAATTTTTTATTTTTCGTAAAGATTTTTATCACTGTGGAAGTGATGAGATAATGCATATTTTTCATTAAAGTCTCCCAAAACTCGGATAACATTATTCGCGAATGAAATCATAAAACATGATCTCACAAAGACGGCTAATTCTTGTAATAAACATTCTTCTGGCCACTTAATCTGTCTATTTGCAATAAAAGTGAACAAAAAAGCTTTTAACGGCGTTTTGGCCTTTTGTGATTTAAAGCCATGTTGTGAATTACGCAGCCAAAAATGTACGTTGATGATTTTGTGTTGCACAAAAGATGACCTCGCCTCATCCGTGCGTAAAAAGAGATTTGGTTTTGCTACAAACTATAATATTGTTTATTCTATTAGTATTGATCTGGAATTAAATACAAGTCGCTTTATCTTTTAATTCCGGTTATGAAGTAATTGTAGGTATACATGTTAAACATATAATTTTGAGTTTGATTCGAATCAATGGATAAAGATTTTTTCTATTCTATCGAGGGAGTTTGTTTGATACTTTCATAATAAGTACTTTTTTATCCTGCTTAATGTTTTAAGGACTTAAGATACAACTGATTTCATCATTATCATCAATCAATCAATCGACAGCCCTTCGCAGTCCACTGCTGGACATAGACCTCTCCAATTGTTTGCCAAATTTCACGATTTTGGGCTTCTGGCATCCATCACTTGCCAGCCATCCTGCTCAAATCGTCGCGCCACCTGGCCTGAGGGCGTCCTACACTACGTTTGTCGAGACGCGGTCTCCACTCCAGAACTCGTTTACCCTAACGGTTATCGGTTCTGCGGCTGATATGGCCAGCCCACAGCCACTTCAGCTTACTACTCCGGTGAGCTATGTCGGTGACTTTGGTTCTCTGTCGGATAAAAAAAAACTGGCAGCCGCGTTTACATAATATGTATAAATAAAACCTACGATTCATTTTTGTACGTTATTTATGTGGTTTACACAGGCAGGTGAGGGTGGTTTGAAGCGAAAAGATGATGGCTCTCTCATAGCGTGGCGACTATGAGTAAAGCCTTCAAGTGTTTGCCCAAAGTGGCGAACAACTGGAGATGCCTATGTCCAGCAGTGGACAGCGATAGATTGCTGATGATGATGTATGTAGGTAATATCAGGCCGGGGACACAATCGGCTTCCGTGCCGTAAAGTAGAGGAAATGGTTGGCGTGACGACGCCTCTCCGTGCGGCGGAATTGAAACCAGACATTACAGTAAACATAGGTTGCTTATTTGTTTAATAATATACCTTATTCCTGCGTGTTTAAGGCAATTTAATTTTGGTGTCAGGCCCACAATTTTATTTCGAAATGTTCTCGTTTTCTATTTTGGAATATAAATGAAAACGACGCCATCACGTCAAATATTTCGAATGAAAGGCAAGTACTTATCTGTTGTATGCAGTAACCTTATAAGACTTGAGTTATTAGACTTATTGTTCTATGTTAGCCTTTTTTTTTTTTTTTTGTTGCACCGGGGGAAAATGCATTTACGCATACCTGCTACTCGGGGACGCAGCAGGTTATGTGGGACTCACTCCGCCTCTAGATGTTAGCGAGACGGAGAATACCCACTAAAAAACCCCGGTCTACACCGTCAACGCGCCTTGGGTGATGATGACGTGGGATCTTGGTATGAACCATAACACCACGCCACCACCAGCGCAGTCCGCTTGCGCAGACTCGACTGGCCCCCCCACTTGGGGCAGCCTAGGGCTCAGGCAGAAGCCGTCGCCCTCCTCCAAGGACGGGATCCGTGCAAGGCAAGGGAGATGTCCCCACACCAACCCTCGCTGGACCCCGTCGGGCGTGCAGTCGCCACCGCACGGTGGATTTTTAGTGTGGTTTTCTCCACTTGAGCTCGCGCCCCCTGGTCCCGACCGAAGTCGGGATAACAGGCGGTTTTTTATTGTGGTCTCACTCCACTCGGGCTCGCCAGTCAAGGCAAGCCCCCTGGTCCCTCCAGCGAGGGGAAACAGGTTGCCCGGCGACCAGTCCAAAAGGACCATATCCGACGACCACGAGAACCGTGGCCATCGGACCCGCCGCGCCGCAGTGATACACTGCCAACCCGCGCCGTCAAACGGCTCCTCTGGTAAGGCGGCAACGGTCGCAGAAGACAGGGAGGACGGCAACGAAACACCGCGAGATCCCCCGAAGGGCACTCCTCTTCCCCTGCGACCATCGCCGACAAACCGGCGCAAATGCGCCCGACAACACGTCTCTCACCAATCGGGCAAATACCCCGCCATTGGGAGAGACCCACAGGCCAAAAGGCCCCCATCTAGGTAAGGCGGCAACGGTCGCAGAAGACAGGGAGGACGGCAACGAAACACCGCGAGATCCCCCGAAGGGCACTCCTCTTCCCCTGCGACCATCGCCGACAAACCGACGCAAAATGCGTCC
Organism: Conogethes punctiferalis; assembly: GCA_031163375.1. Lineage (NCBI taxonomy): Eukaryota > Metazoa > Arthropoda > Insecta > Lepidoptera > Crambidae > Conogethes > Conogethes punctiferalis. Next base: position 2,241,429 of record CM062102.1, read on the forward strand.
AACAACACGTCTCTCACCAATCGGGCAAATACCCCGCCATTGGGAGAGACCCACAGGCCAAAAGGCCCCATCGGGTGTGCCTAAGCACAGCCGTGGAAGGCGTCGGGGGTCATCGACGCCAACACTTGGCTCCCGGAGCCACGCACAAGTGCGTGCTCCCACAGGGAATTAGCCGTCGGGTAGTAGCCATCCTCTACTACCCGCCGTTGCCCGGGGTACGCCGGGCCGTCTGCAAGACGACCACGCGTGGAGGCTTCCCTTGTTGTACCCCGTTCTATGTTCTATGTTAGCCTAACCTAACCCCACGAGCTCCGGAGACCCTACTCACCAGCAGAAACACGACCCGGAGGTCATTTGGCTGCGGTATTCTATAGGGTTGATGTCCTTCCCCGGACGGGCAGCTCAATTCGAGCGAAGATTCGCTATGCCCTACCTCTCTTAATATACTCGTAATATGTAGATATTTTATACTTATACTTTGCCTAAATCTAAGTCAATTCTAATCTAAGTTAACTTTTTGTAATTTAGGGTAACTTTGTGTAAGTACCTTTAATGGCCATTCTCTGTCTACTACCCAAAACTCACATTTATTTTTGATTTAGCAAAAAACAACTAGGCTTTGTGCGGAGGTCATTATAATTTCCCGCGAGGCATTATTCGGGCATTACGGGTCATTCGGGTAACGGTACAAAGTCGGCGACCGGTGCGTTGGGACCGAAGTCTTTGAACAAGGGATTGGTTTAGATTGAGAAAGTACAGAAGACACCAATTCAACAGTCAGTCTGTACAGGGATAATTATAATAATACAATAAATAATAACCTGTAAATACTAATAACGCATTCAGTTCCAAATATGGCACAAAATTACCTTAAGTGGCACAAAATCACTTACGTTTTGTTCAACAGAAATGGATCCATTGTAATTTCCGAATTATCATTTTTTTTTTCTTTATATACCATTATATTTTGTTAATCAGCAGAAATATTGAGACTATGGGTCACAAACTAGTGCGCACGGAAAATGTTGATACTACTTTTACTATTGACAGACATTTTTTTGTCAATCTACCCTAATTTTATTTGAGAGTAGAGAGGAGAAGAGAAAAGAAATAGGACCATACAGAAACAAAGGTGGTACTGGTAGACTTGTATTTAGGTAAAAAGTAAGCGTTCCAGATTTGTCACGACATTCGGTAAAGGGTTAATTGGTTTGGGGGCGCCCGAGCGCCCTTTATTCAAGAGGCGTTTTTAACCCCTTGTGTTTGAAATACTTTCTTGCGATGCTTTTGTTACGGAGTTGAAGGGTTTACAAGCGGTAAAGGGTAATGTAGGCAGTAGTGTTGATCTTTGACAAAAAAAAATTAACAGTTTCTGTCGGCAAAGACAAAAGAGTTCGATAAGTGGCGCCGCCTTTGATTTTGCCGGCGTGTGTCGTTTATTACAGGGCTGGTTCGGGTGATAACGTCACGTTCGCTGTCATTAACGTCTGTAAGGGCTGCATTTAAATATAGGAGTGATTAGTACCTTTTTGATGTGAGAAACTGACAAGTGGAACAAATAAACAATGCCATTTGGTGTCAAACTTGAGAACTAAGTGTACAGTCAACATCAAAAGTTGATGACCACATTTACGTAGAGAACTTAATGATTAACTTTTGAAACATTGAGTTACATAGAAGATGTACGTTGTATTATGTAGGAATGTCACTGGAAAATAGCAAGAATCGTAAGTTGATTAACTTCGTAGGAAGATTAACTTTCGGAATATAACAATAGTTTAAATGTATTATTTAACACAATGGATTTTATTTAAGTGATTAACTTACGGTACCTGGCAGTAATTTAATAATTTACGATTTTTCTGATTGGTCGACGGCTAATATAAGCATTTGGCAAGTGCTTATTGAAAGTGTTAACTAAATATCAGACAAAATCACATTCATTGCTCCGACCCCAAACTAAATAGCTTAAGCACTTGTATTATGGGTACACAAGTGTTCATCACACGAATGTACACGAATCACCGCACAATAAATCTGCTCTCTGCATACCCCAAAGGTTGATTGGTAGAGAATGCTCCTAGCAATAAGTTTGCCTTTTGTACCATTTTGTGCAATAACGTTAAATAAATAAATGTTCCTCCCGGGTGGGGATCGAACCCACGACCCTTGGATCAGAAGGCAGGAGTCACTGCCAATTGAGCCACAGAGCCATAATAAGTCGTATACCCTGATGTACCGTTAACCGTACTGAATCCAGGCGTGACGGACGACGGACGGACCAATTCATCAGACATTGTTGTCGCTTGACGGATAGACGCAATTGTAACAAGGTCGCTATGTTTTTGTGTATCTGTGGGAATAAGTAAGATTTAGGGATTCCTTAAGATTCACCTGTCCAACGACAAACGAGGCTCTGGCAACCGACTGGTGGCGGTATAACCATTTTTTTTTATATAAGCTCGACATAATGGCTTCCCTACGCCTGATGGAAAGCGAAAGAGAAGCCCAAGTCGCTGTGACAACGGTCAGTAACTTGTCTCCCCACGAGCTCCAGAAGCCATACTCACCGGCAGAAACACGATCCAGAGGTCGTTCGGCTGCGCTATTCTATAGGGCGGAGGTCCTTCCCCGGACGGGCGGCTCAACTCGAGTGAAGATTCGCTATGCCCTACCTCTCCTTACGATGAAGGCGTAGTTACCACAGGCCGATGACGGGCAGCAGCGTCACCGGCGCGAGGAGCTACTGCGATACCCAACCCGCCTGCCCAGCGTGACGATTATGGGCAAAGCATACTGATAGGCGCATTGCTTGTCATCTTATAAAATTATATTATTTTTACGAGTGTGGAAACGAACTTGTTTTTAATTACGCTCCTCACCTCAGATGAAAACATTTAATGAATCGCTTTCATTACTTTTATTACTGCGAGCTACTAAACGATTATTCTCTCATTCGCTGCGATGAATCGTAAATATTGCGCGGGTATGGGTTTATGACACTAAAACAGCGTGGTCATTGTAGCGGTAACCATTGTTTGGTGTGTTTTGCTAAAACCCAGTGACTAACGGGAGTTAGGTTTCTAGGCCAAGCGGCTTATTGGATATTTTTAACTTGTGCATTGTATGTAACTAACACGAATATAGTGTTGATTTAGTTATAGGCTTTATAAAATTATATATAAAGGTGTTTAGGACCATTGCTCAAAAGCATGATAATTTTACCTAATAGTTTAAAAAATTTAAATATATTTCGGCGAAACAAAATTATTTACACAATAAAAGCAGATCAAAATAAAAATGGCCAAAACAATAATGTTACAAACCTCCGGACTCTTCGTCCAGATCAAATTAAAAAGAAATCATGTGTTCTAATTTCGAATTTCGCCCTTCTATTTTTGTGTAGACTTTTTAAGATTGAAAAATAGGCTGAATAAAATAATTATTTTAAAAGTAGGTATTAAACCTCGGTCAAAGACGAACTATTTCGTGCGTACTTTTTTTTTTTAATTATCACTTAATTTTATCGCGCTTCTTTTGTTATTTGATGCAGAAATTTTCTTTTGCAAATTAAACGGTAAAATTCTTAATCTTGTAAATTAATGAAGTGTTTTAACTGATACGTTTGTGATTTGTTTTGAAAAGTTATTTTTATAACCTGTGTAAAGTAAATGAGCAAGTAATTACGAGTTTAATGTTCTTCAATAGTGAAACGCTGGCATCGTAAGCCAGTAAGTAAAGGGATGAGGGAAATTTCTTCAGAGCCTACTAACTAATTAGTATACTAATTGGTTAGTATAATTAGTATCAAGTTAAACTCGGGTCGTGAAGAGGTCTATGCTTGTATCTCGTTAAAAGATAGGATACGACACGAGCATATAGGACGAAAGTTATCGACATAGCCTTATGGATAGGTATTTTGGATTTTACAAAATCAATTTTAATTGTACGTTTTCATTGTTCACAGAACAGTGCACCGATGTGGGAGGAATTCATATCAAAGGCGACGAAACTGCATTCAGCGTTAAAGTAAGTCATAGTTTTACATTGATTTTTTAATACATACCGCTTCTTGTTAGCAAACGTAGTGTAGAACGCCCTCAGGCCAGGTGGAGTGACGATTTGCGCAATGTGGCTGGCAAGTGCTGGATGCGAGAAACCCAGGATCGAGCAAAGTGGTGAACAATTGGAGAGGCCTATGTCCAGCAGTGGATTGATAAGAGGCTGATGATGATCTTTTTAGGGTTCCGTACCTCAAAAGGAAAAAACGGAACCCTTATAGGATCACTTTTATTTGTAAGGTTTCAGAAAACCGTCTACGGTATGACTTAGTGAAAAATGTATGTATGCGATATAAAATTATTGTAAACACTTTATTCAAAAGAGCAATTTTATTATACTTTCCGGTTTTTTCTCGGTAGAATACTGCTTTCCTCTTTGGTAGCTTTACAATTTCAAGGGTGTTTTGAAAAACTATACGAATAAAGGGTATTTCGATTTTGATTGTAACCAAACGGTTTGATATCAACAAGTTTATGACTTGTCTTATTGTTATTTTGTATCACTTTCACATTTTGTAACAAATCATCATCATTATCATCATCAGCCTATCAGTCCACTGCTGGACATAAGCCTCTGCAGTAGTCCGCCACTTTAGTCTAACATCTTGAGGATCTACCCTTAATCGCCACGCTGGGCAGGCGGGTTGGTGATCGCAGATTGTAACAAATAAACTTTGGTTATCCTACCTTCTGATCCGGGACCGTAGGTTCGAATCCCATCAAGAGCAATCATACGTGTTCTTTTGCGTTTATATTAGTAGGTCATGTACCGACAGAGTATAATAGACTAGCTATTTCGTGCGAGACTCCACAATACTCGCTTTATTAAAAGGTCGCATAGAAATCATCCAGCCATATTGATACGGTACTGAAACAGTATTGTTAGCTTCGTTAAAAGGTCGCAAAGGCTACATAAAGTATTCGCTAAATATGTTTGTGACATTCGAATTAGTATCTTTCAGTTTCGTAAGGCGTCATGGCTATTTTGGGTTGTTGGAGCAAATAAATACCATAGGCGGTGACGGGCAGCAGCGTCACCGGAGCGAGGAGCTACGCCCTGCGATCGCCAAACTGCCTGCCCCTAGTAGCGATTATGGGTATTCAGGTGTTTGACCAGTCTATGTCCAGCAGTGGACTGCTAAAGGCTGTTGAGCAAAAAGTGGCTCTCAATTAGAGTGGAATATGATGAATATGGTGATTGAGGTGGTTCTGGATTCTTCTCGAAACGTGGCTTAGAGATTTCTTTCCTCATGGTAGGCAGCGGCTTAGTATATGCAGAGTCTATAGAGCAGCGGTAACCGCTTAAGACTAGATGAGCAGCTCGCTAGTCTGCCTTCCTTAGTAATAAAAATATACAAACTTATATTTCACAACCGAAACTTCAAGCTGTACACAATGTACTAAATAAAAATAAAATAATAAAAAGTAGCTTAGAAGCTAAAATAAAACAAAGTTTTATTTTGGAAAATTTAATTCTAAGAAAGCATTTGCCCACAATAACACCTGCCTGATGTTATGTGATGATGTGGTCTAGGTTGGAGCTATGATAATATTGAGTAAGCTTACTCAAATAATGTTAGTTATATTTAAATTGTCCCGTTAACGTTTCATTTTGCCTGTAATGTATATCATTTTTAAAACAGATATAATGATTTTATCGTATTTCCAGATCGGCGCTCGTGGCGATAGCTGCCTTCCTGGACGCCTTCCAGAAAATAGCAGACGCTGCGACGAATGCTAGAGGTATGTCCTTTACACTTTTGTAACATCTTGGAAGCAAAGACAGTTAGAAGGCTTGCATCTAGCCACGCCTTTTTTAGGGTTCCGTAGCCAAAATGGCCATGTCTGTCTGTCTGTCCGTCCGTATGTCACAGCCAGTTTATTCCGAAACTATAAGAGCTACATTATTAAAATTTGGTACGTAGATGTATTCTGTTAACCGCATTAAGATTTTAAAGTAAAATCAGAAAAAAATCCAAAATTTTTGGGGTTCCCCATACATGGAACTGAAACTCAACATTTTTTTTTCATCATACCCATACGTGTGGGATATCTATGGATAGGTATTTGAAAATGATGAAGTTTGCGCGAGAGACTCTTCCAAAGTGGTAAAATGTGTGTCCCCCCCCCCGTAACTTCTAAAATATGGGCACTATAAAACTGAAAAAAATATATGATGTGTACTATGTAAACTACTAACCAAATTAGTTTCAATGAAATCTAGACAGTAGTTTTTTTTTAAACATCATAAATCAAATTATTTAATTTTTTTCATTCAATCAGTGGTACGGAACCCTACGTGCGCGAGTCCGACTCGCACTTGGCCGGTTTTTTATTAAATTACTCAGTTACTCCTAAATCTTTTACCGACAAATTTGTGCCTCTTGATAATAACCGTTTTATTATCGACATATGGTTGCCAATTGTCATTTTAATTGCTTATGTGGCCTGGCCACAAAGTACAACATTTGTGACATAGGGCTTTTTTTCTCTTTTTAATTTTTGCGATTTTAATAACACTATTATGCAAGATTACGGCACTATTAATTAATGGCTTTGACAGTGTCCAATGTGTCCTTGGTACACAATCGGATGCAGGATTTACGGTGAAAAGGTTAACCTATGTGATAAGAACACTAGCATTATAGACATTATTATGTATTCTTTAAACCCAACATCACAAACAGTAAGCTCAAATGAACGACTTTATTGAAGAATTATACTGAATCGGCACATAATTTATCTCGTTGACATTTGTTCATTTTAAATTGATCATATGAGCTCATTATAATATTTTGTTATCCGCAACAGAAACCTTACATATTTTTCCTTATTACGAGTAATGTACGATGTCTACCAAAAACGGGTTCGCACTTCATACTGTGTTAAATGAAATTCAGTTTTATGTTAAGTTTTCATGTTTAAATGCAGTTTTTTTTTATTGGAGAACATGGTAACTTCCTCTCGTAAAACTAAAGAGAAGCCCAAGACGCCGTGGCAACGGGTAGGTAAACAAACAAGTTACCCGTCAGTTGCCGCCGCCATGTTAGCTACAATTAAGGGAGAAAAAGAAACAAATGTTCCGCCTTACAATCCTTGCAATTATAAAACTTAATTGTAGTACAGAAGACTGAATTTAGCTTAGCTCAGTATGGATTGCTCCGGCGCAACCTCAATTCGACGCAGAGGTTGGTGGAAGACGTACATAAGTATTCTCTCCATTGACTTAGAATTACCTAGACACACAATAAATGGTCCATATGGTGACTTGAAAGCGTTCACATTGGATCTAGCGCGGCCCGATGCCATGTCATAGATAAGTACATTCAATAATCATGCATACATACATAAATTCACCTACAAAAGTGTCTTGTCATACATGTATGCGTTTGGTAGACAAATAAAAAGCACATACTTACCAAAGACTTTATTGATATTACGAAAATCGCTGTATTTGACTCTGACCTGGCTCTCCTACCTTACTTCGAAAGCCTACTAGTAAATATAACTAAAGTGATAAGACACTTTTGTACGTGAATATATTACGTATTTATGCATGAGTATTGAAGATATTCACTAGGATACTAGTATTCTCTATTTCTTGGTAAAGTTATTATTAACTACAAGTAGCCATAAAATGCTTATGGCAGAAAATGTAAACACGGACCAACTGCGTTTTGACGTGTATCTAAACTAAACACTCAGCATTAGCGAAATCCCAGCGAGATAAGGGGTCCACATAAGAAAAACAAATTGTGTATCTAGGTATTTTCAAAATCGACGGTTCTTCAGTCAACATAACCTATCCTAAGCAACTCCACTCCTATCAAGGTGTAATGTTACTTCGGATCCAGTCTAAGTACTCGTAGACCTTCGTATAAACGCCGGGTATGTCGGCCATGCCGCATGGTGTGGGTCCAAAGCTGACCAGCCCCAGCACCTCGTAGGGTCCGTCGTCCGTCTCGTACATGAGCGGACCCCCGGAGTCGCCTCTGCACGAGTCCTTGCCCTTTTCGCCGCCTGCGCAAAGTTGCCCTTTCCATAGCTGCATCTTGCGTTTGGTGTATGGAGGTTGGCAGGCCTGTAATTTAAAGGGGATTTGTTAATTGTGATGTGATGCTTACATAGAAAAAGAAAGAAAGAAAAACGTTTATTAAGTGCAAAGTAATACATAGAGTTTTAACAAATAAACGGAATAACTTGTAGGTAAAATGTAGGCATATGTAATAAATAAGGCAATGCACCAAAAGGGTATCCACTCAGCATTAGCCGTAAATCAAGCTCCGCGACGCTGATATCAATAGTTTCTGATCATCACTATAGCCTGCAAACGCCCACTGCTGGACATAGGCCTCCGCCAGAGACAATTGTCATTTGGAGCGATTTGCCTTAATGACTATAGTATTGTCTAATTTCTCGGATTTCACCAAAGAAATGTGGCATCGATAATGGCTTCTTATGGTGGATTTACCCTTACAGAATCTTGGAGATGTCAACATTATGTTGCTTATAAAAGATGGTCACTTTTCTTTGGTAGAGAAAGGCATATTAATATAACAAAACATTTTTAGTTTCTTCTGTTTATGTAAAACTTTAATAAAAGATACGAGTAGATTTTCAACTTTGATAAACTTTAAAATTATGTAATTAACTATGATTCAAACTATACAAATCGTTAAGTAAGTTAATACCTCATATTGATTATTTCAAATGCCTTACAAATTAACAAACTTCTAAGAAACTTGTCCAGAATGATATCATTTGTTGATTGTTTCCTGGTAATGGATTGCTATTACTCTAATTGATGATCATCACAATCATGCATTATGTTGTTAAGCTATTTTAATGGATTTAACTTATCCTTACTATTAGCGTAACTTTGTAATTTTCCTCAAAGAAAACAAGTCGTGAGACATTAAATTTTGTTCTCTCTATGGAGCAGATTGCTACCTCATCATCATCATCAACCTATCACAGTCCACTGCTGGACATAGGCCTCTCCAAGTGTTCGCCACTTTAGGCATTATTGTTGGAGGCCAAGACTCGGCCTGGGCCGATCTAGTTTTTTTTTTATAGTGGCTCGATATGATGGCTTCCCTACGCCTGATGGATAGCGAAAGAGAAGCCCAAGTCGCTGTGACAACGGGCAAGTAACTGGTCAGTTACCTGTCTGTTGCCACCGCCATGCCGGCCCAACCCTAACCCCCCAGGAGCTCCGGAAACCCTACTCACCGGCAGAAACACGACCCAGAGGTCATTTGACTGCGGTATTCTATAGGGTGGAGGTCCTTCCCCGGACGGGCGGCTCAATTCGAGCGAAGATTCGCTATGCCCTACCTCTCTTATAGTATAGTTATGCTCGCTTAAGCAAGATTACTTACACTCTGAGTAACGAAGGGTAGATCCACGTGCAGTTTGATGTTGCTCTTGGAGTGTGTGCTGTTGATCGCTCCCCAGCCGGCCGCGTACAGCTTGAACTTCTTAGGCGGGTCGAGCGTTATGTCCGGCGAGGACGGCAGGCAAATCGGCCTGATGAAGTCTGAAAATTTATATATTCGTTATTGTATGTATTCTCACACTGGGTAAATAATATACCTTTACGAGGCTGCGTTTGAGACGATGTTTAACATTTTTATTCCCGTATCCAATATCAATAGGATACGGGAATAAAAATGTTAAACATCGCCTTTGTGTGTATCCGAAACTACGTAAGATCATTCATTCATTTCAGCTGAGTCTTTCAACCGCCACTTTACACGATACCTCGTCAAACTTGTGCAATGTTTCTACTTAAGATCAATTTGTGATCAATTGATTCGAAACGCATAGACGATAAACAACCCATATAATTATCATATTCAGTCGTAAGATATCCGCTGCTGGACATAGCCAAAATAAACTGCCTTTGGTATTCCATAAATTATGGAAGCAGATAATAAACACAGGTTTATAGATCGACTGGCTCGATGGCTCATTTGGTAGTGACCTCTGCTTTCTGAGCCAAGGGTCGTGGGTTCGATTCCCGCAAAGTACAAACATTTGTGTGCATGAACATGTCTGTTTGTATTTGGTCTGGGTGTTTACTATGTATAATATGTATTTATTTACAAAAAAAATGTATCTAAGTAAGTTTATCAATTGTCTAGTACCCATAGTACAAGCTTCGGCTTAGTTTGGGGCTAGAGGGCGCTGTGTGGCCCTGCGTGGCTTGTCTTGGGTTATTTATTTACTAGCTGTGCTCGCGACTTCGTCCGCGTGGAATAGTTATTTTTTCCCCTTTTTTTTTACACTTTCCATTATTTCTTCGCTCCTAATAGTTGCAGCGTGATGTTATATAGCCTAAAGCCCTCCTCAATAAATTGTCTATTCAACACAAAAAGAATTTTTCAATTCGGCCTAGTAGTTCATGAGATTAGCGCGTTCAAACAAACAAACAAACTCTTCAGCTTTATAATATTAGTTAAGATAGATACCTGTGTAAGGAGCGTTATCTCTCAGCCGGAGCAGCGCTATGTCGTTCCGCTTCCTCACAGGCACCTCGTACTCGGCGTGGGCTATGACCCTCTCTATGGGGATGACCACAATGGGCGGCGCGCAGTCCACCGCGCCGACGGCTCCCACGGCGAAGTCGCAGTCCCTGTCGTCGTTGTTCGTGTCGTACTCGCCGAGACGCACGTTTTTACTGGAATCGTAAAATAAGTGGGATGTAAGGGAGCGGCTTTTTTTTTATAGTAGCTCGACATAATGGCTTCTCTACGCCTGATGGAAAGCGAAAGAGAAGCCCAAGTCGCTGTGACAACTGGCAAGTAACTGGTTAGTTACCTGTCAGTTGCCACTGCCATGCCGGCCCAACCCTAACCCCCCACGAGCTCCGGAGACCCTACTCACCAGCAGAAACACGACCCGGAGGTCAGTTGGCTGCGGTATTCTGTAGGATTCTTTCCCCGGACGGAAAGCTCAATTCGAGCTTATCATCATTTCGCTCCAAGCCAACCTCACCTGCCCGTGGTGCATTCTGGCGTATAACAAACGAGGCGCTGGCAACCGACTGGTGGCGGTATAACTACCACAATGAGGGTGTTTCAAAATGAAATATCTGATAGATGCCGTTATGCACCCCTGCGGTCCAGTTATTATGTGATGGGTCATTTGCTATGTAAATATTAGTACCATGTCAAACCAATTACGTTACCGTTGGACCTGCTCCCTATGTGGTGGAATCTGGTGGATTTCTTTCAGTAAACCCTCATTAACGGTGTAGCTAAATACCACAAGCCGATGACGGGCAGCAGCGTCACCTGAGCCAGAAACTACGCCCTGCGATCGCACATACATCAGGCGTGGTGATTATGGGTGAAGCCTTCAGATGTTTAACCAAAGAGGCGAACAACTGGGGCCTATGTCCAGCCGTGGACTGCGATAGGCTGATCATCATCATCATCATCAGCCCACTGCTGGACATAGGCCTTTGCTCGCCACCTAGGGCAAACTTCTGGAGGATATACCCATAATCGCCACGCTGGGCAGGCGGGTTGGCGATCGCAGGGCGTAGCTTCTTGCTCCGGTGACGCTGCTGCCCGTCATCGGCCTGTGGTATTTAGCTACGCCTTCTATCGTGATGGTTTTACCGCCACCAGTCGGTTTGCCAGAGCCTCGTTTGTTGTTCGGCAGGATGCACCACGGGCAGGTGAGGATGGCTTGGAGCGAAAAAGTGATGGGCCGCTCCCTTACATCCTATAGGCTGATCATGGAATGGATACTCACGGTGTGCCTATGTCCAGCACGGAGCCGGTGACGCAGTGAGCGGCAGTCAGGACGTATTTGGAGCTGATGAGCACGCCCCCGCAAAGCAGTCGGATCCTGTTGTCTTTCTTCGACTGGTACTCTATGAGAGTCAGCCACGGGTACTCGTCTATCGAAGTGTAGTTGCCGCCTGGAATGTAGAGGGTTTTATGTTAACTAACAATTAATGTATAGAAAGTCACGCCTTGTCTGCTGCAGTATCAATTTTCCACTCGTTGATTGCATAGTTACTAGAAATAATAGTCGTTTGAAATAAACCGCCTCACTCTTTCTATCTTCGTTTCTTCTACCAAAACGTTGTCTGGAAGACATAGCTCATTGCAATAGGACCGATTGAATTGTGCAACAGTTATACAATCTGCGTAGTTTTTGGTGTGCAGTAAATATATCTATCCTTACAGCTGTCGGCCTCGGGAATGTATGGAGTATCCTATAAAGAAAATTTTGAGCGTATGCATTTCATATTTATCTAAAATAATTTAAATCTTGTATAAACATAATAACTTTAGTGTGGTCCACATGTATACAGGATTGTTATGAATATAAAAAGTTAAGATTCACTGTAACTTGCCTCTCGAAGGCATACAATAACTTAGACATCCTTACTAACACCTAACATTTTTTGTAAATTTTAAGTTTCACCATACGCGAGGAAAATAAATACACAGAGGAAATTGAAAGCTGCAAGACTTATGGCCAACGAATAATACGAGGTAACCATTGTTACTGGGTCAACCTTTAGCACACTTGGCCTAAAGCCAATTTAGAAAAGACCTTTCTATATCACTACCCTATTGTGATTCAGAGCGTATGTTGTGGGTTACGTTTACCCAGCCCATTCGTCTGTTAAACTGAAATAATTGAATATTATGGTTTTAGTATTTATAAGGTTTTATAGTAAGTTTTTTCTTATCCTTTGTGTTGTCAAAAATAGTTTAAACATAATCATATTTTATTACTTATAAATAGTAATAAAATTAGTCAGCAGAAAATTAATTCACAATATTTAGCAATTAACAAGACTTTCTACATTGTATGTTAACGGTCATATGTCTCTCTGGACATGGATAGATGCTGATGCATTTCTTAGGAATCCCCGTACTGTCGAGTATTTTCAAATGTAAACCAATATTTAACTGTAGGCAAAATTAATGCATTAACAATGTATGGTATGAAATGCAACAAATACTTCCTAGTAATTGTCTTTTAGTATGCTTCTTTGTAAAACTGATTCACCACCTTGACATTATCGTTTATTTATTATTTAAAAGCAAACGTTATTTGCAACCTATCTGCCAGATACAACATTCAGTTAACGACTTCCTTTAAATATAATGTTGTAACTATGCATAAGTAAGTGGTTTTTAATTAAAACACACATGAGGAAAATGCGTAGTGTTTTTATTTAAAGTGGACGGAATTGGTGCGGTGATTCAGGATTAGGTATGTTATCATTGTTTATTATTGGCCATTTTTAGAGTAGGCATATACATGACCCCATTATTTTGATGTCATCTCTTTATGTATTATCAGCATAGTGTCACACATTTATAAATTGATATTTTTTTCTCACATTTCTATTTAATTATACAATTGGGCTAGCTATCCCAATCAAGGTCTTTACGTCAATAATTTTATCCCACGAATTATCCTTGATTTACAGATAAGCCAGTGGCTATATAAAATTGCTTTTCAATGTAGGAATGGTGGTTAAAGGGAGATCTACAACTATTGGGGATCTAGAGGGCCTTTAGTGTTTATTTTAGACTACCAGAAGATAACTATTACAGACTTAAAAAGCACTTGCAAGTCAGCCTTGGTGACGCAATGGTTACGGCGCCTATAACTCGGACGATCCGAAGGTTCTGGGTTCAGAATGCCCCCGGGTACTTATACTCGTAGTACAAGTATAAATAAGGCAAAACCTTAATTCAAAACTTGGTGCTTTTTTTCTAAATGACTACGATGATAGCCAAGACAGCGTTGTCATCATCAACCCATAGTGAATTGTCTGCTACATTCATTTCTTTGTTTGATTTGGTGACTTACCCACAATTCTATCTCCCTCGTGGCTGTCGAGGCCACAGCAGTTACTCTTCGGGTCTGGGGGTATGGCGTTGAAGCTTGCCTGGCAGGTGTTCTTGTTGACTGGCTGCAAATTGACTGGGGGGCCGCAGCATACGCTGTACTGGGCATAACCTTCGCATCTGTAAAGGAAAGTTAAAGATTTGATCAAACCTTAGCGTAGCTTCTAGCTTTAGCTACGTCTTCAATTGTGATGGTTATACCGCCACCATTCGGCTGCCAGGGTTTCGTCTGTTATTAAGCAGAATGCACCACGGACCGGAGAGGTGGCGACTTGGAGCAAAATGGTGATGGGTCGCTCCCTTCCATCCATGTTGTTCGGTATATAAAGCGTATTTATATAACGCGTAGTTGGAGGATTTAGAGACACACTTTCATAAGAACGAGGATTCTGCTACTGAAATTTAAGCCGCACCGACTTGGTTAGATATTTAAAGAAAGTTAGTATAAAAGTACACATTTGTATATAAAACACATAACAAGCATTCGTCGTTCTTTCGCTCGCATACTTTCTTCGGAAATTGAAGACTGAAAACCCTTTTTGTCCTTTCACAAAATTTCTAACCAGAACGTGGTAGTCACTATTGCCATAAGAAATTCATTAGGTGTAATAATATTACACACTCTATTGAACTTATGAATAAAATTAAACATAATCTCCGAAGTGTTATCCTGTTCGAGATTTCAAGGTGTTTTGCGTAAAAATGTAAAATTGTCGTCATCCTCAATTCTTGTGTTTCACAATTAATTTGTTTCTCTTCAGTGTGAACGATTTTGTTCGTACTCAATGACCGCTCTGTACAGAACCTTGACATTCTCAGTACTGGTTCAGAATACAGGTTTCACGTTATTATCTTATAATATGTTACTTCGTCGCATAATGATTACAATGTCCCCTAAAGAGATGACACCGGGATATTATCGATGTAGTGAACTTTGTGTTTTCTGATCAGGTTCTTGCTTGATGTGATGATACTGATTTCAGCAATACCATTCATCATCTTCATCAGCCTGCAAATGTCCATTCCTGCACATAGGCCTCGCCCGATGACAATTGTCATTTGGAGGCATTCGCCTTAGTCACCACGCTTGGCAGGCGGGTTGCTGACCGCCGTACGTTTTATTTGTACCCAGGTAAACGCTGCTGCCCGTTTCCTGATATTCCGTTAGTCGCCATCTATGACATCCACATAATTAGATGGGTTGGTCCTATTCTAAGTCCGGGAATCACACGGACCGGACGGATTAATCATTGATGACCGGTTTAATTGCAATCAAATTTTTATTAGCTCTGCGCAACCCCGCTTAGACGACCCTAGACGGTTAGGTTTATGGATTAACGCTACAGATCATGTAACTGCTGTAATATGGGCTTATTCAATTCAATTCAATACATTTATTTCAGGCAGAAACCCATATAATGTTAGTAACAATTTTACTTACAAATAGTGTTAGTAAATCGAATTAACAATCAAAACAATTTTAGTAACAATTTTCTTATAAATAGTGTTAGTAGATACAAATTAAACTATTATTTTATTTTTAAAATTCTGTGTGGGACAACACCCATCTTTGAAGGAGTGGTGAGTCCCACCGATCCACAAAACAAAGGCAGATTTACAGTTACACCTGTCTGTTTTTAACAACAAAAGGCATAATCGCCCGCGCTCACCTAATCACAAAGGTGATTGACCTAAGCCTTTTGTATGATGTAACATGTTCAACATGTTTGAATGAATCTGACATCGTAGTATGTACCTTACAGTTTATTACATTACATACGTCACAGTTTAGCATTAATTCACTTTCGATGGTAGAGTCTTCCGCTCCGTGTGACTCCGCCTTATTATCATCCTAGTCATTTAGGAAAGAAACACTTTTGATTCAGGTATAAAATACCTTGTGCGTCATGACACACTTATGAAAACTATACTAGAAGGTAAAATAGAAGGCAGGAGAGGAAGAGGGAGGCAAAGACGAACATTTTCTTAACAGTTGAAGGAGAAAGTTAATGTCACTCATGACGTACAAGGAGTTGAAGGCGCCGGCGGAGTCCAGGGAGGAGTGGAAATTGATCCATAAGCTCTTAAATTTAGTAGTTATGAAATATATCTTACCTAGAACTTTGGACGAATAAAATGTTATCTTTGGGCACAGGTGGCTTCAACATGTCCGAAAGATGTTTACAAGAATACAGATTGATGCATTTGCCTTCTTTTCCGTTCGGCGTGAAACACGGATTTGGACAGCATACCTGAAACATTTGACAATATTATTTGTATCAATTCGTTAATGTCTAAAAATACTTCCGGTTTTACTGTACCGTAAATGATATCAATAAATATAGGAGTAACCTTGGTCTGAGTAGCCGAATAAATCAGTGTTGCAAAACATAGATAATGCGTTTATTGACCATACCATAAACGTTCGTTTCATAAGAACAGCAATTAGATCTATTATAATTTAAAGAGTAGTCGAGCACAATCATTGATAAGCCATGAAATCTAATAAATAAACCAAATAAATTCATTATATTCTATTCTATTCTAAATCTCGGGTTATTTAATAATAGCGGACACAGTGCGACAGTATTCATACTGAGTGACGTCTCGTCCAAAAAACCCAGAGCTGAAAGAATAACGGGGAATCTCCAGTACGTTAATATAATCAACGTACAGACTTGTGATGAAAAATGCAAAATAATGGATTCTATGAAATGGACAGTTGATGATTCGATAACCTCGGTGGCGGTTTGAGTACTCTCGTCTAAAGCACGGCTAATCCAAAGGTTCCTGGTACGATTCCCGATTGCGTTAATTTAGGAAATTATTTTTTCGAAATTGTCTTGGGTGTAGGTGTTCTTTGAGAAGCCCCTAGTCATGTGTTACTTCGGTCGGAGACCAGTGTAGTGTAATATTTGTGATACCTACATTGTTATGTATTTCCACGGCATAAGTGCTTGTAATTTAATTTACTTTGGGATCGGACTAATGTGTATGTTGTGTGATGTTTGTTGATTAAGTAACATCCTTGCTAGGAGCACTGCGTAAAATAGCACACTGTATTCCGAAAACGGTTAAACCAATTATATACAACACTTTAGTCAAATCACACCTAGAATACCTAATAGAAATTTGGGGATCTGCTGCAAAATCTAATTTAAATTCTTTACAGAGAACTCAAAATAAAATAATTAAAGTGCTATTTCATTATCCATTCCGTACTGCTACAATACAATTATATAAAAAAACTAAAATATTTAATCTTCATCAAATGTACACTTACAACACATGCATCCTAATAAAAAAGATCTTAACTAAAACTATCAAATCAAATTTGGAATTGAATATAAAAATAAATAAACATAATTTGCGAAAACAAAACCAACTAACATTAATTACTCCTAGGACGAATTACGGTAAAAAAACTATATTTTTTGAGGGAGCACAACTATATAACAGCCTACCAGACAGCATTAAAGAATGTAAGAGCGTTGAAGCATTTAAGACAAAACTTAAGTCTTATATATCAGCGGGCACCGACGACTAATTTTATTTTATTTTTATATTTATAATGTATTATCTCATTTTAAGTGAAATGTAAATTTCTTATGAGAATAAATTTCTTTAAACCTAAACCTAAGTATCTGTGATTATTTGTAAAGTAAAAAATTGGCATTGGCATGACGTTTCTCATTCGGAACGCGATCTTTGTTTCGTAACATTCTTAACATAAAATGCTCAAAGTCTCACCTTCGGCTTTTGCCCCTCAAATCCGCAAGACGAACTCCTCAAGATATTCAACTCCTCCGGTGTCCTAGTGGGCTTGTTGACCAATTCAAGGAGCTCTGCGCATTGCTCTAAAACGATGCATCTGCCCGGCTTACCAAGAGTGGTCGAGCATTCTGAAATGAAATGTGTTAGAATTTAGCATTGACTGGCTCAGTGACACAATGATTTAGGGCTTATATATGTCACCGGAAAATAGCAAGAATCGTAAGTTGATCAATTTCCTAGGTAGTTGATTAACTTCCGGAAAATAATAAACGGCAGTTGAAATGTATTATTTAACGTATGTATTTTAGTAAATTGATCATTTTACGGGGTCATGCCGTAAAATCATCTGACAAAGGTGAGGTGAACGTTGATTGGTTCAATGGCTCACGTGGCGTTATCCCTGCAACCAATCACGGAATAGCGTATTAAGTTACGGTTAATAGTGCACCGTTAAATAGTACATTGAGCAACGATTGACCCATTTGAGGACGATTTTACTTGTGTCAAAATCGTAAATTATTAAATGACTGTCAGGCTACCGTAAATTGATCAACTGACTGAAATCGATTGCGTTAAATTATTATTTACATTACAACTACCGTTTGTTATATTCCGAAAGTTAATGAACTACCTAGGAAGATCAACTTACGATTCTTGCTATTTTCCGGTGTCATATACAGAACTGCGATGCGACGACGCATAGTAAAAATTCACGAGCATCTAAGGCGCTTCGCAAAAACTTGCGAATTGATCTCTTTGGTTCTTTTAACTGCATCTCCTAAGCTATTGCTTTTAAAGTTACTAAACTTTTGATATTCCAAAAGTGCGCACTTCTTATACGATATTCGTCACGACCTAGTTTTCAAAATACGTTTACTACGTTTGACGATCATATCAGTTACCTGAATTGTAAAAATTCGTATTACAAGTTTTTGTGTTGCAATTTTTAAAGCTCCAACTATACGAAGGTAGTATTTTTCTTTGAATTGATTTCGACTTGTGGCCTTTTCCTCATCTTCGAGACTAGTATTTTCAAATTATTTACGGGTATACTCTACTTTAACCAGTTGGGTAAAGTACATTAAACATCTTAAAATAATGTAAGCACATTACATATTTTTCCTGCAACAACAAGTTTATCGGGACAGACTCCACGCCCTGATTTAGGAGGTACAATTGCACTCAGCATTGTGATGACTCTAGCATATGAGATACGACATGATGATTGCACTTAACCAATTTGTGACTCAAGTTGACGTAAATGTAGTAAATTTCTTGCCGTTTTATCCCCCTATTAGTCAAGAGTATAAGACTCCCGTTCTGAGATACAGCCCTTTGACCTGCGACAATAATTGTTGTTGCAAATATATCCTTAATTTGTTATGTGATTCATTTTGTTTTTTGTATGTTATGTTTGTTTTGTATATTATTTTACCGATTATATTGCACATTATTGATATTAACACGTTGAGCGACAAAGCAGTCACCGGTGACCGACAAACAATAGTTTTTCTATTGTGTCTAGGTTAACGAAGCACAAAACGTCTTTCTGCTCTAAACTTCAGTCCAGTGACAAAGTAATACTCGTATAACATACCTATATAATGAAATAAGACGACTTTGTGCGTCCGAATGTATTAACTTAGACAACTTTTTTTTAAACCTACCCATTAATGATTTGAAACCAGATTATAGAAAGAATAGTCGCAAAGGAATCCACGATAGCGATACAATTCTATAATATTGTTATCTTGTCATAGAAAACTTAGTAAATTTTCACTTGAAATCAGAAATTGACCTCTATTATTTTAACATCGATGGATTTGACCAAGCATTCACAACTTCTGTTGCCATAATTTGTCCCGTTAATAAAAAAGGAATTTTGCATTTCCTTATTGTGTTTACTCGTATAATCCGTAGTGATTCAAAGTAAATAAACAGTTTGCGTATAGAAGTATTACTTTGCTTTCTAGCAGACAGTCCTTCATACTTATGGGATATAATCAACGCAGTTTTGTTAAGGCAAGAGGCGATTCAATATTACAATAAGGTCATTATTGAAAACCTGTAGGCCTGCTGATTCATCCGCGTATATCGCTAGCATTTATTAATGTTTTGATGTCTGAATTTGTAATATTCTTGTTTTCGTAATATGTATAATTTGTAATGCATTTAATATTCATCTGCATTTTGAGGAAAACATTATGTACTCACGTTACTAATTTTCCTCGTACCGTTATCAATTATGTATATTAATTGCTTTAAATTCAGCATGAGTTGTTTGTGGAAATACTTTATATTTTTGTTGTTTTGTAATATTTTAGCTTAGACCTGCGATGTCCATTAAAAATTCTTATTGACATTCTTCATCAGCCTAAGGAAGTCCACTGCTGGTCATAGGCCTCTCCAGTTGTTCGCCACTTTGGGCTAACATCTAGAGTGTATGGCGATCGTAGGACGTAGCTTCTCGCTCCGATGACGCTGATGCTCGTCATAGCCCTGTGATATTTAGCTACGCTTTGACTGGTGATGGTTATACCGCAAACAGTCGGTTGCCAGCGCCTCGTTTGTTATTCGGCAGGATTGCACCAGGGGCAAGGGTGGCTTGGAGCGAATAGATGACGGGTCGTTCCCTTACGTCCCAATGTTATTGACATTAATATGAACTAAAGTTCAATCACCGTCATTATCTAATCATATGTCGTGTGATTCTTCACTTAGTCAATTTTGGTTTCTTGTGCACAATATGGAAATAGACTAATAATATTTGTAGTTATAAAACTGGACTGTCAGTAGTCGCTAGAATGTCAGGGTGTGTTTAAATTTGGGTACAACAATTATAGTACAACCTAGACCAGTCTGGTTTTTTTTAACAAAACGGGTATGTATCTATAAATTAACACATAACTAATATCTGGCAGCTTGGCAGGTCTTGGGTTATTTATTTATTTTATTTTGTTTGTATTGGTCTGGGTGTTTTCTATGTATAACATGTATTTATTTACAAAAAAAATCTATCTAAGTAAGTTTATCAATTGTCTAGTACCCATAGTACAAGCTTTGGCTAAGTTTGGGGCTAGGTGGCGCTGTGTGGCCCAGCGTGGCATGTCTTGGGGTATTTATTTATTAATTTATCTTATAAATAGTATTATTAACATGTGTGCTATATCTTATACATGGGACTTTATTTACATGTAAAAAACAACGTTTCTTTGCGTGAATGTTGAAATGTAAAAAAAGTCAAACTAGCCTGCTCTGCAATGTCCCTCATTTTCCACATTTGTTTCTTCGATGTTTTTTCTATTATCTCTCATTTTTCGGCAGCCAAAACATTCGAGGCGATGTTATGGTTTCCTTTTTTTAATCCACTAATTTTAAGGTATACTTTTAACAAACCTTAGATTATAATGAGATTAATTTTATAGAATGGATGATTTTTACGAGTTTTGTAGGAAGTACTACGCGTGTAGTTACAAATATAGGTATGAAGCTAAACTAGCTTTCATATAACAGGCGAGAGTAGTGTCAGGTCAATTTAAGAAATAATCACACGTCGGTTTTGGTTGTTCCATTTAATACATTTTTTGCAAGAATATTATAATAACATCTTGCTGTTGTTTTTTTCTGTCCAAACTGGTTATGCCCCACCCATTGAGTTACAGTCCCACTCCATATAATTGTTAAGTATTTTTGAATTTATTATGTCGTTCCTTAGCAACGTATTAATTTAAAAATTTTCCTCATCAGTAGCGGTGCGAGAAATGTCTATGACTTATTGCATGACTAGCGTCCCGTCCGGGCTTTGCTTGCGTCATCTATAGATCATACATAATGTCCCTAGAGGGGCTCGAGCCTATCTTAGAATAGGGTGATAAGGTCTTAAGTCAACCTGGATTACCAAATTCTAGTTGGTTGACATTCCAACCCAACAACTAGTCTTAGATATCAACGATGCGTCTCATTTGTCCCGAGTATTGTTACCTAGATAAAATAGACATGACCCTGAGTGACTAGACATCAAAAGACAGTTGAAAATGTACAATAGAGCGGATCTGATTTTTAAACGGCGTTATAGTGCGAACTTCACCTGCCCGTGGGGCATACTGCCGAAAAACAAACGAGGCACTGGCAACCGACTGGTGGCGGTATAACCATCAAATCTGAAGGCGTAGCTAAATACCACAGACAGACCGATGATGGCCAGCAGCGTCACTGGAGCGACAAGCTACGCCCTGCGATCGCCAACCCGCCTGCCCAGTGTGGCGATTATGTCCAGATTGTTTGCTGTAAGTGACGAACAACCGGTGAGTCCTATATCCATGAGGACTGCAAAAGGCTGGTGATGATTGTGCGAACGGCGAGAACTCCTCCTTTTTGAGGTCGTTTAAAATCATGGTTTACCATTTAGTACCTACTAATGTGTAAAAATAAATATTTAGGACTAGGTGTTAGGTCATTCGAAACGAAGTAATATTTATAGTGTATACTAGCTGTGCCGGCGGCGTCACTCGCGTGGATATCGGGTTTCAAAAATAACGGACTTCCATATAATACCCATCTATACCTTGTGCCTAAGTTTTAAGTTAGACCTCTAGCAATACATTGGTGAAAACCGCATTCAATTCTATGCAGTAGTTTTCGCGTAATGCGCGTTCAAACATACAGGTTTAAATTTCTCGCGTTTTCTCAACACTTCCCGTCACTGCTCCGCTCCTATTGATTGTAGCGTGATGAAAGGTATCCTATAACCTGCCCAGGAGTATGAAGAATAATTGTACCAAGTTTCGTCAAAATCTGTTCAGTTGTTTTTTTTCTATAACGAACATACAGACAGACAGACAAAAATTTTACTGATTGCATTTTTGGTATCAGTATCGATCACTTATCACCCCCTGATAGTTATTTTGAAAAAATATTTTATGTACAGAATTGACCTGTCTACAGATTTATTATAAGTATAGATTTACGCTTCACCGTCAATCATACAAACCAGTCTGGCCACTGTTAAGTTTTACTCTTAACGAAACCGGTCATCGTGCAAATTATGCAGGTAGGATTTACAAACGAGTTTTTTTGTACTTAGCGTTGTATGCAGGCTCAAACGTTGAACTACGTTACTAAGGGAGTGATAAAAGCCCTGATGTTGTTTTGAGAGTACGTGGCATGGCAGTGGCCACTGACCTGTTACTTGCCAGTTATCACAGCGACTTGGGATTCTCTTTCGCTTTCCATCAGGCGTAGGGATGCCATTATGTCGAGCTACTAAAAAAAACACTTAAATGCAATTTATAAGTGCAGTACAAATAAAAAAAAATATCCAGCAAAAATGTTTGGATATTTTAAGGTCGATTAGGATGGGTAGATAGATAGATATTCTTTATTTCACAAACAATTGATAGAGAGATATTACAGATAATTATGTTGTGGTACAATACATGGGATTAGGTGGATTAAGATTTTTAGAATCGATTCATCTACACTAATATTATAAAGAGGAAAACTTTGTTTGTAATGAATAGGCTCAAAAACTACTGGACCGTTTTTAAAAATTCTTTCACCATTCGAAAGCTACATTATCCACGAGTAACATAGGCACAATTTTATTTTGGAAAAAAAAACTTTACGCGGACGAAGTCGCGGGCGGAAAGCTAGTCCTTCAATAAAGTAATTACCTAACTTTCTCTAAATTCATTAGGGATTAAGATATTTATAGAACAATAAATGGTTCTTTGCTTTTTGCCATTAGTGTGTTATCAATTGGGCCGTAATTTATTTTGTCATTACCGTTAATAGTTCTGTAATTGATAAACTAACAGCATATTAAGAAGGTGTTTGCACCAAGTAAACAGAATTAAAAGTAAATGTGGGTATTTTACTCTCTAGCCTTTTAATATCTTTAAACTATATTTTAATTTGTAGTTTCCTTGATCACTCAAAATTTTAATACATAATTGTCTCATAGATACTTATAATATTTCAACAACACCATCTCATCGTGATTAGACCGCCTAAGTTCTACTGTTTTGTTTGTAATATGGTTTCCTGTAATATCTGTGTTTTAACTCTATTATGATAGATACTCTTTATAGCACAATATATAGATAAGGGAGAATAGTTAGAATAGATAAGGGAGAATAGTATGCTATTCTCCCTTATCTATTCTAACTATTCTCTACACAAAGGTTGTCTGAAAGAGAACGCTCATAGCGATATAATCGCCTAAAGTATTCAGTTGTATACTTTCCTGGTGCTAGGTCAATTTTATGGTGTTCATAAGGAATATATATCTATCTAATTTCTATTGTCTCACTCACTGTGTCTACGAACTCATTTGTCATCTATGTACGAGTATAAGGAAAATTTTGTATAAATATTATCTGTTATGGACCTTACATAATTAAATAAACAGACCTACTTGTTTTATATGTGTAACATATCAACAAATACAGATTGAGCCTATTATCTACTTATGTTTAAACACAAACAAATGTTATTCTCATATTAAAAATTTCTATAGGAATTAGATTCCAAATTTTAGTGCAGGCTCTTATTATAAACATTTAACATATACCTAGATCTACGTTTCGTCTTGCAATGTGTAATTGTTGACTGGTCTATATCGATCACTTCTTATGTTGCTCGTCGTACATGTGTTATTTTCAAACGTACCTAATAACTAGTTGGTTAGGATTTTTTTCTAACGTCTTTGTACACAGTATTTTTTGGATCACTAAGAAAATTTTGATTACAATCAATTCAATGCAATACGTACACGTAAGACCCTATTCAGATGATGCATCTTTATTTACATTTCGAGATACTAAAGGTCCATCCGTCAAAGATGTATTTTAGGCTATGTTAGTTATATAGTTATTTCATACTAACCATTTTGCATTTAGAAGCGTCTATTACTTAATGATACATTGCTTAAAAGTAAACACAAAATCTAGATAGGTACGGTTTTCCTTAACATTACGACTATTTATACATAAAAGTTTTATTAAATAAACCCTTTATTCCCTATCATTTAGAAGGTGTATTCGTACATGGGCACACGGTTCCACCTACGTAATAAGAATCACAAATTAACCAAAACTAACAGATTTATGTTTCCGAAATGCGACAGAAAATATGCGGGTAAATATAAAAAATAGACTTACGTCCGTTTACATATGTTGTGACAGCAAGCAGTGCTGATATGGCGAATAAAGAGAGCTTCATTGTTGTATCACAGAACTTTTAACACTTATTCGAAGCACATGAACCTAATATTTTTTTAGCACGACCTCCCCGCTTTGCGGTCGGCGGCGCTCTGAGGGTCGCGAAGTCGCGAATAAGTGGCGGACATCAAGATGTTGATTCATGGCCTTTACACATTGCGAGTCTTACACCCGTATCAGAATCGTTACTATGTGACTCGCGGACGCACAGGTAGATACCCCAAAAACCTATACTATGTTACACAATGAAAACACTTTTTCTCAATGTATAATCGAGTGACGACAAAGACTCCCACCCCTAACTTTTGATGCCTTGTATCTTTGCTATTGTTTATTCGAATGAAAAAAGGAAAATACGTGTCTTTTATTTTTGAATAAGCTAAAAGACGGACTAATTACAATTTTTAGCTATAATAGCCTATTGTACATATTAAACACCCAGACCGATATAAACAGAAATGTCATGTACACAAATGTTTGTAGGTACTGTTCGGTGATCGAACCCACAACCTTTGGCTTAGAGGTCACTACCAAATGAGCCATCGGGCCACTCAATCAGTCAAAATTAAGTAAATATGTAATTAGTTCGCTTCGCTGTTTATATCGCAGCGTGTAAAATACCTTTGTGGATTAGTGACTGCTCGTGTGAGTCAGTAAAATGACCAGTCAGAAGGATTGTCGTTGTGTTTTTCTATGCGATTTGAACCGACTTGTTTATTTCTGTAGAATAATTTTATTGTTTGTTGGACTGGCTCGGTGGCTCAATTGGTAGTGACCCCTGCCTTCTGAGCCAAGGGTCGTGGGTTCGATTCCCACCCGGGACAAACATTCGTGTGATGAACACTTGTGTTTGTTACGTGTCTGGGTGTTTATATTTGTATTTAAGTATTTATTTGTGGTACCTTCGTTGTTCTGTTACCCATAACACAAGTGCTTATGCTACTTACTTTGGGATTAGAGCAATGTATGTGATGTTGTCTGATATATTTATATTTATTTATATTTATTGTGTAGAATAATAGGCTATTATGGCTAAAAATTGTAATTAGTCCGTCTTTTAGTAGTTTATTCAAAAATAAAAGACACGTATTTTTCCTTTTTTCATTCAAATAAACAATAGCAAAGATACAAGGCATCAAAAGTTAGGAGTAGGAGTCTTTTGACGTCACTCGTTCCCCTAGAAATGCCTCACCAAGTGACGTCACGCGTAATTTCTACGGGCTATAATGTTGTAATTTTTAGTCTAATTTACAAATAAAAAAATACGTGTCTTTTATTTTTGAATAAGCTAAAAGACGGACTGATTACAAATAATTATATATATATATATATATATATAATATATATTATAAATTATAATAATATATATAATATATATAATAGCCTATTGGCTATTATGGCTAAAATTTGTAATCAGTCGACAGTAGTACAGTAGACACTTAATAAAGTGTAGGGCGATATTTTGATATTTTGTATTAAAAATATCAAAATATCGCCCCGTACAAGTAAGCCACAAAGTAAGCCAATGTGTTCACATATTTTGCTTTGAAATGTAAGTCATGGTACATGTAAGTGGCTTTTAACTATTCTGCTTTTGTGTTTCTAAGGTTTATCGGCTGTTATATTCGTTAAATTAGTAAGAACAAATATTGACTACAATCTACTACAATAGACTAAATCTACCCAACCCCATTTCCCGTTCTTTGGTTATCACGCGTGAATTGCTTAATTATTTTTTTGTTGTCGTAAAAAAACCTCTCCAATTGAGTCTGCTTCTTTTTTGAAGTCGCTTTAAAAATAAGGACTTAGGTAAGTTAGAACGTGAATGGAACGGGTACGGGTTGGGGTTTGAATTCTGGAGCGATACAAAATTGGTCAGGTTAGCTGGTATTAAATAAATAAAATTGTTTAGTTGAAAATAGGTACTTACTTACAATGTAGGGTAAACGCGGAAATCAGGTTTTAAAGAGAAAAACAGGAAACGTAAACTAATACCTGCTTGATGTAAATATGCAATGTGTCGAAGCAGCGAACTTGCATAGTTGTTTACTATAGGGGCTAAACATACTACAGAACCCCATTAAGGGTTTCGTGGTGTCTAAAGTGCCGTTCATGATATATAAGGAATATTCCATAGAATATGTAAGCACTTACGATAAATGTGTAATAGTTCGCTTGAATGCTAATATTCAATTTTATATGACCATCTTAACGTATGACGATAAACTTACGTTAAATAATAAATGTTTAGGCTTCCTTTGCATTTGCCAATGCTTTACATTTAAAATTTTAATTATTTGTATGCTCTTTCATTTATGTAGACCTCTGGTGATATAATATGTGAATCTAGTCAGCTGATCAGTGTAAACATAATAACAAATGCTGTTACTGTGAAATTTATTTTTATTTATTTAGGTAATGGAAACATATTTATCGTTTGATAATAATTGTAATTTTTTAATAGCTAATGAAAACAATACCACACGTCTTTTGACGTGTTATGCAAGAGTTAACTCTTGCATAACACTTGAATGAAAAATTATATGAATGTTAATAATATGTGACTGTCGTAAATACAGATCAACAAGAATGTTAAACTAGCCTGCGAAGTCTTATATCAAGATTGGTAATACTATTCATAGCTTCACAGGCACGGTTTTACTTGCATCCTTACCCATTAGTATCCCGATCAATTTAGCAAGTGTATTGCCGTCTCATTTTGCATCTAATTTCTGGTAACATGAGACAAAATAACCTATTATAAACTTGTCAAGAAGCGACAGTGATAATGTAGTATAGCACGAAGCATTTTCTATTAATCTATATTTTTCTTATTTTTACTTATTTTTAATCTGTCGGACCTCATTTGGGCTACTAACCCAGGTTCTGCCATATCCACTCAATGTACTGGAGGACGTTGGTGTAGACCCCAGGCACGCCGTAGGTGCCGCAGCGGCGGGGTCCGAAGCTGACCACGCCGGCTAGCGCAAAGTGCGAAGCCCCCGACTCCATCTGCGCCATCAACGGACCCCCGGAGTCGCCCGAACAGGAGTCCTTGCCCGGATCGCCGCCTGCGCAGATCTGCTTCTCCCATATTTGGGTCAGATTGCGGTAGATTTTTTGGCATTCCTATCAGGAAACAAAAATAATTCTTAATAAATAGATACAGGGCCATACAGCGCCATCTAGACCCACACTAAAACGGACCTTGTCCTATGGGTACAATTGACATTAAATACTTTTGCTTTGTAAATAAACACATATATAGCTGTGCCAGCGGCGTCCCACGCGTGGATATCGGGTTTCAAAAATAACGGACTTCCATCGTTACACGTTTCCTAAGTTACACCTCTAGCAATACATTGGTGAAAACGATATTTAATTCCATGCAGTAGTTTTTGCGTGATGCGCGTTCAAACATACAGATAAAGAAATTTGTATCTGTATGTTGCATTTTTTTTATGCCATTTGCTCTATGCCATTCTATTATATCTTACTGCATCACCGCATGGGGTGGATCTCCTAAAACTCGACTTATTCGTGTAGAACGGGCGCAACGAGCCATTCTGAAGGTGATGTGGTCAAAGCCGTTTCGTTTCCCTACAATAGAATTATATGCCTTGTCTAAAATGTTGACCGTGAGACAGCTGTTTGTATTACAAACTATTCTGCGAAAGCATCTCCAGTCACCTTATGAACCGGAAACGACTACTTTAAGGCGTAGGTCACGTCAGGTTTGCAAAGTGGAATCATGCAGGCTGGCTGCAATCTGCAATCATTTTTACTTTATCAGTCCTAGGCTGTACAATTATGTAAATAGTTTCCTTGACATATATCCGTTACAAATAAAAAAAGTTAAGATGCTTATTCGGAAATGGTTGCTGAGCCTGTCATATAATGATACCGAGGTTCTCTTAAAAAATATATACTTACGCTATTAAATTAATTAAAAAATGATAATAATAATAAATAAAAATAAATATTAAAATAGCTAAAAGCATAATAAAATGAAGAAAACACACAGACACACGCACGCAATCACACACTCATCCACACACATACCACACACACACACACATACCACACACACACACACACACACACACACACACACACACACACACAAATATTTTGTACATGGTAGGTTTTTTCCCCTATTAATAATTTTTTTTATGGAAAATTTCATATAATTTTAGTGTTTTTGTTCATATTTATGTGGAACGCTGTGATTCCCAATGGTCTGTAGGTGGGCGTTAATAGCTGTAACACAGTTTCCTTAACTAATACAGCTGTTATCGTACGTCTTTTATTTGTAACAATTTGTATTGGTTCCAATAAAATATTTTTCATTTTCATTTTCATTTCATTTTCCCAACATTTCTCTCCACTGCTCTGTTTGAAGCAGTATGAAGAATATTTGTACCAAGTTTCGTTAAAATCCGTCGTGTTTCTATAAAGAACAGACAGACAGACAAAAATTTTACTGATTGAATTTTTGGCATCAGTATCGATCACTTACAAACCCCTGATATTTTGAAAAAATATTTAATGTACAGAATTGACCTCTCTACAGATTTATTATAAGTATAGAATAGAAGAAGATAGTAAATACCCAGCAACATTAATCTTCCACCATCTCTCATTTTCAATCAAATGTATAGAAACATTCAGTAAGCTAATCTGAATTATTACGTACTTGTACTTATATTTTAAACGTACCCCAAAATTGAACTGATCAATTTGCACGGCTTGCTTGCGTGGGCTTTTGCTTTGTGTGTTGTTGACCCGTCCCCAGCCGGTGACGACAAACTGAGTCTTCCTAATAACCTCTGAAGATGGCAAGCAAATAGGACGCACGAAATCTGAAAAAGATGATTGCTTTATATGACTTTGTGTGTTCGATGTAGCGAATTCGATACATTATATTATCACAACATTATATTATCAAACGGCTGTATCCGTTTCTATGCCATATGGACCAATGAATATGCTAAGTAGATATCAAACGCAGCATAGCATATCTCTGCCTGGAAAATCACATTTGCCTACATTGCGCCGTCTCCTTAAAACCAACTGTAGAAAATACGTTTACAACCGCATTGCAACGCTGTCCCATATATATTCTTTTCGCTCCAAGCCACCCTCACCTACCCCTGGTTGCATCCTGCCGAATAACAAAAGCTCTGGCAACTGACTGCTGGAGGCTTAGCGTACCACAGGCCGATGACGATCGCCAGCGTGGCGATTATGGGTAAATCCTCCAGGCCTTTGGATAAGGTGGCGAACTGAAGAGGCTTATATCCAGCAGTGGACTAAGGGCCGTATTTACAAACGTTACTATTCGATGCGTGGACGCACAGTGCCCAAAATCCTATACGTTTGCGGATGCGCGTGTGGTGTGCATGTTCTTTTTAAAATTTCATCCAATCGTAATGAAATTCAGTAATGTTTTAGGAAATAATTGTGAAAAGTAAATGGTGAAGCCAAAAATTTGTAAAACGTATGGGGAAAAAGTTATAGTCAATTAACTGGCACACTCAATCCGCTGTGTCGAGAAAAGTAGCGTATCTCGTTTCTTTAAAACTACTATCTCTATGTCGGTATTTTATATATTGAAAAATTGGACATAATTTGTGAAAAGTATTCCCTTGGGTACCTTTGTGAATACGGCCGTAAGATGGGCTGATGATGATGATGTTATAACTTACTCGAGTAGGTGACTGGACTTTTCAGCTTGATGATGGCGATGTCGTTCTGATTGGTGATCGTACTGTACTCCGGATGCGCGATAGAGGATTCGACGGGGACGGAGATGGCGCCCGCTGTGCAGTCCGAGGTCCCGTCCGGCAAGAACACGCAGTCAGGACCCTGGTTGCTCGTGTCGAACTCACCTACTATTACATTTACACTGAAAGTAGAAAAAGGGAGTGTACCTTGTATGTCAATTGCGAAAAATAATTGTATGTCTTTCGTATGTGTATTCGTCTGTTCTGCAAAGTCGTAATACTTTATTTCGTTCTTATCAACAGTTTTCGCAGCGCACGCGATGTAAGAAAGTTTCATCATCATCATCATCAGCCTTACAGGGCACTGCTGGACCTCCAGTTGTTCGCCGCTTAGGGCAAACATCTGGAGGATATACCCAGAATGGCCACGCTGGGCAGGCGTGTTGGCGATCGCAGGGCATAGCTTTTCACTCCGGTGACGCTGGTCCCCATCATAGGCTTATGGTATTTAGCTACATCTTCAATTGTGATGGTTATACCGCCTACCGTCGTCGGTTGTCAGCGCCTCGTTTGTTATTTGGCAGGATGCGCCACGGGCAGGTGAGGTTGGCTTGGAGTGAAAATATTGGTATTTTTTCACACATTATTTTACATTGGAGTTTTATATATATCTTTTCTCTTTATAATGTTAGTGTAGATTCACTTACGGTGGCTTAGCATTTCCGCCGGTAATGCAATGAGCAGCGGTAATGACGTGTCTGTTGCTGATCAGAGTGCCACCACACCTTGTTGACAGCTTTCCATTTATATTATACTCAAGAAGCACCGACCATGGATATTCTCCTATTGATGTAGTTTGTCCTCCTAAAATAAGAACAAAAACATTAAAAAACTTTTTTTTAAAGCGGTTTCCCCTAACACTAAACTACTAATAGTGCTAGATGATGCTTTCTTGCGAAATGCGTCGGCCTCTGATCTCAGAATCCATTTATCCCGCCATAACAAAGTGGAGTTTATTGATAAATACAATTGTATAGGATCTGTAAAACAAAGCGTGAAGAAGATATTTGCGGTTCTGCATGACATCGGCAAATTGCAGGAATCTCTGGATGGCCAGGATCCTTTACACACTTGAGATCAGAAAAAAGGTCTCCAAGGTGATCTTTTTTATAGTAGCTCGATGTAGTGGCTTCCCTTCGCCTGATGGAAAGTGAAGTCCAAATCGCTGTGACAACAGGCAAGAAACTGGTCAGTTACCTGTTAGTTTTCCACCGCCAAGCCAGCCCAAACCTAACCCCCCACGAGTTCCGGAAACCATACTCATCGGCAGAAACGATGTTTTATTATTCAAAAACATTGAAAACTCCTACCTGTGGCCGTACAATTCAAAAGTTAATTTTTTACCGGCATATGTGTTACTCCCTTTTTTTACAATATGGGAGCCTTTCAACGTGAATAAGCATCGCGCAACACGACCGTGGCAACTGACCTGGCCCTTAGGTTTTGTCAGGTGTTATAGCGACTTGGGTTGCCTTTTCGCTTACCATCAGAAAAAAGGTTACGGGTCCAGCCAATAAAAGAAATCCTGGCTTCTAGCATCCAACTACAGCCAATCATCTTGCGCATATTACTCCACCTGGTGATGTAACCCGCTACACTTCCTCATTTGTGGTGCCTGCCGAATCACAAACAGACTAGCAACCGACTGGTGAGGTAGCTAAATATCATAGGCCAATTACTGGCAGCAGCGAGCTATCACTTGCTATCGCCAACCCGCCTGCCCAGCGTGGCGATTGTTATGTAAAGCCCCCAGATGTTTGTCCAAAGTGGCGAACAACTGGAGAGGTCTATATCCAGCATTGGACTACGATAACCTGATGATGATCACTCCACCTGTCCTGAGGGCGTCCTACAATACGTTTGCGGAGATGTGGCGTGTTAGTGTCCTATGCTGTCCTAAGAAATGTCGTTTCTTACCGATAATCCTCGAACCAGCGGTCATGTCTAAGCCGCAGCACTTGCTGCTGGGGTCGGGCGGCGACTCGATGAGGGAGTTGCAGTACTCTGCGCTCGGCGGAGCACTCGGCGAGGGGCCGCAACATACGTTCAGGCTCGTCGGGCTGACTCTACAAGTGACAGAAACTTTAGAAGACGAAGAAAATCATCATAACCTTCTTCTTAAGTCTTGGGTCTTTTAAATGGGGCGTAAAGCGGCCGTCATAGTGTGATCGATCCGCGTTGCACTAACCAGGTGTGTTGAGGATCGCTTACACTTTTTGGACTTCGTCGCTAGCTTAACACCAGGCAGGACGCAGTCATTTTGACGTGCTAATATAAAAGAAGCGCACTGAAGTATGAACGGCTAAACTGTGGAACTCTTTGCAGGGCTCCTTGTTCCCCGAGCGAGAGATATAATCTTCTGATGTTCAAGGCGAGAGTAAACCGGTTTTTGCTGGATGAGCGCGTTCCATCGTAGACTGCGATATCGCTTACCATAAAGTGAATCGCGGTGAAGCGCAAACCCATTTAGGATGAAAAAAGGAATGCATTTACGCATACACCAGGACCCTCGTTACAACGGGTCACTCGAGCTATGTGGGAACTCACTCCTAATTACCCACTAAATCTGACGGTTAGGAAGGACTCAGGATGTAAAGTAAAAATGTTGTCACTTACCTAGACTGTCGTACATATTCCACTCCAGTTGGAGTTCTCTGCGTAACCATCGATAACAAGTGAGGACATTGGCGCAAATGCTTTACGACGCCATCTTTGTTGTCTGGAGTAAGACAATGCGTACAGCAGACCTGTAACATATTAGAACATATTATAACAAGTTGCCATAGTGTGTTGTGGGCTTGCATCATCATCATCAACAGCCTATCGCAGTCCACTGCCGGACATAGGCCTCTCCAGTTGTTCGCCACTCTCGTCAAGCACCTGTAGGCTTTACCCATAATAGCCACGCTGGGCAGGCCGGTCGGCGATCACAAGGCGTAGCTTCTCACTCCAATGCTACACCAGATTACAATCTCCCGAAAAATAATAATTAAACTGTAAGCATTATCTTAAGGTTCACAATTTACAATCTTGCGAGATAGATTATTATAATCCAACGGTATTTACAATTTTACGGTAACATATACTACTTTAATCGAAGAGATTATTAATATATTAAATAGTATTTACTATTTTACCTTTATTTCCCCTCCTCCTTCGCATCTTCTTTTGGTTAATTCCGACCTTATATTTTCACGTACGTCTTCGGTAGCGATGGTGAACATATGTACCATTTTCTGCAAATCTGGACATTCACTGATAGGTTTGCAAGTGCCGATTTGATCCCCGGATGCAGTGCATGCTGTATCTGAAATGATTAATAAATTAATAAATATCAGACATCACATACATATTGCTTCGATACCAAAGTAAGTAGATCAAGCACTTGATTTTTTATATTATACATATATATTATACAATTTAGTAATACAGACACGTAAAGATAATTTGAGTTGTGAGTATGAATAAATAAAAAAAATACCTTGTCCGTAAACGTAGTATAATGCCGAATGCAGTACAAATAGCACCCATTTGATCTTCATTGCTGATTAATGTACATGTACGTACAGTGTCCTCAAACTTTTTGTGTCCAGAGAGACCACTCCCTTTCCCCTCGGATGTTAAATACTAAATATTTTCCTTGAAGTGCTTTATATAGCACTATAGTAGGTATTATTAAAATTATCAGAGACGGGTCACGCCAGCGAGCACGAACTTGCGTCGAGTCAAACGCTTCGGTGATACTTATGGCTGGCTCGGCGGCTCAATTGGTAGTGACCCCTGCCTTCTGAACCAAGGGTCGTGGGTTCGATTCCCACCCGGGACAAACATTCGTGTGATGAACACTTGTGTTTGTTCCGTGTCTGGGTGTTTATAATTGCATTTATGTATTTATTTGTAGGACCTTCGTTGTTCTGATACCCATAACACAAGCGCTTACGCTACTTACTTTGGGATCGGAGCAATGTCTGTGATGTTGTCTGATATATATATATATATATATATATATATATTTATTTATTTTTACACTATTAATATGTTGTTCGCCACTTTGGACAAACACCTGGAGGCTCTACCTATATCGCCACTCTGGGCTGGCGGACTGGCGATCGCAGGGCGTAACTCCTTGCTCCGGTGACGGTGCTGCCCGTCATCGGCCTGTGGTATTAACTACGCCTTCAATTGTAATGGTTATACCGCCAGTATAACCAATGGGTTAACTTAGCTTCAGCCGTGTATCGGAGACAATATAATGCGAATTGACTGGCTCGGTGGCTCAATTGGTGACCTCTGCCTTCTGAGCCAAAGGTCGTGGGTTCGATCGATCCCCACACAGCACAAACATTTGTGCGCATGAACATGTCTGTTTGTATTGGTCTGGGTGTTTTCTATGTATAATATGTATTTATTTACAAAAAAAAATGTATCTAAGTAAGTTTATCAGTTGTCTAGTACCCATAGTACAAGCTTCGGCTTAGTTTGGGGCTAGATGGAGCTGAGTGGCCCAGCGTGGCATGTCTTGGGTTATTTATGTCACCGGAAAATAGCAAGAATCGTAAGTTGATCAATTTCCTGGGTAGTTGATTAACTTCCGGAAAATAATAAACGGCAGTTGAAATGTATTATTTAACGTATGTATTTTAGTAAATTGATCATTTTACGGGGTCTTGCCGTAAAATCATCCGACGAAGGTGAAGTGAACGTTGATTGGTTCAATGGCTCACGTGGCGTTATCCCGGCAACCAATCAGGGAACAGTGTATTAAATTACGGGTAATAGTGCACCGTTAAATAGTACATTGAGCAACGATTGTCCCATTAGAGGACGATTTTACTTGTGTCAAAATCGTAAATTATTAAATGACTGTCAGGCTACCGTAAATTGATCAACTAACTGAAATCCATTGCGTTAAATAATACATTTCAACTACCGTTTGTTATATTCCGAAAGTTAATCAACTACCTAGGAAATTGGTCAACTTACGATTCTTGCTATTTTCCGGTGACATTTATTAACAACGCAACATTCTCATTAACAACGCATATTGCACAAACAAAAAAAAATTGTATAGTTTGCTCTTATCATCTGTAAACAAAATGCCGACTTATATCGTGGGTTTATTTAATCGGTAATTATGAAAATGTATAGGTATACTTCTTATTACGTTTGTGGAATTACGAGTATTCGGCATTTAGGATTTTCCATTTGTTTAACGTTCATGTCTGGTTATGGGGCATTTCACTTGAAGCGGACAGGGAAACCCAAAGTGAGGTTCTGAAAATCGGTTATATTCGGCCCATTTGTACTTCTAGTAGGTATCAATGTGAACATAAAATATTTTTTTTTGTAAGTATGACGTATATTTCACAAGTTATAGGTTTCTAAAGAATTGTCGTAATTGTGAATACAATATTTTAATGTAGTTTTTCGAATTTAACAAATTTTGAATTAAATATTTAATATAGTGCCACATATTGTTAACATACTATTATATTTAATGAAAAAATAAAATTTAGAAAAAAGTTTTTTTTTCATGTGCAAAACCGGAAGTAAACTTTTTAAATCAGAATTTTAGTCGACAAGTCTGAATTTCTTTTTTTATTCTTTCAAAATATAGCTTAAAGTATTTCAAAAATATAGGAGAAATATCAAAATGGCCTTTCTATTACTTTAGAAGTTAGATTGATTAAAGTACCTACTCGTCGCAATGTGCACTGACTTTTTAGGTACCATTTCATGGAAGTCCGTTATTTTTGAAACCCGATATCCACGCGTGCGACGCCGCCGGCAAAGCTGGTTTTTAATAACGTTTATTAGAGTCACATACAAATTATGAATAAAGCAATAGAAAATCAAAGGCAGGCATCAACTTTTGATGCCTTGTATCTTTGCTATTGTTTATTTGAATAAAAAAGGAACAATACGTGTCTTTTATTTTTGAATTAGCTAAAAGACGGACTAATTACAATTTTTAGCCATAATAGCCTATTGTGGTTTTAGCCGGCAGGACCTAAAGAAAGAAGTGTCATGATTCTTTATATTTGTCTAAATATTGTCTTTATCTACACTAATATTATAAAGAGGAAAGATTTGTATTTTTGTATGTAACTAATAAGCTCAAAAAGTACTGGTCCGATTTTAATAATTCTTTTTTTTTATTGGAAAGCTACATTATCACTGAGTAACTTAGGCTATATTGAGTTTAAAATGTTTATCTGAAAGAAGCGAAGCGAGGGCGGATCTCTAGTTTTAGTATATTTCTGTAAGCACTAAATGGCAATATGTACTAGTAATGTAGGATGAGAGATAGGTAGTTATCTCGGGTTCTGTCCCACACGAACCGGATTGTAGTAGGTAGGCACGAAGATGACGGAAGGGGGTCCCGATGACGTCACCGCCAGAAGAAACACGAAGAGTTCGGTCAAAGTTTATTGATGAGCGTAGTTACAAAATAATGATGAAATACGGTCCCCGCAATCGTGTTCGTAGGCGATGCACGAAGCAGAGTGCCAGATACAAAGGCAAAATTACGATATAGTGAAGATAGGTCCCAAACGTTCCACAGAGTTCTGACTGACAGATGCTAATTGGTCAAAGTGGGATGGATGAGGGAATTCATTTTTTACAATGTTATCCTCCGCCCATAGTAATGTACACGTTGGAGTGTTGTTTACTTACAATATATTTGTATTGGGTTGTGTTACAGTAATTAATTTAATATGGCAACTTTGACAACGCGCTTCTGGCTGGAAATATAGGCGGGAAAAATAGGAGGGGGAAAGCTGAATAAGAAAAGCTTTATTTGGTACACATTTACACAAAGAAACACAATAACACGCATTGTTCTGTAGAAAATGTTGATTGCAACATCTGGTCTGGTCTGCACCCTCACAGGTTCGCTCGGATCCAGTCGAGGTAAGCGTGCACGCGCACGTAGACGGTCACGTAGCCGGGCTCTCCGCACGTGGGGTGTCCGGTGCTGACGACGCCCGCCAGCTCGTGGAAGTACTGCTCGGGGTTCACGCGCATCAGCGGCCCGCCCGAGTCGCCCAGGCAGGGCCCGCTGCCAGGCTTTGCGCATAAACTTATCTGGCACCGTGCACGGTTCGCCTTGCTCAATTCCTGCGAGTTGAAAAAAGAATTAGGTTAAAGATTCTATTGCTCCCGAGAGCCGGGGGTTAGGGGTATTTGCCTTTTGCCTTCCCCGGATCTGAAGTGCTGGCGGCTTATCATCAGCGGTTCGCCAAAGCAGACAGGGATGCCGCCGTATGCTTCGGCACTACCCGAGTCCCTGTAAACTGCGGCTCACTGGCGACACAGGGGGGTTTGGTGGGTATGCCCACCCAGTCTGGGAGAAAAAAAGAGGTATATTTTTAATTCCAAATGTTTTACTCTTGACTGCTATTCATCTGATGGTAAACGACATTCTACAATGATGTGCGCTCACCTCAAACATTTTGGGTTCAGCTAAGATACGCCTCTTTAAAGACTGATTTTTCAATCTTCTATATCTACTTATAATAAATCTGTAGAGAGGTCAATTCTGTACATGAAATATATTTTCAAAATAACTATCAGGGGGTGATTAGTAATCGATACTGATGCCAAAAATGTAATCAGTAAAATTTTTGTCTGTCTGTTCGTTATAGAAAAAAACTACTGGACGGATTTTAACGAAACTTGGTACGATTATTCTTCATATTGCTGGGCAGGTTATAGTATGCTTTTCATCACTCTACAGTCAATAGGAGCAGAACAATGACGGGAAGTGGTGGGAAAACGGGAGAAATTTTTATCTGTATGTTTGAACGCGCTTCACGCAATAACTACTGCATGGAATTGAATGCAGTTTTCACCAATGTATTGCTAGAGGTCTAATTTAAAATTTAGGCACCATTTTATGGAATTCCGTTATTTTTGAAACCCGATATCCACGCGTGCGACGCCGCTAATAAAGTTTAACAGATAAAAGGTAAAGCAACATGATGAATACGAAGAGTTCTGTTATAGGTTTTCTTATATTTTACTGGTCAAATAATAAAAATGATATCTGGCCATCGAAGAGCCAGGCCTTAAAAAGCTATACCGTACCCTCATCTCTAGCGAAGTGACATGCGCAGCTTGTTTGAATCTGCTAATTGTACTGCTATTGGTGCTCAGCAATCCCCAGCCGGTAACAATAAGATCTTCTTTTTCTAGAATTCTTGAAGATGGCAAGCAAATCGGACGAACGAACGCTGCAAAAAATATAACAGGAAATAATAAAGGTGTTTTAAAAATTGTAGGGTAGTTAGAAATACATTAATTAATGAGCATGTAATCGTTGAAATATCATTCTAATATTATAATTGCACACAACAATTATGAATATTTGCTTCTTAGTAAGTAGAAGTAAGTAAACAACCAGCTATTGGTCTGATGAAATTGCTCACGGCTCTTTCATTGACGTCGACAGCATCACCACGCTAGGCAAGCGGATTGGCGATCCAAGGGCGTAGCTTCTCGCCTCAGTGATGCTGCTGCCCGTCGCCGGCCTGTTGTATTTAGCTACGCCTTCAAACGGGATGATTACCTATACCGCAAACAGTAGTTTCCCAGAGCCTCGTTTATTATTCAGCAGGATGCACCACGGGCAGCTGAGCGTGGCTTGAAACGAAAAGAGGACAGACGCCAGCGTAGGAGGAAATGGGGATATGGATCAGATATAAATAAAAACACGTTATAAACACCTGTATATTTAACTGGCTCCTTCAGCTTGATTAGAGCGATGTCATAGCCGTGATGGTGCACCAGAATTGACTCAATTGGTATACTCTGCGCTCCATCCGTGCAATCCTTAGCCCCATCTGGCAAAATTACGCAGTCCTCACCACAGTTCGTGGTGTCGTATTCGCCAACTCTGACGCTTATACTAAAATAGTCACAAGAATGTATAGGAGTAAGGTTGATATCAGGCTATCGGTATGCCTCCGTAGAGGGCTTGTTTTTTTTGGTTACATTGCCAGAAAAGACGGAAATAATATGGAACCACCCTGCCGTGGAGTTTCTTAGTCGTTACAACATGGCCTTTCTTAAACGTGGTATATGAAGAGCTCTTTCCTCATGGCCACGGCAGCGGCATGGTGGTGCCTCTGGCATTACTGATGTCTATGGGTGACGTATACTATTTAGTCTGGCACCAACAGTAAAAAAACAGCTAATTATCACCGAAAAAGAGACGAGAAATGCCCAAAAGGCCGCAGTCCGATGGGGTGATTTGAGCAAATTCTCACTGCGCCGGACACCATGGTTCATGACGGGGAAATTGTCAAAGACCGCAAACAAATGGCTCAATGTTGTCAGGGAAAAGGTAATAATAACCTTTTCCCATTCAGTCTGATTAAGCTTATTAAGCCGACTGGAAGGAGATGGCACTTCAAGAAGAAGAAACTTTTGATTTGATTGTTCGTTGTAATTGTGCCCGTTGCCAGAAACTATGTAGATAATGTCAACAGTGTATACTTACGGTCGTATATTTTGATCATTAATTAAACAATGGGCAGCGGTTACCACATGCCGGTTACTGATCAGTGTACCGCCGCAGAGAAATGGTTTATCGTCTACCGTTTCATATTCAAGAAGCACCGCCCAAGGATATTCTTCTATCGAAGTAATGTATCCTCCTGGAATAATATGTTATTTAAGAAACTGTGCAATAAATTATTTTGTAAATGAGGATAATGTACTTTTCGAAGTTCTGATATGTAGGGTTATAAATGCGGGTCGTACTAAAATCGGAGATCACGGAGTCAGTATATTGCATGGTGTGTACTTATCATCAGGCCGTAGCTTCTCGCTCCGGTGACGCTTGACTTGATCACTTGTCATCGGCAGTCGGTTGCCAGAACCTCGTCTGTTATTAAGGGCACGCAAGTACAGTATTCTGATAGTAACAAGTTATATAAGTGGGGTGAGGACGTAGCCAAAGATTCTCCCAATCATTGATTTCAATTTGGCAAACGATGCACCAAACACCCTGTATTATTACGCTTGGCTGTGTTACTTTGAATCTTTGTATCAGCACTGGCATCCACGCCGCAGCAGCCTGTGGCGGGGTGGGGGGGAGTTGCGATGAGGTCGTCGCAGCTTGCTCGTGCGGGGCGCTTGTGCGTGGCCGGCGCCGGTCCGCAACAAATATCGTTCGTGGCATCCACCCTTCAAGCAGTACAGATAGATGGTTAGACATGGATTCCTCCTACGCTGACGTCGTGCGTCAAAGAACAAGAGTACAGGATTATTTGAAAAACATCAAAAACCTCCTACATACTACAATAAGTAGTTCTTATAACAGGGGTAGTGTTGTAATAATTAATCAGCTGTTAGACTTTGTATGGAAAAAGATAATTCTTTTTTTTGTGATTTCAATATTGCACCCATAGAAATGAAGACATTTGAGCACTACATCTATAGGTATACTCTTGATGAATACCTCACAACCTAATTTAGTCGCATTACTAATTACTAGCTTAACAAATAGGCCTAATGAATAGAATACGTATATAGTTTTGTTACACACACTCGTATCTTATCTCACCTTGATCGTTTTAAGTAATCCAAATCTGATATATTTCCCTGTTGGATCATCTTCATCAAATGCGGGCACTCGCTTATCCGTTTTCGTACTCCGCCTTTCCCGTCGGGGGTGACACAGTTGGTACAACAAACCTGTAAACACAATTATTTATTCATTTCTTTCAATTTTGCAATGTTTTTTTTTGTATAGTAGCACGGCATAATGACATTCCCACGCTTGATGCCAAGCGAAAGAGAAGCTTACAGATTTCTCAAGGGCCGACAATGCACCTGTGACTCCCTTGGTGTCGCAGTGCCGCAGTGTTGCATAAACAAAAATCACCTACTGTGGTCACCAACAGTAACTCGTAGCTAAAGACTAAAGACCGGTGACGGGCAGCAGCGTCACCGGAGCAAGAAGCTACGCCCTGCGATCGCCAACCCGCCTGCCCAGCGTGGCGATTATGGGTATATCCTCCAGATGTTCGCTCTAAGTGGCGAACAACTGGAGAGGCCTATGTCCAGCAGTGGACTGTAATAGGCTGATGATGATGATGAACAGTAACTTGCCTGCCATGCGCGCTGACTAAAGGCGTATTTGCCTCCAAATGGCAATCGTCATTAGGGGAGCCGTATGTCCAGCAGTAGATCTTTCCAGGCTGATGATGATTACACATCAGGAAATTGTAGTTGATATACCCCCGTGCAGCATAAAGTATGTTTTGCCGTTGTCCCTACGCCCGACCTCGACAGATGTCTTTCATAACTCAAACAACAGCGTGAGAAAACCTGCACATCCTGTGTAAATAATTTCAAGGTTGTTTGAAGTCGAAGAACTCGTACTTGATCAGTGTGTTTGATTTGGGCCCTATAGCTCTAGTTTAAAGTCGCATTAATCCTCTCGCTGGGAACATATGCATATGTCGCAGTCATCTGGTAAATCTCCTATTCAATTGAATGGCTAGCGCGTTCATTGAATGACGACATTTAATTGAATGACTAGACCGAACGTTGACTAAACACGTGTCACTTAACGTCCAACTAGGTAGCGGATTGAAACATAGCCCTTTGGACAGAGCGGACGTAAAAGCAGTCAGGTGATTGTAATTTAAATTTAGTTCATTTTTTTCCACGCGGCGTTAGTAGTCACCAAAACAAATATGGCGTCAAATATGATCAAAAAGACATGAACAGTGTTGATATTTTTTGATTAGATTTACATTAAGCTGATTCGTAATAAAATAATGTGACAGCATGGATTTATGAAAATTAAAAACTAAACATTACACAGTCGGCTTTTACCCATTCAACGACTATGCTAAAATGACGTTCAGTCAAGTCGTTGAACGATTCATTCAATAATTTGACGAGTTGTCCTTCATGCATTCAATTGAAAGTCGTCATTCAATGAACGCGCTAGCCATTCAATCGAATAGGAGATTCAACCAGATGACTGCGACACATATAAGACGTTGATGAAGAAGAAAATGACTTAAGCCACCTCACCGTCCAACTGTTTTTATCTCCACATTTTCTTCTTTGAATGTCGACTTCTATATCTGAATCCGAGGAATTGCCTTTCGCGTATGCGTTCACTCTGTCCATCAGATCTTGGCATAGAGTAATATGCTGGCATATTCCAGCTCCGCCCTCCGGTGTCTTGCATTCAGACCCTAAAAAAGGTATTACATTATTTACAAGACAGCTTAATTTACTATGGCTTAACGTTAGGTGCTCTCTAAACGCATGTGGCTACCTCCTTGGTAGTTGGACCTGCTTGCTGCAGCCGTCAATTGTTTTGAAAAAAACATTACTTTTCTCTTCGGCTGTCATTGTGTAATGCGAAATTTTATTATTATTTATATTTTTATTGAGTGCGGATAACATCCAAGTGTTTCAATTGCTCACCCATCCGCCTCACGCATTTTGGGTGAAATTGAGTCCATATTCGACACCATTTTATTAATTGGTCTGTCTGACAAAATGTGTTTAGCTATAAATAACCCAAATACGACACAGGTAAATTAATAACCAAAGATGTGTCACGCTACTGCTGATACCGATGAAGCCGAAGCTTGTAATATTGGTACTAGACAACTGATAAACTTCTGAGTCATGGTCTTGGTCTGGACCAATATAAACAGAGGTGTTCATGTGACAGATTTAACGTATTCTTTGCTGTGTTCTTTTGTTTTTACGGTAACCGTCTGGTCGCAGCATCCTCTTCAAGTATTCCTGGCTCTGGTATTCGATGACTCAGGTACCTTAAAGATGCTAACCTATTTTTTTAAGGACGGCAACACACCTATGTCTCGCATGAAGTTGCGGTGTCTATGGACTGAAGGGTTCACTTACCGTCAGGCAACCTACAAACCGGTATCCCTTTGTAGAAAAGAAACAAAATCGATGTTGATTGGTCTAATAGATTCATGTCTAATTAGGATTAAAACAGAGGAAAACAGAGGAGGAGGCCGTCGTAATAATCAAATAGGTAAACAAAATTCACAATAATAGCATAAAGTATTCCCTATACGACAATTCCAGAATAGGAAAAGCTGAGGTAAAGCCCAACAGATAGTACTCAGGATGTTAGGCATAAATTGCAAAGCAGTACTTTCCTGTTATTTGCCAATATTCCCGCTATCTCGAGGATGACGTTCCAAGTTGAGGTAAAGGTTAAATAAACAGTATTTAGAAATAACTATGGCGTATTGTCTTGTCACTGAAGCTTTATTTTTATCTACACTAATGTTACTAATGTTATAATTATAAAGTGGAAATATTTGTCCTTATGTGTTTTTGGGTTGCTGATTTCAAAAATTCCATTGTATACCTACCTACATTCATCCTGAGTAACATAGACTATATTTATTCCTAGAAAAGATTAGGGGTCGCTACTAAAAAGCCAAAGTGTAATGTGTGTCCATGTGTGTCCTACGCGAATAACTTTAGAATTGCTACACCAAAGTTGATATTATTGTGTTCGTTACTGGAATGGAGAAACCGATTATCAGATTATATTCTATGACTAGCTGTTGCCCGCGGCTCTGCCCGCGTGACTATTCGTATAAAACATAGCCTATGTGTTAATCTGATGTACAAACTATATTCCTGTAAAGTATCATTAAAATCTGTTCAGTAGTTTTTGCGTGAAAGTGGAAGAAACATCCATCCATCTATCTAAACAAACTTTCGCGTTTATAATATTAGTAGGATTCTACAAGCCAACCATTGGGCGGACCAGAAAATTATAATGGGTGCATTAATATGAATACAAACAGCTGCTCTATTTATGTCTTATAATGTGCAAGTAATACACATTATTGCACATACATATATACGTACATATTTAAGGTAATAATTATTATAGTATTTATGTATTCAGTTATAAA
This sequence comes from Conogethes punctiferalis, assembly GCA_031163375.1. Lineage (NCBI taxonomy): Eukaryota > Metazoa > Arthropoda > Insecta > Lepidoptera > Crambidae > Conogethes > Conogethes punctiferalis. Next base: position 2,286,103 of record CM062102.1, read on the forward strand.
TAACATTTATGACTAATTTCCTGTTAAGAAATACTTGCCGAATAACAAAATTATTTTATGCATAGATAGCTCCTTCTTCGACCAGCTAGAGGTATAAAACACTTATGAAAACCTGTAATAGTGCCAGTCTGACTCGACTCAGTGGTCCTGATTTTAATACACATAGGGCAAAAAGTAGCAATAAATCACTTTAATAGTATGAAAGTCTCCCTAAATATTGTTTTAAAGGGTTTATTGTAAGTAAGCAGAAGACTCGTCCATCACAGAGGATACGAATCCTAACACCCTCCTAAATCCCGGCAACCTAATCGCAGCGAGGTGGCAGACCGTATTCTTGGAGCTTGGAGAGAGAGGAGAGCTCGGTCAAAAGCCTTGCCAATGTCTAGGCTAACTGCCATAGATTCACCATGCTTCTCCATAGCCTCCCCATAGAGGTCCGATATACGCTAGAAGCTCACTTGTTGACCGTTTCGGTGTGAAACCATATTGTCAGTCATGAAGCTGCGGGCGATCGTCATCATCATCATCATCATCAGCCTATTGCAGTCCACTGCTAGACATAGGCCTCTCCAGTTGCTCGCCACCCAGGGCAAACATCTGGAGGTTATACCCATAATCGCCACGCTGGGCAGGCGGGTTGGCGATCGCAGGGCGTAGCTTCTCGCTCCGGTGACGCTGCTGCCCGTCATCGGTCTGTGATATTTAGCTACGCCTTCAATTGTGATGGTTATACCGCCACCAGTCGGTTGCCAGCGCCTCGTTTGTTATTCGGCAGGATGCACCACGGGCAGGTGAGGTTGGCTTGGAGTTGAAAGATGATAGGCCGCTCCCTTACATCCCTCCCGGGCGATCGTAGGCCCAGGTAACGGATGAATTTTCGAGTATTTTTTTTCTAAAGGAAACATATCTTTTTTATTCTGTCTTAACGAATTTTTCAATACACAAGTTGGAAGTGCTACTAAACTCTTCCTTACGTAAATGTTATCTTACCATCTCCATAGACTTTATTTGCAGACAGGACTACTGCGCAAATTAACAAATGTATCTTCATTGCCACTATTGTTTTACATTAACATGTGTAACACCCGTAACTCGCAACACGAATGATACAACAAATACTACAAGTTAATACATATTTGTATTATGGGTATTCTTGTACATTTTATACTTACACTAAAATTTCTGAAGCACAGTAAAGTAACCGCCAAGTTCAAGAACATTAAATTTGCTCCCGCGATGCCAAAAATGCAATCAGTAAATTTTTTGTCTGTCTGTCTGTCCGTCTGTCTGTATGTTCGTAATAGAAACAAAAACTACTTAATGGATTTTGACAAAACATGGTAAAATTATTCTTCATACTGGGCAGGTTATAGTATCCTTTCATCACGCTACAATTAATAGGAGCAGTGCAGTGAAGGGAAGTGTTTGAAAATGGGAGAAAATTTTATCTGTATGTTTGAACGCGCATCACGCGAAAACTACTGCATGGAATTGAATGCGGTTTTCGCCAATGTATTGCTAAAGGTTCTAATGTAGACACCATTTAATGGAAGTCCGTTATTTTTGAAACCCGGTATCCACGCGTGCAACGCTGCTGGTAGAGCTAGTACTACGCGGAGGAAGAATGCTTTTTATTCAACAAGGTAGACCATATAGGGTCTCCTTTTTATTTTCATGACTAAAACTGTTACCATTTTACTTACGAACTTGGCTCTTCAAAATTAACTGTACCTAAAGTGGATAAATTCGTTATACGGGTTTTCCCTTTGGGCAGTGTTAATTTGTAAATTATTACGCAATAATATTAATCATCCATGTAACGCATATGCATAAGTAATGTTGTGCGTCTGTTAAAAGTAGCGTTCCTACACTCGCTTTCAGGCCAGGTGGAGTGACAATTTACGCAGGACGGCTGGCAAGTGCTGGATGCGAGTAGCCCAGGATCTATCAAAGTGACAAAGATTGGGAGAGGCCTATGTTCAGTAGTGGACGGATATAGGCTGATGATGATGATAAGTACTTAAACTAAAAAAGAGCTTGAAATAGGGAAAGTTAATATCGAAAATATTTAATATCAAAATGTATGCGTTCTGGCAGATGTCAAAAAACGACGAAGTCCAAAAAAGCGATCCCACCAAAAACATTCTGTAAAAACCATTCTGTTAAGAGAGGTAGGGCATAGCGAATCTTCGCTCGAATTGAGCTGCCCGTCCGGGGAAGGACCTCCACCCTATAAAATACCGCAGCCAAAGAACGATGGAGCTGAATGTTTATCTCTAAAAAGTAATGAAATCTAGACAAAGTCGTGCCAAGTCTAAGGTTCCTTACTGCGATTTCTTTATTATTATAGTTTATGTTGTGTGACTTGGCCGTTCTGATAACGCGCGTTTAACGCTTGTCATGCATATATCTGCGGCTACGGACCAAATGGCAAGTTACCATCACAAATCACTTGTCACACGAGTGGATATTGGGTTTCAAAAGTAACAGACTTCCATAAGTTTAAAGTTAGACTTCTAGCAATACATCTGTGAAAACCACATTTAAAGCCATGAGCGTGATGCGCGATCTAACACACAGATAAAAATTTATCCCGTTTTCCTAACACTTCCCATCACTGCTCTGCTCCTATTGATTGTAGCGAGATGAAAAGTATAATATAACCTGCCCAGGAGTATGAAGAATAATAGGGAATATGCATGAAAAATAGTTTCAGGTATTTACTAATTTATCGTAAAATAGATCAAAATCTACTACGAACAGTGAAAACAAAATCAAAATTGGTTGAAAAATGGGCGAGATACAGTCATTGAAAGTGAATATATCCGTCTCTCTCTCGCGAAACAGATTTTTCTATGGAGTTAGTACGGCGCTTACGGTACGTGACGTCAACTACCGCATCGGATCTCTCTGTCTAATCAATAACTTTAACGCTTTATAACTCGCTTAATAGAAAAGATAGTTTAAAAATTCTTCGATATTTATGTATCTGGAAGACAAAAGATCTCAATAAATCCATAAAAAAAAGTCATGCATATTCCCTATTTTACCAAGTTTCGTCAAAATCCGTCCAGTAGTTTTTTTTTATAACAAACAGACAGAAAGCCAAAAATTTTACTGATTGCATTTTTGGCATCAGTATAGAACACTTATCATCCCCTGATACAAAGCCGAGACTTGTATTACGAGTACTAGACTACTGATAAACTATACTTATGTACTTTTTTCGTAAATGAATACATAAATAAATTATAATACATATAAAATATCCACATCAATGACACAGAGGTGCTTAATTTAGTGAGGCTTATTAATTAATAATTGGTTAAGTTCTTAATTTTTCTAATGCGTCATGGTATAACAACAATGTAATTGTTGGACGACAGATGTGGTTTTCCGCAATCCACATTAAATTGCGACAAACAGGAAGAATGTCTCTTAATTTTGAAGACGTACGTAATGCACGACGTCAATCATATTAAAAAGCATTATTTCGTGAATAAGCTTTTGTTTCAGAGTCTGGTGTCGTCATCATCATCAGCTTATTGCAGGCTACTGTTGGACGAATGCCTCTCTAGTTGTTCGCCAGTTTGGGCAAACATCTGCAGACCTTACCAGGTGCAGGTTGGTGATCGCTGGGGATAGCTCTTCGCTCCGGTGAAGCTTTTAACCATCATCGGAATGTGGTTCTTAGCTACCTACGCCTTTTGTGATGAATTCACCGCCCACCTGTCGGTTGTTAGAGCTTTGTTCTGTTTTTCGGCAGGATGCACCACGGGCAGTCGGGTTGGCAGGAGCGAAGAGATGATAGGTAGCTCTTTTTATATCCGTGTGTCCCGTGTACTGTTCTAAAATAGTTTTACTTTGTGCCAATGTATTAACGGATACTTACGAAAACTTACCAATGGTATCGGGTAAATTATGAAGCAGTTTTTTTCGAAGCAGTAGGGGGAAGCCTTTTTCAAGTGGGAGATTTCAAAAATCAACTTTAGTTTTCCTCTAACGATACGTCAATAATCGTCGGTTATAGGCCTATCGCTATAGACCGTATGACGTATCGTTATAGCAAAATTTAAATTGATTGGGATGTAAGGGAGCGACCTATCACCTTTTCGCTCCAAGCCATCCTCACCTGCCCGTGGTGCATCCTGCCGAACAACAAACGAGGCTCTGGCAAACCGACTGGTGGCGGTAAAACCATCACAATAGAAGGCGAAGCTAAATACCACAGGCCGATGACGGGCAGCAGCGTCACCGGAGCGAGAAGCTACGCCCTGCGATCGCCAACCCGCCTGCCCAGCGTGGCGATTATGGATATATCCTCCAGAAATTTGCCCTAGGTGGTGAACAACTGGAGAGGCCTATGTCCATCAGTGGACTGCAATAGGCTGATGATGAAATTGATTATTGAAATCTCGCACCTGGATAAAGTCTCCCGGACTCCCCCTACATATTAACACATCTATGGACAGATCGGCTGCGGCGGTTAAACTCATAAATAAATAACCCAAGACATGCCACGCTGGGCCACACATAGCCATCTAGCCCCAAACTAAGCCGAAGCTTGTACTATGGGTACTAGACAACTGATAAACTTACTTAGATACTTTTTTTGGAAAACAATACATATTATACATATTAAACACCCCGACCAATACAAAAAGACATGTTCATGAACACAAATGTTAGTACTGTGCGGGAATCGAACCCACGACCCTTGGCTCAGAAGGCAGAGGTCACTAGCAAATGAGCCATCAAGCCAGTCATAGGAAACTAGCTGGTGGGTCAGATACTGGTTTTATAAGTACCGGATAGGTATATTACAGTTTCGTTCAGTAGTTGGGAACGCTGCCTTTGACACAGTGTCGCGGGTTCGGTCCCAGCACAGTACAAACTTTTGTCACATGAACATTTCTGTCTGTTTGTATTGGTTTGGGTGTTTGCTAAATGTATTCATTTACAGACTTTTTACTTACAACCTTGTTTCTGCTGCAGACGGAAGGCAGAGCATTAAGTAGTGCGGGCGGGTGGGTATAGTGCAGTTCAGATGCAGTTGGTATGCAGTTCACACGACTGCACGTCGACTGTAATCGGACTGCGCGCTTGGTTTGCAGTTCTTCTATTGCAGTTGTGTCAACTGCATTCAAACTGCAATAGAACTGCAATTTGCGGTTGGATTGCAGTTTTAATGCGGTTCGTCTACCTAGAGCCTGTTCTGCCTTATAGGGTCGTTGAATACAGAGGCTTACGGCGAAGTATCGAGGCGGTCAAGGAGCTATACTTTAGTGAAGGAAGGTCATAATGATTTCTTTTAACAAGCAAAATACATAGTTTATTAATTTTGAACTTTACAAGACAAGCATAATACGATTAGTAATGCATTAATTATTAAACAAATGAATTTTAAAATATTTAATCGGTGTTGGGTTCTCTGATAACAGATGATGGCAAACAGATCGGTCGAACATAATCTGTATAACAATAAAAAATATATAGCTTTTCGTTAGTTAGTTATACTAATTCTTCTCATCAGTGAAGTATTGATATTGATTGCATATTATGCTCAGTTTCTAACATCCATTTCTTTGTAACTTTTCCAATTTTCCGTGTTGTATCGTACATGATATTGTATCCAGTTGACGTAGTGGAACACTTTAGTGTAGACAGCGGGTTTGCCGAGGACGCCGCACTTAGATGGGCCGTAGCTGACCACGCCGGCCAATTCGTAGTGCGGCACTCCGGAGACGACGTGCAGCATCAGGGGGCCCCCGGAGTCTCCAGAGCACGAATCCTTGCCCTCCTCGCCGCCAGCGCAAATCTGACTGTCTATGAGCCAAGGTGTTCTTTTGCGGCACACCTGTGAAAGAAAATGCTCAAATCGTAGTGGCAAAACTTATCCAATAAACATTGGTTTAAATACGTATTTTTTTACCGACTTCAAAAAAAGGAAGAAGTTCTCAATTTGACAGATGTTTTTGGTTGTGTGTTTGTCACCACATATTTCCGGCGAGTGTCCTGATGTTTGCCCAAAGTGGCGGACAACTGGATAGGCCTATGTCCAACAGTGGACTGCGATAAGCTGATGATGGTTACATTGTATTCCGTGGCGATACGAAGTTTTCCTGGTCAGCAATAGTTAGTCATGAAACTCATAGTACGTAATATAAAAAGGGTTATCAACGTACCTCCAAGTCCACTGCCTTTATTGGAAGATCTTGTTTGAACCTTGTGGTGTTAGACCCCGCACCCCATCCGGTAACTATGAACTTAGTGTTGGCTTCGCTGACATCGGAGGATGGCAGGCAGATCGGTCGGACATAATCTGTATAAATAAATAAATCACCAAGACATGCCACGCTGGGCCACACAACGCCACCTAGCCCCAAACTAAGCCGAAGCTTGTACTATGGGTACTAGACAACTGATAAACTTACTTAGATATTTTTTTTTTGTAAATCCCATCCCATCCCACTTCCCACTAATATTATAAACGCGAAAGTTTGTTTGGATGGATAGATGGATGGATAGATGGATGGATGTTTGTTCCCTTTTCACGTAACAACTACTGAACAGATTTTAGTGAAACTTTACACGAATATTGTTTATGCATCAGATTAACATATAGGCTATAAATTACAACGATTCATTAATTTTTTCATTTAGAATTTCGGGAAAATATGTTACGGAATGATTAAAAACTTTTTGAATACACCATAGATACTGTCATTTCTTGACTTTGTCAGCGAAATTATCAATTTGACATGACAGGTACTGATATTGAGGTAGGCAAATACGGAAATTCGCCACCAATAAGTACAAATAATTGTGAATTAAAATTGTGCGGCTTATTTTCGGAATGAAATTCTTCGGAAAATACTATATGCAAACTGCTATAACTGAAAAGACGACCAACGTAAAGGGATAACGACCGGCGTTGTCTACTAGAATATTGCTCAGTTTCAGAGGCACCTCATTCAGCAACAAATTGGAACAAACTTTAGGAATAAAATTGTGTACAGTCAAAACAGATCTAGCATAACCCGTAAACAAGGCGGCCTGCATCTGATAATGAATCACAGTGACCAAGAACCAAAAACCTTACTGCAATCTCAGAAGGCTCACAACGGGCCACATGGAAAATAAGCCGCACAATTTTAATTCACAATTATTTGTACTTATAAGTGGTGAATTTCCGTATTTGCCTACCTCGATATCAGTACCTGTCATGTCAAATTGATAATTTCGCTGACAAAGTCAAGAAATGACAGTATCTATGGTGTATTCAAAAAGTTCTTAATCATTCCGTAACATATTTTCCCCAAATTCTAAATAAAAAAATTGATAAATCATTGTAATTTATAGCCTATATGTTAATCTGATGCATAAACAATATTCGTGTAAAGTTTCACCAAAATCTGTTCAGTAGTTTTTGCGTGAAAAGGGAACAAACATCCATCCATCTATCTATCCATCCAAACAAACTTTCGCGTTTATAATATTAGTGGGATGGGATGGGATAGTTAGGTACCACCTATAATTAAAAAATCTTAATTTTATCGGTAAATAATTTTCACATTATATTCTTAGGGATGCTCAGTATGACATAAAGAAAAATCGAAATAAAAGATACTTAGTATTTTTAGCGTGGCTTCTCAAAATATGTTCATACACAGGATATCCAGATTCTGTTTTAGTTGTATAGATATAAGATTATTAAACGCACTTATTTTCCAAAAAGTACAAAATAAGTATCCGTATTTCTATATTGTATGGGAGTGACCTATCACCTTTTCACTCCAAGCCTTCCTCACCTGCCCGTGGTGCATCCTGCCGACCAACAAACGAAGCTCTGGCAAACCGACTGGTGGTGGTAAAACCATAACGATGGAAGGCGTAGCTAGATATCACAGGCCTATGACGGGCAGCAGCGTGACCGGAGCGAGAAGCTACGCCCTGCGATCGCCAACCCGCCTGCCCAGGTGGCGCTTATACCCATAATATCCTCCAGATGTTTGCCCTAGGTGGCGAGCAACTGAAAAGGCCTGTGTCCAGCAGTGGACTGTAATAGGCTGATGATGATGATGATTTCCATATTAATCAATTTTAAACGTATCGCGCCGACGCCAGCCCTCTCCTGGCCGAAAATCGGCCACAATGACCATTCTCCAAGCAGACCGGGCAAGTATGCACGAGATATTGAAGTGTACATGTTTATGCCCATACACAAGTGCATTACGTGCGGTTGCTCTGTTTGAAATAATGAGAATTCATAGTAGTAACTAGGTACGTAGGTAAGCACCATTTTTGATACCGTAAAAAGACTAATTGACTCAAAAAAAGTGCGCACGCGACATAACAATCTGATGACTGCTGACCCCAGTGGCGCATTATATCGGTTCCCGGTAGGATTCAATGTAGAAAACGAACTTTTTTAGATAACTCGAATAATTCAGGAAGACGTCGCTCTGGATAAGTCATCACCGGAACTTACAGTTAAGAGAACCATAGCTTAAGACCAGGTGATTCCTGAACAATGGGCCGCGGCTTCCAATGGCCAACCAGAGGCCAACATGATGTACCTACATTGTGTTTGTCCTGTGTCAACCTATGTTCAGATTTCTCAGCACTCAAATCGAATACCTATAACTTCATCATCTTTTGAGCATCCATTCGTAAGCGCGTGTGATAAAATAAGAGACAAAGACGCGTACGTACATGATATAATGACAAAGTAAGCTCTTCATGACAAACCGATGTTCACGCAGGCAAAGCCGTGGGCAGCAGCTAGTAAATACATATTATACATAGAAAACACCCAGACCAATACAAACAGACATGTTCATGAACAGAAATGTTTGTACTGTGCGGGAATCGAACCCACGACCCTAGGCTCAGAGTTCTACCAGGTACCAGGCTCGGTGGCTCATTTGGTAGTCCAAATGAGCCACCGAGCCTGTATAACGAAATATATTGCTGATTATTTTAAGTAGTTAGTGTTACCACTTCTTCTCATCAGGCTGAGTAGGAATCACGATTGATGGCGTAGCGTGAGGAAACTCAACTGATAAAGAAACAGTATTCAAAATGCAAAAGCGATGTATAAGATCTATGTTTGGCCTGAAAACAACGGATAGCTGTAAACCTTATTTTGGAAAATACAAAATTCTGACACTTCCGTCTTTGTATATTTTGGAAATGGCATTGTTCGTGAAGGCAAATCCGTCACTGTTCCTGCGTTTGGAAGATGTTGTTAGTCGGAACCGACGTGACAGCACCAGACTACGAATGATCCCCTCAAAGACAGCTCTCATGAGCAAAAGTATATTGTGCATGGCACCAAGAATTTTCAATAAACTCCCTGTGACCCTTAAACAATTGGAATTTAATGAATTTAAACCAAGATTAAAAGCTTTATTAATCGACAAATGCTATTACAACGTGACGGACTTTCTTAACGATAAATTTTGACTTATTTACTTTTGACATTGTGCTGTGATATATATATATTTTTTTTTAATGTAAGTGAATTGTTGACATGATCATGGGCACCAACCTACTAGGTATCGAAAATATAATTTGTACACCGTAAAGGTACGACATGTTGGGACTTTTTATGCAATATTATACATATATCATCTGTATTATGTACACATGTTTGAACAAATAAATGATCTTTATCTTTATCTTTAGCGTAATACCACAGGCCGGGCAGCAGCATCACTGGAGCTACGCACTGCGATCGCCAACCCGCCAGTCCAGCGTTGCGATTATGGGTAAATCCTCCAGGTGTTTGCCCAATGTAGTTAACAACTTTTTTTATGCAATAGGCGGCGGTAGATGAGCAAATGGTAATGCCTATGCAAATGGTAAGCAGTCGACACGGCACATGCACACCCGCAACTCAAATCGAGTTCTGGGGTCGCTGCCGGCCTTTTAAATGGGAATACGTTCATTTCTTAAAGGTTCCCAAGTCGTAGCTGTTCGGAAAGACTGTCTCAGGAAATTGGTTCTACAAAACCGAAGCGCGAGGCAAGTAGTTCCTCATAAAACGTACGGTTGAGGATCTCCCGACCGTCGAGATGATTAGGATTTTGGAATCGGTTACGTGTGTTGCGGTGAAGAAACTCAGCAGACATGTCTCCCAAGGACAGGCCAAGTCTCGCTGGCATTTAGTGGGACTGATTAGATGGTGCTCTTGTAAACCAGGCCCTTTAGTTTCACCGGTATCCTAGTGTCACAACTGACACCGGTTACTTTTCGCCATTTGGCCCAAGCAGCGCTGATGATGATGTAGTATAAAAATAGTAATAAAAAACAAATATCCAGTACCTGTAAATCGGACTTGACGCTGAAGCCGCAAGAGGCCTATGTCGTGTAATCTGGTGATCCGGTTCCAGGCGGGGTGAACGATGTAGGCCTCGACGTTCACCACCTCGGCGCCCTCGTTGCACTCCTTGCTCTTGTCCGGCAACGTTTTGCAGTCCCGTCCGGGGTTCTCCTTGTCATACTCACCCACACGGACGTACTTGCTGAAATAGCAGAAGTAGAAGTAAGCCAACCCAAAACATGCTACACAGCGCCATCTAGCCACAAACTAAGCCAAACCTTGTACTAGGGTACTAGACAACTAATAAACTTACTTAGATACTTTTTTTTGTAAATAAATACATATTATACATAGCCAACACTCGATACTTTGTATATAATTACATAATAAGTATAAAAATAAATTAGAAAATAGGAGCCAAGTTCAAAATACATACTTAGAATAATAACGCATAATGTAAGAATGCATAAGATAAAACATTACAAACAAGTGTAAAGTGAATATTTTTACAAAAAAATAATAACAACTATTATAACCATACCTAAAATTTACGATCATAAAAGAATACTTACGGTGGTCCATTGCTAGTATACTTGATGCAGTGGGCCGCTGTTACAACATGCTTGTTGGTTATGAGCGACCCGCCACAGTACGACGTAGAGCGCCTTCGTTCGTAGTCTAGGACTACCGCCCATGGGTAAACGTCTACTCCTGTGACCTGTCCCCCTGAAATGTCTTGAATATTTATTTAAAGGACGAGAGAAAACCGTCTCAGTTTTAATGGCGAAAGCTGATCATGTTGTGTACATCAAAAGCTTGGTGAATGTTCTGCGCCTTAAAGCAGAAGCAACGTCACTAGGGAGGAAACCCGACAGACCCTGATGGGGGCCTCGCCAGTGTGACGTGGTCATCATCATCAGCCTATCGCAGTCCACTAAATCCCTCTCCAATTCTTCAATTCTGATGGCTATACCTCCACCAGTCGGTTACCAGAACCTTATTTGCTATTCAGCAGGATGCATCACAGTTAGGTGAGAGTGGTTTGGAGTGAAAAAATGATGGGTCGCTCTCTTAACCCTTTCCCTGTCCACCGATCAGACACAATAGAATTTTTATTCAAATTTAAATGTGATACACAGGACAGGGGACATGTTAAAACAAAGGGACATGGTATAGTGGGCTAATCATTCGTTTACCTGAACTCAAGGTTTACTGAAACAAAAACAAGAGAGGTCGGACTCACCAATGATCCTGGCGCCAGTGCTAATATCCACACCGCAGCACTTCGAGGTAGGGTTGGGAGGCTGCGATATAGTACTGTCGCATTCACTAGACGTCTGTCCCTGGCTACTGGGCCCACAGCAGAAATTCAATGAATAGCCCACTCTTAAACGATACATACATAATATTATACTGTACTATTTTATATAACTCACATAAGAGAAAGAATGACGAAACCTTTCGAGAAAAGGCCCTTGCGCTTCGCTTGGCTCGTCTTGGCGGGGGCACTGCCGTACGTACGTCTAGATAAAGTGTACTTTTTAAGTAAGTCGTTACACAACTTACAAATACACCAAAAAAAAAATTAAATTATATCAAAAGCACACATACAAAGTTAGCTGCACTGAACTTTACATGGCGGTCGCCGTAGATCCTTCTTTCACATTTCTTTCTGCTTAGCCCTATAGTTAACTCACGGAGCAAATACAATCTACCAAAAAACCATACGTGAAATTGTAAGCAGTATATTCCGTTCACAACCTTTCGACAATTTACGATCTCGCCAGATAGGTTATAATCTAACGGTATTTACAATTTTACAGTTACATAAAGAATACGCTCTCATCAACTCTTAATACGGATTTTGTTAACACTCACCTAAATTCATTTACATATTTTATATTTTGTGTTGTTCTTGTGAGCATCGTGTCTAAGAGATGTTGACAAGCTCGTATGTCTTTGACGATACCGCTTTTGCCATCAGGGGTAGTGCAATTGCTACAACAGAACTGTAACATAAATATAAATCACTACATAGTATAGTAAAACAAAGTCGCTTTTCTTGTGTCCATATAGGTCTTTAACAACGCAACGGATTTTGATGCGGTTTTTCATAATACATGGATTCAAGAGGAAGGTATAAATATTTCTTCATTTCGAGGGCGGGTCGCTAGTAACATAATAATAATACAAGACTTCCTGGACGATAATACTACATGAGCATAATGAGCTGCTCGCCTGTGTCATGACAAATATTCTATTAATATAATACATACATTAAAATATAATAATTTATTCTCTATGAAATGTTGAATTTCTCGAATATAAGGTCAAATGTTTTTTACATACAATTTTTATGTCAACTGTATGGTGTGTAAAGAAGAGTTATATCTTTCTAAACAAATTATTTATATTTAATTATCATTCACAAAATTCATTAACTTTAGGTACCTTGTCATACGAGTCATCATAGCACTTAAGATTCCTTTGGCTCAAATCGTAATATATTTTCGCCTTGACATCTTGAGGTACTTTGTTATTTTGAGCCAAGTTTTGGTTCTCTAAAAGCTTCGGGCACTCTTCTATCGGCCTGCAAACACCGACCCCGCCATCGGGCGTTTGACATTCTGATTCTGAAAAGGAGGAAGCCCTCGTTAGTCTAATTTCTTCGAACTCTCAACTGCAAATAGCCAAGGATGACAAGTGACTGTAATCGGGATTAAGGCCCGAACTAACACTTGACATTGGCGAATTATCCGTGTTAACTCTACACGCGTGATAGAGTCCATTCCCAACAAAAAAATACAGAATGCCACTTTTGACGCCTTGATGTCAAAAATCTTTGATACACATGTGGATACATAGTAACGCCTTCATGGGGATGTAAGCCAGCGGCCTATCATCTTTTCCCTCCAAGCCAACCTCACCTGTCCGTGGTGCATCCTGCCGAATAACAAACTAGGCGCTGGCAACCGACTGGTGGCGGTATAATAATTACAATTTAAGGCGTAGCTAAAAAATAACAAAAACCGATGACGCAGCGTCATAATTAATGCTAAAAAACCGGCCAAGTGCGAGTCGGACTCGCGCACGTAGGGTTCCGTACCACTGATTGAATGAAAAAAATTAGGTAATTTGATTTATGATGTTTAAAAAAAAACTGCTGTCTAGATTTCATTGAAACTAACGACCGTATTCACAAACGTTACTATGCGAGGCGCGGACGCACAGTGCCTGAAATCCTATACGTTTTTGGGTACCTGTGCGTTCCCGCGACGCATAGTAACGTTTGTGAATACGGCCGTAATTTCGTTAGTAGTTTACATAGTAATACACATCATATACGTTTTTCAGTTTTATAGTGCCCATATTTTAGAAGTTACGGGGGGGACACATTTTACCACTTTGGAAAAGTCTCTCGCGCAAACTATTCATCTGAGAAAAAAATGATGTTAGAAACCTCAACATCATTTTCAAATACCTATCCATAGATATCACGTATGGGTTTGATTTTGAGAGTTTCAGTTCCATGTATGGGGAACCCCAAAAATTTTGGACTTTTTTCTGATTTTACTTTAAAATCTTAATGCGGTTAACAGAATACATCTACGTACCAAATTTTAATAATGTAACTCTTATAGTTTCGGAATAAACTGGCTGTGACATACGGACGGACAGACAGACAGACAGACAGACAGACATGACGAATCTATAAGAGTTCCGTTTTTGCCATTTTGGCTACGGAACCCTAAAAAGCCACATGTTAAAGGCGTCGTTTTCCCACCATGATATCTACTAGATTCGCACTCACAAATTTCCCGAAATCCCAGGATTAATATTTTAAAAAAAATTTACAAGAAGCAGCTTCCATAATACTGCAGCCAAAAATAAACTTCAATTAAATATGCATCCGTTCTCTAATTATCACGTAAATTACCTTTAGAACGCACCCGAAAAATAAAAAAAAAGAATCTTACCTTGGGCCTTGTTTGAATACACAACAGAAAACAGAACAAAACTTTGCAAAAGTGTTCTCATTTCTGCCAATATTATTAACTAATTACTACAAAAGAGACGTGCCTTTTTCCGGCAACTTCTATAGGAAAATGACTGAATTAAATAATGAGCTCATATTAAACGGTGGCCATTTTTATCTTATCTGCACATTTTGTTTTATTAAGTGTAAAATATGTAATGTCGCGTTTACACGCTCGCGTTTAATACGACATTCAACGGGCACAAACACAAGCACAATCATGAGAACGGGCTGTTCGACTGTTTGAATGTGCACGTGCGTGCGCAGTGTGTAGGGCAGGGCTGCTCGCCGAGCTGCTTGCCAGGTTGCTTCCCGGGCTGCGTGGCACGCGTGTAAACCTAGCATAACAGTTCGTACATTAGGTACACAAATATTAAACACTAACTTGTAACGTAGGTTACGTAGGTATTTAATTGTCGAGTTAATCTGAGCTATATTATTTGATAGCGTTTTAGGTATTATACGGGATGCAGGCCCAGAGCTAAGCTATGTTAATTTAGCTTACATATGTATGCCACATACGATTAGCCTAAAGGAGGCTGTACGGGCAAGCCATCGGTACATTCGTTTTTGCGTACAACGCGCCCCATATTGGGCCGCGCGTGATTTTGTTTACTTTTGATATTTTTATTAATTACTTACACCAACTATCTAGTACGTCACCGAATGTCTAAGCACAGTAAAATTTCAAGAAAGTCGAGGAAAGATTGCCACAGTTTTTACGTGTACTTTACTCAACTACAATATACTACTTGAAACTCCGGCGATCTTTCTCTTTGGCGTATTCACTACTACTTAACTACAACTTATGTACGGAGCTTCGTGGTCTACTAAGCGTAGCCCCTACAGAGGCCTAGTCCATAGACTACATACTTCATATGCATAAGTACATGCATATGAAGCGGATTGGCGTATACACGGATGTGTATACGCCAATCCGCTAAACAATGTTCATATTGTACCTACACGTTTTAAGAAATCTAATATTCATTGTTTCAGGAGCTACAAAAGAAATTGGCACAGCTCTCACCAGGGTGTGTCTGCGCCACCGCGCCATAGAGACGAAGATGAAAACTTTTATCGGGTAATTAGTTGTTTAATATTTGATTAATCTCTTCCGGTGGGCATCGTAAGAGTCGACTAAGCGACTTCTTCAGATTTCAGCTTCTACCCGACTGGTGGAGGCGACCATTATTTAGCAAAATTATAATAATACATGATGTATGTATACGTGTATTAGTGCTTCTTTATGGAAAAATTTTAAGTTAGACCCCTAGTTACATTGGTGAAAATCGCATTCAATTTCATGCAGTAGGTTTTGCGAGATGCGCGTTCAAACATAAAGATAAAAAATTCTCCCGTTTTCCCAACTCTTCCCTTCACTGCTCTGCTCCTATTGTTTCTAACGTGATGAAAGTTATACTATAACCTGCCTAAGAGTATGAAGAATAATGGTACTAAGTCTTTTTTTTAAATCTGTCGAGTAGTTTTTGTTTCTACAACGAACATACAGACAGACAAAAATTTTACTGATTGCATTTTTGACATCAGTATCGATCACTAATCAGCCCCTGATAGTGATTTTGAAAACATATTTCATGTACAGAATTGACCTCTCTACAGATTTATTACAAGCATGGATATACCTTGTGATTTCGTGCGCTGTCCTGTTTGGACATGAAGACTTGGCTTCTTCTGTATTCCAGTGCTCTAATGGAGACGCTAATAACGCCGCTGTCGGACCGCGCGGAGGAGTGGCGGCGCGGCGCGTGCGGCGGCGCGGGCGGCGCGCTCGGCCGCGAGCACGCGCGCGAGTGCAAGCGTGCGCGCGCCGAGCTGCGCCGCCGCGTGCACGACGCGCAGAGACACGCGCGGAAGGCGCGCCGCGCGCCGCACGACGCCAAGCGGCGGGCCGACGTCTGCATACAGGTACTGTGTCGTAGCTAAGCGTATGCTGAGACCAGAGTTCCCAATTTAGGAGTTTTCCCCCCCAGATTTAGAGGGACAATAGGTGTGATAGAATTTTTAGAGGTTTAAAATGTTTAGGGGTATTTTAATGGAGTTTTTACTCTTCAATATTGTTATCCTAATAATATTTTTTTGTTGACATAGCGATTTAAAACGACATCTAAAACGTACTTAATTCTACAACTATGCCAGATAAGATTCGGTCAAAAAAATGGACCACTGATACGAGACAGGGCAGTTGAGTCAGACATAGGCCCTACACTCCTTTGCGCTCCCGAGAAAGACGACGACGTGTCTTCGGACGCACGTGGCCAGTGAATCGTACCGTGCGAGCACCAGTTTATCGGGATAGCTCCCGAGGTGTGCCTGTCTGTCATGCGGCACAGCGCTACTGATTTGAGGAGAGGTTGAGTCGAATTCCGATGTGCAGTCCCCTGTCAGATGAACGCTCGTGTTGATACTTGGGGTTAGTAGATATGAGTTAGTGCATACGTATCCTGGTACAAAATAAATAATAAGCAACGATATAAATCATAGCACGTAATTTAGATAAATAAATAGTCCTTTATCTATCTACAATGACTTAAATAACATTTTGCAGGATGTGCAAGAACGAAAACAACAGTTGGAGGAAATGGAGGAGAAGGCGGTGAAGGCGGCGCTCATCGAGGAACGAAGCCGGTTTTGTCACTTCGTGTCTCTGCTCAGTCCTGTGGTCGTAAGTCGCTTTACGTACTTGCATGTGAATCATCATCATCGGTCTTTCGCAGTTCACTGTTGGACACATCTCCAGTTCTTTACCGCTTTGGGCAAACCCCGGGAGGCTTGACCATAATCACCAAGTTGGGCTGATGGGTTGTCGATTATAGTACGTAGCTCCTGTGTTGCTGCTGCCTGTCATCGGCCTGTGGTTTTAGTTACACCTTCAAATATGACTGTTATGCCGCCACCAGTCTGTTGCCAGTGCCTCGTTTGTTCTTCGGCAGGTTGCACCAAGGGCAAGCGAGGTGAGGCTTGTAGCAAAAAGATAATGGGTCTCTCCCTTACATCCCTTAGTCGCTCCATTATATCTCAAGCACACTACTACTTTCCCTTTTCTATCTCGTTTTCAGGAGAGTGAAGTGGCGATGCTAGCCGAAGTGGGCCATCTCCAAGAAGGCAGCGAACAGCTGATCAGACACACGGCCGAACCTAGGACACTGCCGGCTGCTAGTTTACAGGTAAGAGACTTGGTGGGTATACTAAACACTTGGTTAAGTAAGTAATCATTTCAAAACACATCGCATGTAGAAGTGAAAACATCATATAACTTTAACATCTTTATCACTGTTTAGACAGGCTCGGTGGTTCATTTGGTAGTGACCTCTGCCCTCTGAGCCAAGGGTCGTGGGTTCGATTCCCGCACAGTACAAACATTTGTGTTCATGAGCATGTCTGTTTGTATTGGTCTGGGTGTTTTCTATCTATAATATGTATTTATTTACAAAAAAAAATGTATCTAAGTAAGTTTATCAGTTGTCTAGTACCCATAGTACAAGCTTCGGCTTAATTTGAGGCTAGGTGGCGCTGTGTGGCCCAGCGTGGCATGTCTTGGGTTATTTATTTATTATTTATTTATTATTATCTGTGTGCTTGAACCAACATCGGTACCAATATTTCTACGGTTACTATTGGAATTGGAAGAGTTACGTGGCAAAAGATGGCATTACTGGTATCCATTTTGGTAGCTAACGTCCTCGAGGCCTGAACAATAGTTTTAAGTCCCGTAAAATTTTAGTTTAGTAAAGTATTTTACATTCAATATCGTTTTGTGGACATTTGTGCAAAACGGTTTCAAAGAGTTCACTTTATTCTTTATATGGTTTCTATTCTGTATTTTTGGTAGAAAACTATGTGTGTCTTTAGCAAAGACAAAGATCGAAATCGCTTCTCTGTTTCGAAACTGAACATTTATAAAAATCGCCTTAGCCCACAGAGCTGCCGCTTTTTAAGTCGCAATTTTTGTATGAAGCGTGTTTGCGTGTTTATTGTCAAAGGAGTACATTTAATTTTCTAATTCCTGAAGCAATTCCGGGTAATAGGAATTACACTGTTCTGCACTAGGTGTGTTCATTGAACTGGTCTGATATTGCCCCTTTGCCTTTGTAATTGTCAAGTGTCTTCAGGTGTTGAAGTCTAAAGCCTCTTGGCCGTAACGTAAACAGGAGGCCTTAGGCCTAGTGTAGAGCCGATGATCAGACACGGCTCACATGGAGGTGCAAGCTTCCATATTGATCTATACTTCATTGACAACCGTGTCTCAACGCTCGGCACGGGTTAGAGTTAGCAAGTGCTGGATGCCAGAAGCCCAAGATCGCTGCCGCTCCAGCTTGCTAATTCCATGCGCTACGTCGACTTATTGAAGTAGCATATTGACTTATAAACTCTTGTATGGACACTCCAGGTGATCTGCGACATCAAGTCGTGCTACAGCGGCTGGGCGGAGAGCGGCTCCGCGCCGCACTCGCCGTCCGCCTCCTCGCGCCTCGGCAGCCGCAAGTCCTCTCTAACGTCCATCTGCAGCCTCAACAGCCAGTGCTCCGACACGCAGCACGGTACGTCACACTCATCATCATCATCATCAGCCCATCGCAATCCACTAATGGACATAGGCCTCTCCAGCTGTTCTCCTCGCTCCGGTAACATTGTTTCCCGTCATCAGCCTATGGTATTCAGATACGCCTTCAATTATCATCATCATCATCAGTCCATCGCAATACACTAGTGGACATAGGCCTCTCCAGCTGTTCTCCTCGCTCCGGTAACATTGTTTCCCGTCATCAGCCTATGGTATTCAGATACGCCTTCAATTATCATCATCATCATCAGCCCATCGCTATACACTACTGGACATAGGCCTCTCCAGCTGTTCTCCTCGCTCCGGTAACATTGTTTCCCGTCATCAGCCTATGGTATTCAGATACGCCTTCAATTATCATCATCATCATCAGCCCATCGCTATACACTACTGAACATAGGCCTCTCCAGCTGTTCTCCTCGCTCCGGTAACATTGTTTCCCGTCATCAGCCTATGGTATTCAGATACGCCTTCAATTATCATCATCATCATCAGCCCATCGCTATACACTACTGGACATAGGCCTCTCCAGCTGTTCTCCTCGCTCCCGTAACATTGTTTCCCGTCATCAGCCTATGGTATTCAGATACGCCTTCAATTATCATCATCATCATCAGCCCATCGCAATCCACTGCTGGACATAGGCCTCTCCAGCTGTTCTCCTCGCTCCGGTAACATTGTTGCCTGTCATCAGCCTATGGTATTCAGATACGCCTTCAATTATCATCATCATCATCAACATATCGCTATACACTAATGGACATAGGCCTCTCCAGCTGTTCTCCTCGCTCCGGTAACATTGTTTCCCGTCATCAGCCTATGGTATTCAGATACGCCTTCAATTATCATCATCATCAACCCATCGCTATACACTAATGGACATAGGCCTCTCCAGCTGTTCTCCTCGCTCCGGTAACATTGTTGCCTGTCATCAGTCTGTGGTATTTAACTACGCGTTCAATCATCATCATCATCAGCCTATCCCAGTCCACTGCTGGACATAGGCCTCTCCAGCTGTTCCCCACTTTGGGCAAACATCTGGAGGCTATACTCATAATCGCCACCTTCAGGCACCTTCACCTTGAGGCGGCTAACATCGATGCAGCTGAACAGACTGCCTATCTCCACTAGATTCAAACCGAATATGGCCTCTATTCCAGGCGTGTCAGGGTCCACAGTGAGCTGCTCCACGCCCATCTCCAACGCGTCGTCCAGCGGGACCCTGCCCGCGCCCGGCGCGGACCCGCTCTGTCTCTCCCAGGTACGATACAAGTGTTTGTGGTTATGTTACTGGCTCGTTGGCTCATTTCGTAGTGACAAATATGTAGGCTAGCTTTTTGATGGCAAATAACAGCATAATGAACCGACTACACTGGGACTAAGTAGGTAAGTACACCCTTTCGAACGAAAAAAAAAATCAGTTGAATTGAGATTTTTTTAAATTCCTGCTAGCTAGCTAGCTTAGCAGAAAACGATGATACATTAGCAAAGTATATTCTGAATACTTTGCTGTTCTTAAATGTGGAATCTGTAGCACCGACTTTTACGTTCTAGCGCATCATTGTTTGTAAATTTTTATTAGCTCCACGCAGCCCTAATAATGTCATTTTGACATAGTAGCATGCGCGCAGTAAATATATGCACATAGTTATTATTTATTCTTTTTGTTGTTTTTATACCTAGCTGAGTAGTTAGTAGCAAGTAGCAACACATTTTTGCTAGGTATGTTATTACATACCTAGGAAAAATGTGTTATATTGAGCAAAGACACTTTAATTTTTGTTGTTTGGCATATTTATGTTAAAATATTTACTTAGCAAGATGTGGTCTCCACAGACTCCGCAATAGCGATTAAACTATAAACGCCTGAGTTGTATTGTAAAGGACCATGTAAAGAATCACCACGCAACAACAAACTTAAGTCATATTTTTTAATACATCTTGCTACCATGATGATTTTATATCATGGCAACATTCACTGTACGTATGGGGTTTTCGTGCAAATGGCATTTTTAATTAATTCATGTAAGTATTTATAGAGTTTAAACACAATTAAAAGTAAGACCTACTACAATAGTATATTAAGCTAAAATAGGGGATGAAACTCTATTCCACGCGGACGAAATCGTGGGCACAGCTAGTTCATTCATAAATTCATTCATACATTCAGCTCCCATACATTTATTTGCATGGTCCTTTGTAAATTTTCACTCGGCATTAGCAAGCATTAGCGGAAATGAGCCTCGTGAAGAGGTCAGTTGTCATAAATAAAAAGGTATCTAAGAGTGGCGTGTTGTAGCCGCGGCTGGCGAGCGTGTGCAGCGCCGACTCCGGGTTCCGCTCGCAGGACGCGCTGCAGCGGCGCGACCTCTACGCTCACAACGTAACGCTTGTTTTATTGTTTTTGTTGCTTTTTGCGCTCGATACAAGCGTTCAGGCGCGGTTTGGTTAAGTTTTACGCTCGGAAGGTTACGCTTGCTTTTTTGTTGCTTTTTGTGCTCGACACGAGCGTTAGGGTACGCCTCGGTTCGGTATTACGCTCGCAGCGTAACGCTTGTTTTTATGTTCTTTTTTGTTGCTTTTTATGCTTTGGTTCAGTTTAAATTCCCGGATACACTATGGATATTTTTGTTTCGCGATATGGTGAACAATGCTCAATGACGCTGCAACATTTCAAAGTGTCCTGCGACACGCCCCGCTACATTGTACGTGACCGGGAACAAGCAACATGCATCAAGTCACGTAAATGTCGTAGATGTTCAGGAACATCCTTTATAGCCTCGTATCCACTAGGCAACATTGGCGCGACATTTATTTCGCAGAACATGTTCTTTAACAAGTATGACAGTGTACGTGACGTGGGACACTATGCAATATACTGACATTTAGCAATTCAACAATCGCATGACAGCTGAACTACAGGCTATATAACGCCATCTATCGGGCATTTCATTTCGAAACACCCTCATTGCGCGATTCATTTACATATTTCTCATCGCAGGGCTCTGACAACCAGAGCGTGAGCAGCGAGTGCATAGCAGCGAGCAAGGCGCTCGACGACGACCGGTCTGACGACCACGACGGGCTCGCTAACGCTGGTAAGAACTTAGGGGCTGCGGAGACGACAGACTTTTTGTGCGATAGAGTCTGCGTCTGAGACATTTGAAAAGAGCATCTAGGTCTCTACAGCTCTGCCGACAGAATGATAGAACATGTGCGTTGAGTCTGTGAAATATCCGCGACAGATTTTTACGCGTCGTGTGCGTTATTGCATATAATTGCATCACAGACTAAAAAGTGCTCCATGGATAGTCTGTCGTCTGCGCTGCCCCTTGTGGTGTCAATAATTATCATAATGAAAATTAAATATAGAGTAACAGATAGAATCACTAACAGAAGAAAAGTTAGATGATCTTAATCACCGCTGCCTAGTAGCATGTTTGCCGGTTTTTTATAGGACACATTTCGGAGAATGTCCAAGGGAACTGCATGCATTGATTCCGCCGATTCCTTTCCATCATCGGGATACAAGACGTAGGCTGGTCTACCACCCTTACGTAGTTGACATACCTTTCATCCGTACAAAAAGATTTGCTAATTCCTTCCTGCCGAGGACAGCTAAAATATGGAATTCTCTGCCAGCTGACGTCTTTCCTGAGTGTTACAACTTGGAGGTTTTTAAGGCTAGAGTGAAAAGGCTTTATCTAAGTAAGCATGCTCCATCCTAGACCACATCATCACTTAACGTCTGGTGTGATTGTGGCCAAATGCTTTCTTAGAATTAAATATAAAAAAGGAGTAAAGAGTATCTATCTATCTGATGACCTCCGGCATCCTACTGTGCCTGCAAGATGCAAGTGGTCAGAGCTTTGCCAGTCCAACCGCAGTGGGCAAAACCTGTGTTGCCGATAAATATTCCTTCTTCCTGTATGACCCCAAAGAGCTTCCTCCGGTAAAGACTTGGTGACCTTATTCTGTGTCGGACACCAGCACGCGCGATGGTGTACTGAACTTAAAATAGCGAAATTGGTCGTAATAATTATTTAATTTGCCGTTGACTCAAGAACACTGGAGACGGTACTTACCGGCAATAATAAAAATGTATTTCCATTTATATGGTATGGGTATTTGCAGCGTCGGCGACGTGGCCCGACCTAAAGGACACAGCACAGTTTGAGCGCGCGGCCTCCGCCATCATGGGCGGTCGGCCCCACACTATATCTGCAGGTAAATTAACGTTTTAAAGCAGGCTAACAACAATTTTTCACGCATATTTGAAGAGAGGTAGGGCAAAGCGATTCCTCGCTCGAATTGAACCGCCCGTCCGGGGAAGGACCTCCACCCTATAGAATACCGCAGCCAAATGACCTCCGGGTCCTGTTTCTGTCGGTGACTAAGGTTTCCGGAGCTCGTGGGGGCTCAGGGTTGGGCCGGCATGGCGGTGGCAACTGACCAGCTACTTGCCCGTTGTCACGGGGACTCGGGCTTCTCTTTCGCTTTCCATCAGGCGTAGGGAAGCCATTACGTCGAGCTACTATATAAAAAACCACCACTAATTTATTCAATCTTAAACAGTTATTATTATCATTTATATTTTAATGTGTCAATTAATTTAATTTAATTTGAATAATTTGATTTAATTTAAATAATTTAATTTAATTTAAATAATTTAATTTAATTTAAATAATTTAATTTAAATAATTTAATTTAATTTAAATAATTTAATTTAATTTAAATAATTTAATTTAATTTAATCTAAATAATTTAATTTTTATAACAAGTGTAATTTTCATGTAAGTGACTTTGTAAGTCTTTATGGAGAATAAACTCTTTAAACTTAAAAAGAAATCCCTATTTGTTTAAAATACGCGTAGACAATAATGTATAAGTTGGCGTATGTGTGCAGCGTACACGCGTGCGGGCGGGCTGGGCCGCGCGCCGCTGGGCGCGCACACGTTCGCGCGCGACGACGCGCCCGCGCCGCCCACGCCCGGCGCCGCGCCGCGCCCGCCGCTGCCCACGGTACGTATCACTCAGCGGCCTCGATCCGTCCACTGCTGAACGTGGTTTACGGTTCTTTAACCGATTCATTGCGACGGTACTTTTTGGAAACTTTTGCCCGTGGCGGCAAACAAATTTTAATACTAATTCGTATCTGTCAATCGAAGGTTGTCAACCTCGGAAATTTTGAAATTCACGCTATATCCTGAAACGAACACTACAGGGATAAACTACAGAAAATAATAATAGAAGTCTTGTTTAGCAGTAACCCTTAAAAACGATGTTTACACAGAATTTTAACAAATTGAAAAAAGACGTCTCTCGTGCGTCACACGCCATACACAAAAGAAATTAATGACGGACGTCATCCGCAAAGAATCGGTTAATGGGCATAGTGCCGAAAAAAAAATAGTAAGTCCGTCTTTTAGATCGTTAAAAAATAAAAGACACGTATTTTTTCATTTGTAAATAAGACCAAAAATAACAAAGATATAGCCCATTAAAATTACGCGTGACGTCAGATTTTGGGAGTTTTCTTCGCAAATGAGTGACGTCAAAGACCCCCACTCCTACGTTTGGCCTGTATTTTTGTTATTTTTTGATCAAATGAAAAAAGGAAAAATACGTGTTTTTATAATCTAAAATACGGACTAGATATAATGTACTTATTTTGACCCTGGAATCATCCCTAATAGGGATGATCCCTAATTTCTTTGTCCCGGGCTTCCCCCGTCCATCAACTGCCAGCAGTTCTTCTAAGGTCATCCGCCCAGCGGGTTGCTGGGCGTCCTACATCATCATCATCATCCTATTGGATATACCCATAATCGCCACGCTGGGCAGGCGAGTTGGCGATCGCAGGGCGTAGCTTCTCACTCTGGTGACGATAGCGAGGTCCGATCTGTACTGATGCCGTTACGTTACATTCGCGTCATACAAAAGTTTTTGTGAAAAGGACACATGTAATTTCTTAAAACTATTTTATCTCATCCATTTATCAGCCAATATTGGTTTCATTATCCACGCTATTATTTTGTGTATTTTACGACAAATATTTAAATACACGAAAAAAGAAATTGTGCATAATTTCTATTTCATGAATTGGTCGTTTTTCAATGTCTTTATTTGTGAAACGCGTATGCGATACAAATTAAATATTGTATTGTAATAAAGTTGTGTTAATGGATGTGCAGCGCTGCTCGTCGCTGGAGCGGCCGTCGGTGCCGGCCAAGTCGCAGGCGGACTTCAAGCCCGCCAAGCCCTCCTCACTCCCGCCGCATCTCACCAAAGGTACACTAATTATATGCTAATCATACGGAACACAGTACATAAAATAATAAATAAATAACCCAAGCCATGCCACGCTACACCAGGCCACACAGCGCCACCTAGCCCCAAACTAAGCCGAAGCTTGTACTATGGGTACTAGACAACTGATAAACTTACTTAGATACTTTTTTTTTTGTAAATAAATACATATTATACATAGAAAACACCCAGACCAATACAAACAGACATGTTCATGAACACAAATGTTTGTACTGTGCGGGAATCGAACCCACGACCCTTGGCTCAGAGGGCAGAGGTCACTACCAATTAATGAGCCACCGAGCCTGTCAATAATAACTCAAGACACACCACGCAGGGCCACACAACGCCATCTAGTCTTAAACTAAGCCAAAGTTGGCTATGGGTAGTAAAAAACTGATAACAAACTTACTTATACACTTTTGTTTTTGTTGTAAATAACACAGCAAACAATACAAACAGACATGTTCGTGCACAAAAATGTTTCTACTGTGCGGGGGATCGAACCCGTTGTGGGTTCGATCTTTAGATCAGAAGGCAGCATTCCCAGTAGCGGCATTAAGGTAAGGCGCAGTTGGGCGACATTCAAGAAGCGAGCCTACAGATTTCTGAAGGGCTGCAACGCTCCTGTGGCTCCCTTGGTGTTGTGGTGTCTATGGGCTGAAGTGAATTACCATCAGGTGACCTTCAGAGCCGTTTGCCTCCTCTGTCAAAAAAAAAGTCCAGGGCGCCCGATATTTCCGAATAGCATACATTTTGATACAGATAAGGTCTCTCAACGCTGGTTGTTTGTCGCAGAGATGCCGGCGGCGCTGTACGTGAACATGTCGGAGCTGGCCACGCTGGCGGCGGCGCGCGCGCAGCACCACGACCACCCGCCGCAGGAGAAGGTACGTGCCTTTGGTAGCCGGGGACTATGCGTCTGCGCATCCCCGCTGATAGGGGAACGACGGGGTATATGGGACTCACGCCCTGCCTCAAAAAGGTTTTTTTTAATATTGGTTTTTACGGCTCTGGGAGCTTGCCCTTCTAAGCCAGTCTTTATGTTTTGTGCAGTTTATTTGGGTAGAATTGTTGTTCAACAAATTTTGTTGTAAAAGTTATACACAACACAATCACAAGGGACCAGTGTTGCCACGTCCGAATTATTTAAATCGGTACAAGAGGTCGAAAAAATCGGGATCTAGGGTTACAGATCGGGACAATGGACAAAAAACCGGCCAAGTGCGAGTCGGACTCTCGCACGTAGGGTTCCGTACCACTATACAGCTAAATAAATGTTTTTCTTTACGTTTTATTATATTGG
The DNA here is from genome assembly GCA_031163375.1 of Conogethes punctiferalis. Lineage (NCBI taxonomy): Eukaryota > Metazoa > Arthropoda > Insecta > Lepidoptera > Crambidae > Conogethes > Conogethes punctiferalis. The sequence goes on from CM062102.1 coordinate 2,312,666, forward strand.
AGTTAATTAAATGAAAAACTTAGGTAATTTGATTTATGACGTTTAAAAAAAAACTACTAGCTAGATTTCATTCAAAACAAATTTCGTTAGTGGTTTTCATAGTGATACATATGATATATTTTTTTCAGTTTTATCATGCCCATATTTTAGAAGTTACGGGGGGGGGGGACACTCATTTTACCACTTTGGAAGAGTCTCTCGCGCAAACTATTCAGTTTAGAAAAAAATGATGTTAGTAACCACAACATCATTTTTAAATACCTATCTATAGATACCCCACACGTATAGGTTCGATGAAAAAAAAAAATTTCAGTTTCAGTTCTATGTATGGGGAACCCCAAAAGTTTTGGATTTTTTTCTGCTTTTATTTTAAAATCCTAATGCGGTTCACAGAATACATCTACGTACCAAATTTCAATAATGTAGCTCTTATAGTTTCGGAATAAACTGGCTGTGACATACGGACGGACAGACAGACAGACAGACAGACAGACAGACATGACGAATCTATAAGGGTCCCGTTTTTGCCATTTTGGCTACGGAACCCTAAAAACAAGGGGTCAAACGCCTGGGTCTAGTTTATTGCGTTTTTTTAATTTTATTTATTTATACTGTGACGGATTACAAACAAACATTATATTCAAAATTACGTTTATGATCTGGATTGCAATCAAATAATAAATTAAGTATTATAATCGGGACATTTAGCATCCCGATCAGGCACAAAGCGCGACACGTCCCAAGACCCCTCAAAATCGGTACGTCCCTCTCAATCGGGGCACTTGGCAACACTAGTAGGTCCCCACTAAAACCCCGGCACCTCTGTCAAGCATATTTCAGATGGTGTCACGGGGCCCCGAGTGGCCCATATTAGCTGGTCCGATAGCCCTATTACTCTATTTTATTACTTCTAAACTTGCGATATCAATAAAAAAAACCCTTCGTTTCGTTATTCTCTGATTTCAATTTGGCACACGATGCAGGGTATTCCCTGTATAATCACTCTATCTAATTTTTAAATAGCGCATCAGAAGTTTTATATATCACAGCATTCACAGCATGCAAAATCAAAGGTAAACGATTCTGTTCTATAGTACCTATGTAGTGAAGTGGATAATGCTTATTAGGGTTATAAATAAAAAGACCACAATCCTTAATTACAAATTATATATTAAAAGCATTACAAAGCCATAAATTACGCGCACAAAATTAATTACTTTAGATTTATATCGGCTACGTTACTAATTCTAGTACCTAGCTATTTAAATAAATAAATACCTAGACCAGGTTGAAAATCCTCATGTTGGTAGTCTTGTCAAGGTGGAAAGTCGGCTTCTCCCGCCTGTGGCGACCTGAACTGCAACGAAATGACAACTGTAGTAAATATAGATGAAACTTAATAACTTAATAATCACAACATTAACACCAGAAATAAGCACAAGCTTGCCGTTCCACGTCTGAGGCTTCATAAAACTGGGAAGTCCTTCGTCGGATTAGGTATTAAATTATTCAATAAGCTACTAGAACATGTTGTCGAACTGCCCACTCATAAATTTAAAGAATATCTAAAATCATTACTAATGAAAGGGGCTTACTATAAAGTAGAGGACTTTTTGAACGACAACATTCCTTGGATTGCAGATTCTTAGTCAACACTCCTATTGAATTGTATAAACTCAATTTACAACTTTGCATTGTATAAGTTTAAATTTTCTTATTTATAAACGTTGTAATATAAAAATTGTAAGAATTTTGGCGATGAAAAAGAGTAACTAGGTATCCAGTTTCTTGCCGGTTCTTCTCGGTAGAAAACGACCTTCCGAATCCGGTGGTAGATTCATTGTTTGTACTTGCATTATTTGACGATTCATAAGTGCTCGTCATGAGCCTACTTGAATAAAGATATTTTTCCTTTTCATATATATCGTTAGATTATAATCTATCTAGCGAGATTGTAAACTGTCAACGGATTGTCAACCGTAACATACTGCTTGCAATTCAACGGGTTATTATTTTAGGTAGATTGTAATCGATCGGAGTGAAACTGTTAAATTACAATCTGGCGTGCGTTTAATTTGATTGCTTTCGTTTTTCCGAATCGCAGGCGTTTTGCAGTAAACCACTTTTGCTCTTCTTTTATCGTTAGGGGCCTGAAGTTAGGTACTAAAATACTTTCAATGTTCAATGTTATATCGATTACCTATAGGAGATTGCGCAATTATTAAATTTGATTCCTAGCTATTACGCTTTCGGTAGCATAAACATTAAACATCCTAATTACTTACTAATTCTTACAACGCTGCCCGCCAAAGTTTATCAACAACAGCCTGACTGTAGTAACAGTTTAGTACTTTCAACAAGGAATATTCACAAACTCCTTGGCACTTTTGTCATTTCCCTTATAGGCGGGGCCTAGGGTCCTAGGAGACTAGGCTGCCTTGGCACCGCCCATATTCTGTGCCCATAAATTCCCGATCCAACCAAAAAAAGGATTATACTAAATCTTAGAACCACCAATTTCTTTTCGTTTACTATCAGTCGTACCCTTTCTCTACTAAGTTGAACCTTTTTTATTCCAAATTGGTTAGCGCTTGACTGCAATTCACTAATGATAAGCGATATCGCAGTCTCCGATGGGGCGCGTTTACCCAACTGAAAACCGGTTCACTCTCGCCTTGAATATCGGCAGTCTCTGAGAGCATGAAGCCTGGCAAAGAGTTCCATGGCTGTTCGTACTATGAAAGTGTAGGCGAAACGTGCTGAGCGAGTCTTTGGAACTTGCACCACCACGTAACGGGGCCTATTCGCCATATCCCTGCTGAACTGAAAGAGCATATACGTACATCTTGTCCCAGTGGAACTTGGCTGCCAGCGTCTCCGAGATCTGGCCTTCCTTTAGCTGCTTCTTGACCGCCCGCTCCACGAGCCGCATCGCAGAGAACATGTTCTGCACCGACTGGGGTTGGCGGTTCCGCGATGTCGTCTGAAATGGGGAATAATAGATAAATAACCCAAGACGTGCCAGACTGGGCCATGGCTATGACCCATCACACAGCGCCATCTAGTTCTAAATTAAGCCGAAGCTTGTGCTATGGATACTAGACAATTGACTTTTCTAGGTATTTTTTTTATAAATAGCCAGGATGTAGGGGAGCGACCTATCATCTTTTCACTCTAAGCCACCCTCACCTGCCCGTGGTTCATCCTGCCAAATAAGAAACGAGGCTCTGGCAACCGACTGGTGGCGATATTTAACTACGCCTACATGTGTGATGTTTATCACACATGTAGGCGTAGTTAAATATAGGGAGCAGCGTTACCGAAGCGAGGAGGCGCGCCCTGCGATGGCCAAACCGTGGCTATTATCGAACAACTGGAGAGGCCTATGTACGTCCAGCAGTAGACTGCGATAGGCTGATGATGATGATTAGATTAAAGGCCACTTATGTTGGTCACTCGCCATAATCTCGACTGCGTCAAACAGCTTGTTGAGCTCCTTCCTCTCGCGGTCGCTGAGCGTCCGGTCCTGCCAGTCGAATATGTCGCTCTCCTTCAGCCGGCTCTTGATGCGGTCCAGCGTGATGGGCGCGCCCTGGTCCGGGATCTCGCCGGACTTGTACGCGGCCTTTACGTCTTCTTCCATCGGACTGTACATGATAAGGCAACATGAGACTAGGTATAGATTAGTTAGAGGGTTGTAAGAACGAAATTGACTTTATAAATTAAATAGAAGTAATGTACAAACAAAAGGCGGACTTAATGCTGCATAAGCATTCTCTACCAGTCAACCATAGTAATGCTGGTGAATCTATTTGCAGAACTGAACTATGTTAATATATATTTTTTTTAATTATTTTATTAGGCTAAGCATAAACAGATGTAGGTAGCGTCCTGCAAAGTAGAGGGTTCGTTACATCCAATTCACTCCTTAAACTAAAACTTAAAACGACTTTTTAAATGTAATGATAGAAAATGATATTTACTTACCATTCGTAACTTATGCGAACATTGATAGCGACACTGAAACAGAAACACTTATTATTTTTATTGTAAGTGTACTCTGTAATGCGTAACTCTCGGTCTACTTTGTTGTCTATCTATTTATTTATTTGTCACACAAAACAGAAATACAGTGAATACAATTATAATAATACAAGTTATGCCATGAGTTTAGGCTGTATCTCCACAAGCATGTGTGAACAGCATGTCTTTACTGTGTCAGCATTGATATCAAGTAAGAAGTGTAAAACTATAAATTCATGCAACTAAGCTGATCATTAGAAAGGAAAAAGAGATTCTATCCTTTTTCTCCGTGGAAATCAAGTCGATTAAACTGTTCATGTAAAACATAAAGTTCTTTTAATCCTTTAATACCACAGTAAATCCATTGCTATTGGCTAAAAGTACCCTTAGAACATACATAGACTCCTAAAGATGCGAGTTAGTACTCGTATGCGATATATTACGATCTATTGTAGAATCACTTATTTTTGAAAGAAAGAAGAAAGAAAGTAAAAATGTTTATTAGGTACCCAAAAATACACAGGAGCACAATAAACTGTAAATAACATTATAGACAGTAAGTACCTAAAAGGTCTCCGCTCAGCATATGTCGCGGTGCCGCTAAGCGCTGCGACGCTGATTTTCTGCGGATGCCTGCACATCTTACAGCTAACGTACAAAGACACACTCGTATAGTTTACAAATCAGTCATTTCAATTAAATTTTTCCCACGGCTTCGCAAACGTTATCCGTACCACGGTCGTGCTGAAATTTTCAGTGGTATCGTCAATAATATTTGCAAACTAAGTACTTGATTACACCAACGGTTCGTTGTGGGAAAATGATTAGAACTGAGTAGATATTTGTAAACATCGCCAAGTTGTTCAAATTGGCTCGTAAAATTTATATTTAATTTGCAAAAGTTTGTTTACAAATTTGACGACCTCGGGTGATTGTGGGAGCGTGGATGTTTCAAACGTTCCAGGTACTATTCCCGTTCGGTCACGGGTAAATTAGAAAAAACTTTTGTATATTGGTCGGGTCTTATTGTTCTGATAAAAATGTTAAGGATGATTACTTTTAACACGAATTAACCCTCCAAGAAGGAGCCGAATTAAGTTCGACTTCAACATCGAAGTTTCGACTCCGATGTTGTCGGACAGCTTGTGGTAAACAAGTTTATTATCCGACAGAGTGTAGAGATTATCCGACAGAGAACCATAGTCACTGAACTCATAGCCTCACAGCCTATCTTCGCTGGGAAACTTTGTGCATATGCGAGCACGAAAGCACACTATTCTGATAGTAGTAAGTTACGGCAGCAGTAGAACGAACCTTCAATTAATCGCGTTTAGCATCAAGGTCAACTTTACGTTCAATTCGGAGTACGGCATTTTTGCTAGGTGGAATGCAAAGGGGATTATACACGGTTTTTATAGCACACTGTAAAACAACTTATTACATAACTATTATGTGATTCCCTCTGCGCGATTGTAACTGTTGTTGTAAACATTTATTAGTCACTGACTTGCAATCAATCAATGTACGGGAGTAGAGGTACATTTTGTAACTCATGTGTATCATCATCAACCAATCACAGTCCACTGCTGATATGTCCAGCCTGCCTCTCCAGCTTTTACACCTGGAGGCTTTGCCCATAATCGCCATGCTGGGCAGGCAGATTGGCAATCGCAGGGCGCAGCTCCTCGCTCCGGTGGCGCTGCTGCCCGTCACCGGCCTGCGGTATTTAGCTACGCCTTCAATAGTGATTGTTATTCGTCAGTCTTGTTTGTTATTCGGCAGGATGCGTCAGGGGCAGGTGAGCTTGGAGGAAAAGATCAAATCTATTTTATTGCAAATTCAAATAATCTTAATAAAAAACCACTCTCAAATCCTATCCAAACTACCATCTACTTGGAATCCTTTTTAATTTCTTTTGAAAACTAATTAACAATAGATACGTCCTTTAAAAATAAACCACGTTTGGCAGGCGGGTTGGTGACCGCAGTAGGTTTTATTTGTACCCAGTTGAAAGTAAAGTCTCTCAAGACACCCACGGGGTAAGGTTTCCGGACTTAGAATAGGACCACTCCATCTCATACCATACATGTAAACATTTAATCAGTTTGTTTGAATCGATAATACCGGCTAAATTGTATTACTGTAATGCATAAAAAAAACGTGTAACTGTGTATACCGATAAAACAAACATTGTAAAGACACGGTAATTGCAATAAATATATTGAAAATTTTTATGTGAAATTCCTTTGAAAAATGTAATAAATAAAAACCGTTACTGTGGCGTTACTAAATACCTGTAGACTAGGTTTTGCAAACATTTTTAAGATCTACAATACTTGGCTTTGAGCATGAAAAGGAACAAAATTTGAAGGGTTTGTTATGACTAGTCTATAGAATAAACTAGTCATTTTTATTGGTATAAGTAGCAGATGAGCAGGCGGCCTGTCTGATGTTAAACAGTAACCGCCGCCCATGGACATGAGCAATGCCAGGGGCACAGGCATACCGCTGCCTACCGTGGGAAAAGAGCTCTCTTCGAACCACGATTAAAGAAGGAAGTTTGCACTATAAATGACCAAAAAAAGAAGAGTTTGACAGGATAAAAAAACATCCCTTAACCCTTTGTTAATTCTGTAGAATGTAGCTTTCAAATAGCGCAAGATTTACGAAAATTGGATTAGTGAATACGGAGAATTCGGAGCCTACCATCACCATCATCATCAGCTTATTACAGTCCACTGCTGCACATAGGCCTCTCCAGTTATTCGCCACTTAGGGCAAACATCTGGAGGATATAGCCATAATTGCCACGCTGGGCAGGCGGGTTGGCGATCGCAGTGTGTAGCTTCTCGCTCCAGTGACGCTGCTGTCCGTCATTGGCCTGTAGTATTTAGCTACGCTACTATCGGAGCCTAGTCTCTAGTCAATACTAACAAATCCTTTCTCTTTCTGGCCACCGCCTGCAATACCAAAGAAGTCTTCTTGGAGCCGGTTTGGCTAGTCTGCCCAGTACGCAGAAACTATTAAAATATTCATGTATCTTTAAATTACATCTTGTAAGTAAGAGCGGGGTCTCCAAACACAAGTACTATACTTAAATGGAGATCCCAGCCATGGTACCAATATTGTTAAACTTAAGATACTGAATAAATATATTTTCATTTTTTTTTCATTTTTTTTCATTCAAACACAAGTGCAAACGACAGGAGATCAGGCGCAGGACCCACTGCTTTACGTGTTTTTCCCATGACCGAGTTCTTCCTGAACTTCTTGAACCGGGAGCTGCTGCTCAGTAATTTGAATACAAAAACATTATTAACATAAAATTATTTTAGCTCGACCCGGGATTAGGTTATCATTACATAGGTATTATAAACAAGGTCACATTTTTTTCTCTCTGTCCCAATGTAATCTTTAAAACTAAGTAGGTAACGAATTTTGTCGCGGGTTTTTTTTTAAATAGATAGAGGATGGATGTAATAGATTAATGGAAGGGGAAAGTTTATGTGTATAATATAGTAGAGAAATACTGATAATTTTATCTTAAATAGGTACACGAAGCGAAGCGAGTTGTTAGCTAAACAATAATGAATGTTAGATTTAATGGATGCTGTTATATTGCCCCGCATACCAACTGCTGAATGAAACCACAAAAAGGGAGAAAGGTCCTATTAAATCGCACGGAAAAAATGAACACACTGGCGTTACTTACACTTATTGTTTTTATAAAATCATCTTCATAATCAGCCTATCATAGTCCACTGCTGGACATAGGCCTCTCCAGATGTTCGCCATTTCAAAGATCTTTGTAAAATTTCTTTCGAATTTTTGTCGTGATTTTCAAAAACACGAGGTATTGAGTTTATTATGGAAGTAATCATTTTTAAGTACGAGTAAGATGTAGTTCTTTATGTGACTACCTATTTGTTTTTGTTAACAGTGAAATAAATGAAAAAAAAAACATGTTGTAATTAGTAACTCACAAGTGCAGTAGGACCATGCCAAGCGTGTCGGCGACCACCATCTTGCGGCGTTCCGGCGAGGGCCAATCTCGGAGTGCGGTATCGCCGGCCGGTGCGGTTGTAAACCTCGCCACGGTTATATTACCGCCATTCAGGCGCGTGCCGTGTACGGCGGCCGATAGACGTTGATACTTTGAGATCAGCCTTCCGCAACCTTTAGTTTGTTTTGTACTAGATATAGCTCGCGTATTTGCACACAAACGATAATTTAGATTATCAGACAACATCATATACATTGCTCCGATCCCAAAGTAAGTAGCTTAAGCACTTGTGTTATGGGTATCAGAACAACGAAGGTACCACAAATAAATACTTAAATACAAATATAAACACCCAGACACGGAACAAACACAAGTGTTCATCACACGAATGTTTGTCCCGGGTGGGAATCGAACCCACGACCCTTGGTTCAGAAGGCAGGGGTCACTACCTATTGAGCCACCGAGCCAGTCCAAATTCATTCATCAGCACCATAGGCCTCTCACAACGACTATTGTTATTTAAGGGATTTGCCTTGGTCCCCAACTTGGCAGGCGGGCAGAATTTATTTGTACCCATTGGGTATTTAGGTGTTTCCCGTTCCCTGATATTCCATTAGTCGTTTTCTGCGACACCCACGGGATGAGATGGGTGGGTCCTATTCCAATTTTGGGAACCACACGGACAGTCAAATAGGTATTTATATATTATAGCGTATGTATTAATTTGACGTCATAAGCTTTGCTGTAAAGTTTCAGCAAAATAGGTTGAGTAGTTTTCGCGTAAAAGAACAATATGCGTCCATCCAGAAGAAGGAAACACGTTTGAAAGGGATTTCCATAGCCTACTAGTTCGGCAGATGTAACATAATTGTACCGTACTTTTATCAACTAGCGAGAACATAATGAGTCAGCTCTTTGCTATATTTATGTATACAGTCTAAAGTCTATTTTAATCTTATTAAATGTATGTAGTATTTTCATTTCGTGAGATGCGATTGGTATTGCGGTATTTGGAATTTCGAAATGTTCGATTTCATCATCATCATCATCAGCCTATCTCCAGTTGTTTGCCAATTTGTATAAATATCTGGATACTACCGATAATTGCCACCCTGGGCTCTTGGCTCCGGTGCCGCTGCTACCCGTCATCTGCTTGTGGTGTTAGTAAAACATAAATATCATTAACATGTACTTGCGTTCCATTATTCATTTCTGTTAATCAGGATTTGTGTGTTTGCTATAGATTTATGTATAGTTGATACGTATTTATCTTCAAAAAAAGTATTATAATATAAAAAAGTATCTCAAGTAAGTTTATCAGTTGACTTACTAGTGCCCATAGAACAAGATTCGGCTTAGTTTGCCACTAGATGGCGCTGAGTGGCCCAGCGAGTAATGTCTTGGAACATACCATTATTTTATTTGGTTACGAGCCACAGGTTGTGAAAATCTGTTTAAGGTTAATTTGTCGCCTGTAACCACTGACATCTAGTATGCGGGCTGTATCATAAAATTAGGATTATAATGAAACATTGTTGTACATAATTCTTACTTTGTTAAATCTAGGTAGAAAGAATTATTATTTTTAAGGAATTGACATGATACGAACTGTTTATTACCACCCGTATGTTAACTTAAACACAATGTACTCGTAATAATCCTTAATAGAATAGATCTTAATCAATATAATAGACTATAATTATTATTAGTCGCTATGGCTTATTCTTTAATAACTGTATGGGAAAAAATGGTATGAGTTAATTTGTGCAATCAAAGAGACTTTTTAGATATTTTTTGCTGGTCTGGTATCAAACGATGCACTCATGTCAATAACTCGGGAATTTTCTAGCTGAGTATTATAGAATTTTCATGACACAACAAATAGTATAGAAAATAAACTTTGTTTGTAAACATAATGTTTACAAACAAGTTTTGTTTTGGTTTAGCGAGAAAAATAACAACATGATCATTTTATGTGGTTTATGGTCTTCATGGATACGTAATTTGGCATAACAGTTGAGTCACACTGTTGAGAGCGAAGAGTCAACAGCGGTTCCCAAAGGAAGGAGAACATGAGGAAGGGATTTTTCTATATTTGTTTTATTATTAGGTGCTATAACTTTGCACGACACACACGTAGGCTATTCACAATGCTTTTTTCTACCTGGATTCGGAAACTTTCTCGCACATTCATTAAAATTTGACATTAGTCTAATACAAGTAATGTTAAATTTGCATGACGCTTTCATTTAAAGTTTCCGAATCCAGACGGAAATAGCCATTGTAAATAGTCACAAAATATCCTTTTCTTCGTATTGTGCTGACTGTCACGTATATAGCGATGACCAGCTTGGTTCAGTGATATAATGAACGCCACCTCAGACACAGTGGTTGCGGGTTTGGTCCCTGCACAGTACAATCATTTCTGTCCATGAACATGTCTGTTTGTTAATATCATGTATTAATTTTTAAAAAGTACCTATTTCAGTTACTTTATCAGTTGTCTAGTACTCAAAATTCAAGCTTCGGCTTAGCTTGGGGCTAGACGACGCGTCGCGACGCTGTGTGGCCGAGCGTAGCATGTCTTGGGTTAGTTAATCCAGATTGAATTTAATATAAATAACTGATAACGCAATAAACTTTACCTTCTTTAAAAGTATTAAGACGTCTTAATCGCTGTATCAGGTAACATTCGCGACCGCCATTGTTCGGCCCAAATAATAACTTCAGCTTATATCGACAACATAATCCGGACAATATTTGAGCGGTCACACTATTGTACGGAGACCATTTACGCTAAATAAATACAGTAACATAACATTATCGGTTCCATTGACATTACAATTTATAAACTCATTCGGTTATTATGGATCGAGATTTCCGGGTGTATAAAATTTATTGCCGATTCGAATTCGAACGCCAATGGTTTATATAAACTTTTTATCGAGATATCGTCTGCGTTGCACGCTACTAACGGAGTAATTCCCGGTAGAGCATGTCCAAACTGTTAAAATAGACACATCCCAATGGTTTACCCGTCTGCGGTGGACGGAAGATTTTTCGAGAATATGTATGTAACTTGTATGTATGTATGTATAATCGTTTAAAACGCTTTAGTCTGAAGGGTTCTTTGGTTTTAACTTGAGAAGTTTCGCTAAACCAGTGTTTACTATGAGAGTGATATACCTACGCAAATAATAAAAATAATATAGTAAATAGTAATTTAAACTAATCGTTTCGAATTGAAACATTGCAGATTGCTCGGCCTCCAATCCCCTCAACCTGAACTAGGCGATTGACTTCCTAGAATGAGATTTTTTTTTAATGAATGAATAAATGCATGGTTGCTGGTTTTACATTTCCAATACAAAGAAGCAAAGTCGAATTTTACTTAACTATTTATTGTAGTTAACCGTGTAAAACCTTCGAAATATTTCAAATCCAATTCAAAAATGTTTATTTTCCTTCACAATTTAGGCAAGCTTAAGGCTTAAATACAAATAAGTATCTAAAATTACATGTTGTTGCCTAAATAGTGAAATACCTAGTTAAAATAGTATTCAATTGGTTTTAGACTTTATTGTAAAGCGATAAAGTTCAAACTGATGTGGCATCATTGTTGAAGGGTTAAACGGCACGTGTTGTCTGTTTCCGCAGGTGTGTTCAGAGAGCAGCGCCAGCGAGTCCTCGCTGGAGTCGTCGAGCGGGTACGGCAGCCAGGGCGCCTTCGCCGCCGAGGACCACCACCAGCAGCCGCCCCACCACGCTGATGGTGAGACACCCCCCCTACCCCAAATGTTGCAACATTAACGATCAAGTTCTGTATTAGACTGCTTTTTCTGAATGTTATGCGGTAAATAGATGTTGATACTTTAATGCAATTTTTTTTTGGTTGTCCATTCACGACGATAGACACTCTTCGGAATTTAGACCACAACGGCCACTATGCAAGGTGACTTGCCAAAGTAGAAGATAATAGATGGCACAAGTGTGTGTGCAAACACAGAATGATGTAGCCTCTGTTGTTTTACTCTCGTAAACCTTTGGGACGAGAGTTAGGACGGAGAGAGATCAGATGCAGCACCGGATTTATTTTATTAGTTACTAGCTGTGCCAGCGGCGTCGCACGCGTGGGTATCGGGTTTCAAAAATAACGAACTTACATAAAACGGTGTCTAAATTTTAAGTTAGACCTCTAGCAATACATTGGTGAAAACCGCATTCAGTACCGTGTAGTAAGTAGTTTTTAAGTGACGCGCGTTCAAACATACAGGTAAAAATTTCTCCCGTTTTCCTAACATTTCCCTTCACTGCTCTGCTCCTATTGATTGTAGAGTGATGAAAAGTATACTATAACCTGCCCAGGAGTATGAAGAATAATTGTACCAAGTTTCGTTAAAATCCGTTGCGTAGTTTTTGTTTCTATAACGAACATACAGACAGACAGACAGACAGACAGTCAGACAGACAGACAAAAATTTTACTGATTGCATTTTTGGCATTAGTATCGATCACTAATCACCCCCTGATAGTTATTTTGTAAATATATTTAATGTACAGAATTGACCTCTCTACAGATTTATTATAAGTATAGATAATCTGAGAATCAAGTACCTATTGTCTGCCTTCCTATTCACAACAGTAGGTACAGTAAGTTATTGATAACCTATCAATCAATCAATCAACAGCTTTGGTCCGTCCACTGCTGAACGTAAGCCTCCTTTAATTCGCGCCACATTTCTCTATCGGATAATCTAAATCTAAGTACAATTAATTGTGGAGATCTGAACGGTAGAGTTCTTAGCTTTTAATTTTTTTGTTTAGAATAATAGTTGCATTATTGTGTTATGTAGTAGACAAACCAATTTGATCCGTAGTATGATTGAGTGATGCATGTGTGTTTATATCATAGATGTTGTTTTGTGTACGTCAAAGCTGTTTTTATGTTGTTTTATTTTGCATAAAGTTCTTGTTACACCGATGATCATATTATACCGACTGTTCACTGGCATTTCTTTGGGTCTTCCTTACCAGTGAAACTAATGTCTTCATTCGCATTCTCTTTATCATTCTGATCCTATTTAATTAAGTTTAGAATTATAATAGTCTCTAGGCAGAGTAATTTATTTGGGCCCATTTATTTGATTTTCTATATTTTATATAGAAACAGAAATTTTCTATAAATGTTTAAATCTAAATAAAATAATTGATGGCAGATCACAACGACGACAATTCATTGGTGTATAAGATGCCATTGAAGGGAAAACATTTAAGACCGGGTGTAACAAGGGCTTTGTATATATAATTTTGTTCCGTTATAATTTCGCTTCGCATGGTTTGCTCTTTACCCGGCTCAGTGGAGTCGGAGATCGTGACGCTGCGGCGCGCCAGCGAGGCGTCGGTGGCGGCGGCGCGCGAGAGCTTCTCGGTGTCGCTCGGCAGCCTGGAGGAGGCCGTGCGCTCGCTGGACGAGGTGGAGGCGCCGGCCTTCGCCACCGTCGGCAAGAAGCCGGCCGTGCCCAAGCGCCGCCCGCTGTCCATGACCGGTACGTAGCGAGGGCCTCTCGGTGTCGCTCGGCAGCCTGGAGGAGGCCGTGCGCTCGCTGGACGAGGTGGAGGCGCCGGCCTTCGCCACCGTCGGCAAGAAGCCGGCCGTGCCCAAGCGCCGCCCGCTGTCCATGACCGGTACGTAGCGAGGGCCTCTCGGTGTCGCTCGGCAGCCTGGAGGAGGCCGTGCGCTCGCTGGACGAGGTGGAGGCGCCGGCCTTCGCCACCGTCGGCAAGAAGCCGGCCGTGCCCAAGCGCCGCCCGCTGTCCATGACCGGTACGTAGCGAGGGCCTCTCGGTGTCGCTCGGCAGCCTGGAGGAGGCCGTGCGCTCGCTGGACGAGGTGGAGGCGCCGGCCTTCGCCACCGTCGGCAAGAAGCCGGCCGTGCCCAAGCGCCGCCCGCTGTCCATGACCGGTACGTAGCGAGGGCCTCTCGGTGTCGCTCGGCAGCCTGGAGGAGGCCGTGCGCTCGCTGGACGAGGTGGAGGCGCCGGCCTTCGCCACCGTCGGCAAGAAGCCGGCCGTGCCCAAGCGCCGCCCGCTGTCCATGACCGGTACGTAGCGAGGGCCTCTCGGTGTCGCTCGGCAGCCTGGAGGAGGCCGTGCGCTCGCTGGACGAGGTGGAGGCGCCGGCCTTCGCCACCGTCGGCAAGAAGCCGGCCGTGCCCAAGCGCCGCCCGCTGTCCATGACCGGTACGTAGCGAGGGCCTCTCGGTGTCGCTCGGCAGCCTGGAGGAGGCCGTGCGCTCGCTGGACGAGGTGGAGGCGCCGGCCTTCGCCACCGTCGGCAAGAAGCCGGCCGTGCCCAAGCGCCGCCCGCTGTCCATGACCGGTACGTAGCGAGGGCCTCTCGGTGTCGCTCGGCAGCCTGGAGGAGGCCGTGCGCTCGCTGGACGAGGTGGAGGCGCCGGCCTTCGCCACCGTCGGCAAGAAGCCGGCCGTGCCCAAGCGCCGCCCGCTGTCCATGACCGGTACGTAGCGAGGGCCTCTCGGTGTCGCTCGGCAGCCTGGAGGAGGCCGTGCGCTCGCTGGACGAGGTGGAGGCGCCGGCCTTCGCCACCGTCGGCAAGAAGCCGGCCGTGCCCAAGCGCCGCCCGCTGTCCATGACCGGTACGTAGCGAGGGCCTCTCGGTGTCGCTCGGCAGCCTGGAGGAGGCCGTGCGCTCGCTGGACGAGGTGGAGGCGCCGGCCTTCGCCACCGTCGGCAAGAAGCCGGCCGTGCCCAAGCGCCGCCCGCTGTCCATGACCGGTACGTAGCGAGGGCCTCTCGGTGTCGCTCGGCAGCCTGGAGGAGGCTACTATCCATGATTGGTACGTAGCCTGACTAGTCAAAGCGATCCACTCCGACCATTCATCATCAGCCTATCACAGTCTACTGCTCCAATTGTTCGCCACTTTGGACAAACACCTGGAGACTTCACCTAATCGCCACGCAGGGCAGGTGGGTTGGCGATCCCGATAGCTCCTCGCTCCCGTGACGCTGCTGCCCATCCTAGGTCTATGGTATATAGCTAGTCTTTCAATCGTGATGGTTACCTGTCGGTTGCCAGAGCCTCAGCAGGATATCCCACGGGCAGGTGAAGAAGAAGATGATAATTCTTCCATCCTCCAGTGGCCTGAAAAGGTTAACGACGAAATATGACTGGCAGGTTCTAGCATCGCGAAGTGGAGGCTGTACGCCGATGGAGTGTCGCCGAGCTACTAGGCACCGGATCTATTTGTAAGGAAGCTTGTAAGACTAAACGTAGAGGTTATGTCCTTTTGAGAGACTGTCTTTCCAGTAAGATCGTTTCTGATACAAGGTAAGGTGGTTTTATCAAACAGTTAAATAGTTATTTATAGTAGGAGTACTAGTCTTGCACTAATAATGTACTCGTTATCCCCTTTAGCGTATATGCGAATCCTATGTAATGTATTAAAAATAAAATGAATGATGAATGAAACATTCTTTTTAGTTTTATATAAAGTGCTTCCCTTGTCCCACAATACGGGAATCTATAAGCGAAGAAAAGTCAAAGTCAAAATAATCTTTATTTGTATAGGTTTTAAAAAAACACAAATCGTCAAAGCTACAAGCGTGATGAAGCAGGTTTTTGTCAGTTGCCAGAGCTTTAGGCTACAAAGCTTTCCTTTCCCTAGAGCTTTCCTTCAGGCGAACGGAGGCCACTTTGTTGTGCGGAAGTAAAAGAAAAAAAGGCCGTGAAGTACTCGTAAAAATGTTTCTACAGGCGGCCACAGATGTTTTAGCACGTGAGTGACATTGACATGAGAGAGTCAAAAACGTCAAAAATTTACATCAAATTGACATTTTAAAAAGGGCGGGCGTTAGTCTGACTCCAGCCACGTGCTAAAACATCCATGAATGTCGGTTCATATTAAACTTTGTGTGACATCACTCTTTCAGTCGCATTGCACCAACTTGTCATTTTTGTGTGACGTTACCAAATATAAAACCAAAGTCGCGTAATGTGCAATCATCATCGCCCGCTCGGATTTACCCACTTCACACGAAACGTATTTATTTATTTAATACAAGATTTTCCCCACTAAGTATTAACACGTGCGAATACCTTTTGAAGGGTAATTAATAACCGACTTCAAAAAAGGAGTAGGTTGTTATCACATGTCTCCGAGAATTGTGAACCGATGTGAAAAATTGTTTTTTTTTTGTTCGAAAGGGTGTACCTGCTTCCGAGTCGGTCCCATTATCACTATATTGAAATCGGTTTTTTTGATAAATAATAAAAAGGCTTTGTTTGGTACGCATTTACGCAAAGGAACACAATAACAAAAAAGAAAAAAAGCAACATAACAAGCTCTTTTTTTATTTAGCTACTTTACTTACAAACTCTAGCTACTTTGTGCGATGTGACAAAATGGTGTCCACTCAGCTATAATGTCGTAGCAAATATTTATTTCCCATAAAGCTGGTTTCCAGTGAAAACCACAAATAGGTAATAAAAGGCTGTTATGCCAGTACGTTTACATTAATACCGCAATCCATTTCCATTGAACTTTCATATCTCTCCATCGCATTTAAACTTCCCTTTAACCAAACACTCATTATGTAAATGGGTTTGTTTATTGTAGTACCTTTACGCAACTTCTGCACCTAACGGAAAACCCAACTATATTTGTTGTTTGTTTATTTGTTATTGTCCGCGTATCCCTAAGTACATGTACAAAAACATTATGTAGTACGCACGTTGGGCTTGTGAATACGTCAATGGCCGCTGCAGTAGGCTAACGCAATTCCTTCGTATGGGAAATGTGTTGATGAGAATCGAGTGCATCGAAATGTGCATTAGCTTCCGCCTGCTAATTGTCCTGTTTTAATATTAGCATGATGGCATCCATGTGGTTTCAGGATTTGTAATAGGACCTTTCCATCTCATCCCATGGGTGTTGTAGAAGGCGAATAGGGGAACAGCCTGTAACGTCCACTGCTGGACATAGGCCTCCCACAATGACAATTGTCATTTAGGGGGATTTGCCTTAGTCGCCGCTTGGCTGGCCGAATCTTGGGACTTGGGAATATTTGCGTGTTTCTAGGCGCTCTGCACTCAACCGTGCGCAAAAGGGGAGATGACCATGGTTGAATTTCCTTGTTATTTAATGGTTGCCAGAAAGAACCACTAAAATAACACTTATTTGAGAAATTACAACAAAATTGTTTTGCAAATTGACAGCGCGATAGGCCTTCAAAGTTCATCGGGAAAGACAATTTCAAAAGTGTAAAATTAATCAAAAATCATTATAACACTATTTAAGGTACATTAATTAAAACATATTTTGATATGAAACCCATAACATAAACGCACTATTTAATATAGCCATCGAACAAGCTTATTAAACGAGGCATACAAAACACCACGCAATATCAGTTTGCATGAAGCGTTTTTGGGCGAGTTCATATTTGTGATTTTGAAATGGTGATAGCTCGGGGACTTTTCACACATGCGAAGTAAATCTTTCACGAATGTTTCTATAATTGGGTGATGCATCAATATTAATCCAAAACGAAAATTAGTCATCATGCCTGGAGCTAGGGGACTATTGAACTAGTGGACCAATAAAGGGTCTATGTAACGTGTGTGTTGTGTCCTCGCAGCGACGGTGTGGTCGCGGCGCGGCTCGTCGAGCTCGCTGGGCAAGCCGCCGCCGCCCGTGCGCCGCTCCTCCTCCATCTCGCGTCCGCAGCGACCGCCATACGTTCAGGTAACCGCCCCTGCATGCCGGTAGACGGTAACTAATCCAGCCAGTGGACATAAATAAATAACCCAAGACATGCCACGCTGGGCCACACAGCGCCGTCTAGCCCCAAACTAAGCCGCTTGTACTATGGGTACTAGACAACTGATAAACTTACTTAGATACATTTTTATACACCCAGACCAATACAAACAGACATGTTCATGAATACAAATGTTTGCACTGTGCGGGAATCGAACCCACGACCCTTGGCTCAGAGGGCAGAGGTCACTACCAAATGAGCCACCGAACCTGTCAAATCGTTGGCAAAATGTTACTTTTGTAACATTTCGTGCTACTTTACCGACGCAGCGACTGACATATGCTGAGCGGAGACCTTTTAGGTACAACTTTATTTTTGCATTCAACCGTGTTGTAATAGTATTAAGTCGTTTATAGTAATAAACATTTTTTTTTTCAAATGAACGAGAAATGTTGTCTACTCTTAAAATTTATGCCCTTTTAACGGAACATTAATACAAGATATTATGACCAATACACTATCGGCCGTATTCACAAACGTTACGCGGATACGCGTTACGCGGACGCACAGTGCCCAAAATCCTATACGTTTTTGGGTACCTGTGCGTTCCCGCGACGCATAGTATCGTCTGTGAATACGGCCGTATCTCATTATCTCGTGCCATATCTTTGACTAAGACCCCGATTACAGTTTAGTTTCGATAGTTGGAGCTATCATTACAAATTTCTATCAATTTTTTTTTTATTTATTGGAACATCACATTATGAAAACGTCGAATTATTTTCGAACACCTGGATATGCAAAAGATTTTGTGGCCGTACGACTTCGCACACTCGGATTAATTTACCGTTTGAAAATAATTATGCACACCCAGGTCTTCGAGAATCATTCAATGAATTACTTTTACTCCCCTATACATATATAAAAAACTATGTAGTAATTTGAGTTAACAGAACATTCTTTACAGTTTTATATTGAAAACAATGTGTCTTAAATAAGTCCTAATTTATTTTGTAACAGGGCAATCAGACGTCCCAGATTTCCACTGACACGGATAACCTGCCTCCCCCGCCGGCGTTTTTGCTGCAGCCAGACAACGAAACGAATGGAGGTGAGCTAGGGTCTTCTTTAAAAGCTATCTAGCCATAATCATCGAAGGTAAATACAAAATACTGATTTTAAAATATCTCCAACGAAGCACAAATTTATTCTGAATCGGCTTCCAGCTGTGACTATCCCGCAATGTATATGACTTGAGGACCTTTGAAAAGCGAGCTTTCAAATATCTCAAGAATTGACAACACACCTGACTCCCTTGGTGTTGCGGTGTCTATGGGCTGAAGTAATCACTTACCATCAGGTGACTTTCAGGCCCGATGACAGATTATGAACAAACTTAACCGCCTAATTGTAAGGTGAAATATCTGTAAAGTTACTTAGGCGGCGTTTCGGGATCAGACACTTACAAATAACGCGGGACGAACTGCGGAACTATTCAAAGGAAATTTACCTCAACCAACATTTTATTTTGCCCCTCACCATACAATGCCACATAATTTTGAACTTCACTCCCTTGAAATAAAGTCCGATAACCAATATCGCGATGATCACGCACGTTTAAAACTTACCCGCCGCCCAACGAGCCCTTACCTCACCATCCTATTTCAGCTCACACAGGCATCAACGTCGCCGAGACCGTCAAGCAGCTGACGGAGCTGAAGCACATGCCGGCCTCCCCGGGCCTCGTGCGACGCACCCTACAACAGCAGGCCCAGAGCCAGCCTGCTCCCCAGAGCCCCACGCAGCCCCTGTCCACCTTCCACCAGGCCAAGTCCACCTTCTCCTCGAGCACCAGCCTCAACAGCGCCGGCAACCTCAACCCGATCTACGGCCAGACCGGCCACCGGATAATGGCCTACGTGGAGAACTCCATTTACGTTAGGAAGAACAGCTTGAATAACTCCAATTCGGACTTGTTTAGAGATGGGAATGCAGGTTTGTGCACTGGTTACTAGATATCGTTATGTTTTGTGTTTTTAACCGACTTCAAAACGAAGGAGGAGGTTTTCAATTCGACTGTTTCTTTTTGTTACCACATATCTTCAAGAATTAGCTAATAGCTATTGGATGCTTCTAAGAGAGGTAGGACATAGCGAATCTTCGCTCGAATTGAGCCGCCCGTCCGGGGAAGAACCTCCACCCTATAGAATAACGCAGCTAAATGACCTCCGGGTTGTGTTCCTGCCTTTGAGTCGGGTTTCCGGAGCTCGTGCGGGGCTAGGGTTGGGCCGGCATGGCGGTGGCAACTGACAGGTGACTGACCAGTTACTTGCCCGTTGTCACAGCGACTTGGGCTTCTCTTTCGCGAAGGTCAGGCGAAGGCAGGCCATTATGCCGGGCTACTATAAAAAAAATAATCAACAATAGACAATGTAGGTAAGTGCCAAATTGCTGTCATCGTTTCCAGTAAGTTTTATCACTTTTGTTTCAGCAGGCTCACCGCACGGCTCGAGTCCATCGACCCCCAGCTACGGGGAGACGAATTCCTTTTCGAGTTTCGGTCCCAGGATCACCAATGATTCACATTATGGACAAACAGGTCGGTTTGATCACTGTTTAAGTAGCGTGAGGAGCGTAATATGTAGCTGAACATTGACTTTTCGACATACACTATCATATCATCAGTCTTATATCCAGCAGTGGTAGCTTAAGAGAGGTAAGACATAGCAAATCTTCGCTCAAATCGAGCCCTCCGTCCGGGGAAGGCCCTCAATCCTATAGAATACCGCAGCCAAATGACCTCCGTTTCCGGAGCTCGTGGGGGGGTTAGGTTTGGGCCGGTATGGCGGTGGCAATTGACAGGTAACTGAACAGTTATTTGCCCGTTGTTACAGCGACATGGGCTTCTCTGTCGCTTTCCATCAGGTGTAGGGAAGCCATTATGTCGAGCTAATATAAAAAAACTTTTTTAAAATTGGTTAAAAAATGTGGTCATCTTCAGGCTGATGATGATCATCATCATCATCCTCCTAGCCTTTTTCCCGATTGTCTCAGGGTCGGCTTCCCAAACTGAGAGATTTTGGCGAGGGCTAAGCTTTTACACAGAGCGACTGCCATCAGACCTCCGCAACACTTAGGGTAAGCTATACCCATTCCCAGTTTAGGCGTCAGAGTTATCATCATCTCTGATATGATGTAACGACTGCTATCTGAGTTGGTAAAGATAGCACCCGGGACCAACAGCTTAACGTGCCTTCCGAAGCACGGAGGAAATCGGTGTCAAATTTTGGTCACCCATCATCGGATTGACCGCGCCAATGGTTGCTCAACATTTGCGATCATTGTTAAACGAACAAGACCGCGGCGCCACCGAGCTCCTCCTTCAGGCTGATGATGATGATGAAGGAAATATCGCGCTTATCACGCGCGTGGGTCAGTTCGCGCTACGTTTAGTCGATGTGAAGGTCCAATATCCGTGAACCGAGAACCGTGGGACTGAACCAGCCTTTCCTTACATTCCAGGTTTCAAGTTACAACAAGAGAAGAAATACCAAAGCAACACAATATACGCGACGCCGTCCCAGCTGGCGGGGCACACGCGACACGACCCGCTCAGTCCGCTCGCCATGCGCAAGAACATCGCCGCGCGCTCGCACAGCGCCGACAGACACCACCAGGAGCGTGAGTACGACACGACACGCGCGACACGACACACGCGACACGACACACGCGACACGACACGACACACGCGACACGACCCGCTCAGTCCGCTCGCCATGCGCAAGAACATCGCCGCGCGCTCGCACAGCGCCGACAGACACCAACAGGAGCGTGAGTACGACACGACACACGCGACACGACACGACACACGCGACACGACCCGCTCAGTCCGCTCGCCATGCGCAAGAACATCGCCGCGCGCTCGCACAGCGCCGACAGACACCAACAGGAGCGTGAGTACGACACGACACACGCGACACGACACACGCGACACGACCCGCTCAGTCCGCTCGCCATGCGCAAGAACATCGCCGCGCGCTCGCACAGCGCCGACAGACACCACCAGGAGCGTGAGTACGACACGACACACGCGACACGACACGACACACGCGACACGACCCGCTCAGTCCGCTCGCCATGCGCAAGAACATCGCCGCGCGCTCGCACAGCGCCGACAGACACCACCAGGAGCGTGAGTACGACACGACACGCGCGACACGACACACGCGACACGACACACGCGACACGACACGACACACGCGACACGACCCGCTCAGTCCGCTCGCCATGCGCAAGAACATCGCCGCGCGCTCGCACAGCGCCGACAGACACCAACAGGAGCGTGAGTACGACACGACACACGCGACACGACACGACACACGCGACACGACCCACTCAGTCCGCTCGCCATGCGCAAGAACATCGCCGCGCGCTCGCACAGCGCCGACAGACACCAACAGGAGCGTGAGTACGACACGACACACGCGACACGACACGACACACGCGACACGACCCGCTCAGTCCGCTCGCCATGCGCAAGAACATCGCCGCGCGCTCGCACAGCGCCGACAGACACCACCAGGAGCGTGAGTACGACACGACACACGCGACACGACACGACACACGCGACACGACCCGCTCAGTCCGCTCGCCATGCGCAAGAACATCGCCGCGCGCTCGCACAGCGCCGACAGACACCACCAGGAGCGTGAGTACGACACGACACACGCGACACGACACGACACACGCGACACGACCCGCTCAGTCCGCTCGCCATGCGCAAGAACATCGCCGCGCGCTCGCACAGCGCCGACAGACACCACCAGGAGCGTGAGTACGACACGACACACGCGACACGACACGACACACGCGACACGACCCGCTCAGTCCGCTCGCCATGCGCAAGAACATCGCCGCGCGCTCGCACAGCGCCGACAGACACCACCAGGAGCGTGAGTACGACACGACACACGCGACACGACACGACACACGCGACACGACCCGCTCAGTCCGCTCGCCATGCGCAAGAACATCGCCGCGCGCTCGCACAGCGCCGACAGACACCACCAGGAGCGTGAGTACGACACGACACACGCGACACGACACGACACACGCGACACGACCCGCTCAGTCCGCTCGCCATGCGCAAGAACATCGCCGCGCGCTCGCACAGCGCCGACAGACACCACCAGGAGCGTGAGTACGACACGACACGACACGACACACGCGACACGACCCGCTCAGTCCGCTCGCCATGCGCAAGAACATCGCCGCGCGCTCGCACAGCGCCGACAGACACCACCAGGAGCGTGAGTACGACACGACACGCGCGACACGACACACGCGACACGACCCGCTCAGTCCGCTCTTATGTCCTGCTTTTGAAATTGCGATAACTCTGTGACAATTAATCATCATCCTCCTATTGCAGTTCACTGCTGGACATAGGCCTCTCTAGTTGTTCGCCACTTAGGGCAAACATCTAGAGGATATACCCATAATCGCCACACTAGGCAGGCGGGTTGGCGATCGCAGGGCGTAGCTTCTCGCTCCGGGGACTCTGTTGTCCGTCATCGGCCTGTGATATTTAGCTACGCCTTCAATTGTGATGGTTATACCACCAGTCGGTTGCCAGCGCCTCGTTTGTTATTCGGCAGGATACACCACGGGCAGGTGAGGCTGGCTTGGAGCGTAAAGATGATGGGTCGCTCCCTTACATCTGTAATACCACAGACAATTAATGCTCACGATTGAATTTTTTCACCAATATTTTTTTAATGAAGTATTCTATCGATAACAAGACAAAATAATTTGCCAAATAGCCTATTAAATAAACACTTACATGGTTTCCATGTCGATTCCAGAGGGCGCTGGTGGTCTGATCGCGTCGCTGAGCGCCAAGCTGGCGCCGCAGCTGTCTCCGCGCACCGCACGCCGCGCACAACCTGCGCACGCCATGCACCCTGCGCACCAGGACCCTGCGCACCACAAGCCCAAAGGTACCGGATAAGTAGATAATACGGTAGATCGGGTTAGGGATTGGGAGCAATCTATCATCTGGGATGTAGGGGAGCGACCTATCATCTTTTCACTCCAAGCCACCCTCACCTGCCCGTGGTGCTTTCTGCAGAACAACAAACACTAGGCTCTGGCAACCTATACGACCGCATCCCCTTTCGGCGAGGCCGAATGACCAAGGTCATCCTCCAGTAGAGGAGGCTGATGACGATGATCAGCGCCTAATAGTAGTGTCATTAAGTACACAAATATATATAACATGGCGATGGGTGTGCAGGGTCGCCGGCCAGCGTGCAGCCCGCGTTCCTGGACAAGCTGTCGGCCACGCTGCAGCACCAGCGGCGCCAGCTGGACTCCACGCGCGCCTCCGCCGTGCGCGACTCCATCAACGCGCGCGCGCTGGTAACTACACTACTCTACTATTAACTTTACTACACTACACTATTATAAACTACATCACCATTACACTACACAGCAACAAACTACACTGAACTTAACTACACCCACGCTACACTACACTATTATAAACTACATCACCATTACACTACACAGCACCAAACTACACTGAACTTAACTACACCCACGCTACACTACACTATTATAAACTACATCACCATTACACTACACAGCACCAAACTACACTGAACTTAACTACACCCACGCTACACTACACTATTATAAACTACATCACCATTACACTACACAGCACCAAACTACACTGAACTTAACTACACCCATGCTACACTACACTATTATAAACTACATCACTACTACACTACACAGCACCAAACTACACTGAACTTAACTACACCCACGCTACACTACACTATTATAAACTACATCACCACTATACTACACAGCACCAAACTACACTGAACTTAACTACACCCACGCTACACTACACTATTATAAACTACATCACCACTACACTACACAGCACCAAACTACACTGAACTTAACTACACCCACGCTACACTACACTATTATAAACTACATCACCATTACACTACACAGCAACAATCTACACTGAACTTAACTACACCCACGCTACACCACACTACTACTACAAACTACACTACACTAAGCTACACCAAAACTACGCCACGCTACTTCAAATTACACTACACCAATACCACATTGTCACTACGCCACGTTGCTCCCAACTACACTACACTAAATCAAGACTACCCTACATAGTTCCAAACTACATACGCAAAACTGCTCCAAACCACATCACCACTACGCCACACTACTCCTTACTACGCTCCGATAAACTTCACCAGCACTACATTAAATTGCTGTATTTGTTTAACGGCCGTATTCACAAACGTTACTATGCGACGCGCGGACGCACAGTGCCCAAAATCCTATACGTTTTTGGGTACCTGTGCGTTCCCGCGACGCATTGTAACGTTTGTGAATACGGCCGTTAGTGTTGTGTGATAATGTACCAAGTAAACGTTTTCTATTCTATTCTATTACGACTATACCATACTACTTTTAACTACACTACACCATATTACGCTACACTCCTCCAAACTATACTACACTAAACTACATCAATAGGTATAGGTTCATAATAAATACACCTTTATAGATTATTTTGTTTTAAAGATACAAACTATCAAATCAAATAACCTACCAAACGACACTACACTACTGTGCATTTAACTTCTGTACTACAGTTCATTACTGTAACCATAACTAAGCTATAAGATATTCAAAGACCTCCGAAAATAACATTGAATCCCAAGATCATCTTGTTTAGAAACCGCATAACATATAAATAAATAAATATCAGACAACATCACATACATCGCTCCAATCCCAAACTAAGTAGCTTAAGCACTTGTGTTATGGGTATCAGAACAACGAAGGTACCACAAATAAATACTTAAATACAAATATGTATAAACACCCAGACACGGAACAAACACAAGTGTTCATCACACGGATCCAGATTGTAATTGTGTATTTTATATGTAAGTAATTATTTTGATTGTAATCTGTCATGTGTATAAATAAATAAAATAAAAAACACGAATATTTGTCCCGGGTGGGAATCGAACCGACGACTCTTGGCTCAGAAGGCAGGGGTCACTACCAATTGAGCCACCGAGCCAGTCAACATATCTTACGTGGCCAACTAAGCGTATTCATAAAACAAAAAGTCCCTACGTGGATGTGCTTACGTGTCCCTTACTCACTCCCTGACTCAACAAAACGTAGCCCGATCATTTAGAGATGGAGAGCTGACGTTTTTCACAGATGCCCTAAATGGTGAAATTGCACAATAATGATGAATATTTTGAATTCGCCTTATTTTGAATGAGACAATAGGGAATGTGCACCGATAATTTTCCATGTATTTAATCATTTGGCGTAAAATTATTATGAACAGTGAAAACAAACGGATAATACCTATTACCTATCTATACAGTCGTTCAAAGCAAAATATGTCTTATAAACAGATTTTTATGGAGTTGTATGGCTCGTTATCCGTTCATAACGGCTCTCCCTGTATAATAAAAACCGTAAAAGATTATGTAACTCGTTTAATAAAAAAGATATCTTAAAATTCCTCTATATTTGTGTATCTGAACGATAAAAGAATTCAATTAATTCATAAAAAAGTCATGCATATTCCCTATAAATACACATTTCGTCTTGTAACTTCATAAACGATAAGATCTATTCGAAGTTACGATAATTTGGGGTTGGAGTTAAGTGGTGATACTTAGTTAAAATACAGTCAACAGCAATAGTGAATGCATAAGATTCTCACGCCGATGTAGTATGGTCTATTTACTTTAGTGTTAACCTTATTTATCTAATACGGCGGACATGCATGATATTCATAGATGAATGATTGTAGATTAATTTCATATTTTAAACAATTTTTTTCTCTATGTCGCGTAAGTTTTAAAAGCACTGGGGCTAAACATAAATTAAACGTTGTGAACAGACATTTAAATGTTTGGTATCGCTTATTATTTTGGGTTTTGGTTCATTAAACAGATATTTACTAAAATGCTATAATACGACTAACACTAACATAATGTATACAGAGATGGCAGATAGAGTCGTCCCGAGCGTTGACTGTTAGGACATTAATCAACTCGGCAGCGCAGGTATTACGAATATCTATTTGGAAAATATCACCTGCGCAAATATCTGCAAATATCACTAAAGCAATTTTGGCCAAATATCACGAACGCAAATACTGCTTCGCTCAAGCTTTTTGAGCACAACTTTTGGTATGGTGAAAGTTGAGCTTGTATGAAATTATTACATAGAAGTTTTCATTAAAATTGCAAGCTTTTTGGTATAAAGATGTAAGAATATACATTCACAATATCCACACCGCTTGTAATGCTTACTTGGGTAAAATGATGCAACTGCATTTCTTTATAACCGTATTATGTATATTATTAAATAATAATATGTACTTTGGTGGAGGTAGTGGTATTTAGCACTAGTTAGTAACAGTTATCGTATTTAGCACCGGTAACTAACTTAACTAATGATGCCTGTATGTATATGGTGTAGTGATAAGACGCTAATTAGCCGGCAAGTAATCATGAGGAAACGACAATATTCATTAATTTGTGTATTTAAAGTTACCGGTAACAATTTTATCGTAAATAATAGGCTATTTGATATTGTCATTAATAAATTTATTGGGTTGTAAAAGGAAATGGAAAAACCGCAGTCTAATGACCTCTAGGTCGTGTTCCTGCCGGTGAGTAGGGTTTCCGGAGCTCGTGGGGGGTTGGGGTTGGGCCGGCATGGCGGTGGCAACTGACAGGTGATTGACCAGTTACTTGCCCGTTGCCACAGCGACTTGGGCATCTATTTCGCTTTCCATCAGGCGAAGGGAAGCCATTATGCCGAGCTACTATAAAAAAATGGAGTGTACCGTGGAGGTCCACGGTACCTGTACCGTGGCTGTCACAGCGACTTGGGCATCTCTTTCGCGTTCCATCAGGCGAAAAGAAGCCATTATGCCGAGCTACTATAAAAAATGGACCTCCACGGTACCTGTACCGTGGACCTCCACGGTACAGGTACCGTGTGGCTTCTATACCGTGGCTTTGAACGTGGGTGACTTAAGAGTCGACTAAAGGGACTTTTTGAAAGTTCAGTTTCTAAGTAAGTCTTAGTAATTTTATCAGTTGTCTAAGTACCCATAGTACAAGTTTTGAGTTGACTTAATTTGGGATATGTGAACGTATCGCGGCGTAGCATGTCTTGGGGTATTGTCTTGGCTTATTATTAGTTTCTCAGCCGATGGTAGGGCTGACTCGCCTCCCTGGCGACGACCATACACTCAATAAAACACCCGTGAGGTTTTGGTAGCATTTCAGGATCAATCGTTGTATAGCCAGAGGTAATGTAGGTGGTAACTAACAAGTTATTGATTTGGTTACTCGTCTTGCCGCGGCGACTCGGCCTTCCCTTCCGCTTACCATCAGACGAGGGGAAGTGTCTATCTTAAGATATTATATGAAAAAAGCCGTCTAGCTAGTGACATGTCACTTTTTTTATAATGTAAAAGCATCTGCTGCTGCCGTTCGTGCTAAGGCTGTCTGTTCATTGAAGCGGAAAATGGATATTAATCAATAGGGTTGCATGAATACTCCGCTCGGACTTTTCTCCGTCCTATCCTATTATTAATATTTCTCCGTTTCTCTGCTCCGCAAACCTGCTCCGCTTCAACGGATAGGCAGCCTAAGGTAGCCTTACCCCGTTTAAATGATAAGCGTTCAACTGCGTTTTGACAGTGCGCCATTGATGTATGTGTACGGCCCGTCAAAAATTTATGGAGATGGCCTTGTTTGTTGTAAACGCGTAATCAAAACGCGCGTTTAATAACGTTTATCATCCGAACGGGGCCTTAGAGTAATCCTACTATCCTACTAATATTATAAATGCGAAAATATGTTTGGATAGAAAGATGGATGCTTGTCACTCTTTCACGCAAAAACTACCGAACGAAACTTTGCAGTAATATAGCTTAAACATTGAATTAACACATAGACTGCGACTTATAATAAATAATAATAATAATAAATGATTTATTCCTCACCATAATCATCAAAATAATACATAATTATTACAATTACAGCACATAATTACAATTAAGATTATGGCGGGCTAACACCTGAACTAGGTACGAAACCTGTGTCTCAAGTAGTCAGCCCTCCTCCACACAAAAGTTACAATTTTGCTAAGTACCGACATTTAATATTATTCCATTACGAAGTAGGCGATACTCGCGGTGAGAAATTTCTAAGTGTGAAACATTGCATGCAAGGGTATTAGAGTGAGTGTGGATGTGTGCGTGTGTGTATGTAAGTGATGGAGTGTGAATGAAGCGTATGGCGTGTGGCTTAAGTTATGAGCGAGTTCAACTTATTAGTTTTATTAATTTTTGTCAATGTAAATTATTATTTTTTTATTTTATTTTATTTATTATTTATTTTGTAAAAGGCTAAGAGTTAGTTTTTAAGAAGTTTTCTGTGCTATCATAGTTAAGGCTATGGAGTTTGTCAAACAAGAAACGGTTCAAGGATTTTTTATTAAATTTATGTATTTTTTGTTTTTTGTTGAGCTTATTATAGAGAAATGGGCCTCTGTAAGCGAGCTGCCTCTGGGCGGTTCTTGTTGCAAGTCGAGGAGTGGGAATACTAAAACGTCGTTTATCATGGTGTTGTAGGCTAGAAGCGCTAATTTTGTGTTGCCTCAAAACAGTTCTATTTATATAGAGTTGGCGTACCGAGAGCACTCTGGATTCTTGGTATAGTTGTTCTGTTGAGAATCTCCGATGCTTCCGCAACATAACTTTTAGGACAGCTCTCTGGGCTCTTTCCACTTCTATAAGATGCGTTACAGCTGCTCCACCCCAAACCGGAATGCAGTAGCTGAGGATGCTTTGACACAACGCTAGGTAAATCTGTTTGATTAGCTCTTTGTCAGCTGCTTCGCGGAGTCTTCTAAATACCGGTAGGAGTTTCCTTACTTTTTTACTTAAGGCCGCTATATGAGGCTGCCAATTTAAACTCCTGTCCAGGTTTATGCCGAGGTATTTGTGGGTATTTGTTGGTTCTAAAGAGGCGCAGGTACAGTCAGAGGAGGGGCTTCGATCTTGTTCACCACATGACACATTGTGGGCTTTTATATTAAAATATGGAGGGGGATCTGATTTACTATTTATTCGAAAGCATATGTATTTGGTTTTAGCTACATTCAATGTTAGTAGATTGTTATCCAACCAATTCATCACCTTGCTCATTCCAGCCTCCGCGAATATTTGAGTTTGGGACCAGGTTTTACCTCCAAATATTAGTGCTGTGTCATCGGCAAAGGCTAATGAGCAACCATTTTCCAGCTCCAGCTTACAGAGTTCGTTGACGTAAATGAGGAAGAGAGTGGGACCAAGAGTGCTGCCTTGTGGAATACCGTAGTTGATACCTGATAAGAATACTAGGTGATGCCCGCGGCTCTGCCCGCGTGATGTTCGTATGAAACATAGCCTATGTGTTAATCTAATGTATAAGCTATATTACTGTGAAGTTTCATTAAAATCTGTTCAGTAATTTTTGCGTGAAAGAGTAACAAACATCCATCCATACATCCATCCATCTATCCAAACAAACTTTCGCATTTATAATATTAGTAAGAGTTAGATTCACGCGGGCAGCGTCTACTCAGTTAAAGTGTAAAGCATTGACAATGGTCGTGTGTGTCTCCAGCCGGACCCGCGCGCGTGCCACACGTCGCTGATGGAGCAGATCAAGCGCGGCGCCACGCTGCGCCGCAACAAGCACTGCGACGACCGCTCCGCGCCCAAGATACGCTAACGACCGCCGCGCACCGCGCGAGCCAAGAGACGACGTAAGCCACGCCCTTTACGCCGACAGACGAGGCCAGCCACGCCCCTTACGCCGAGTGAAGTAGCAAGCCACGCTCCTCATGCCGGTTCGCGATGCAAGCCCCTCTTCTTGCGCTAAGTGGTGTCGCAAGACCCGCCCCCGACGCCGCGAGACAACGCAAGCCACGCCCCTCATGCCGATTGGCGATGCAAGTCCCTCCTCTTACGCTAAGTGGCGTGGTAACCGTAAGACTAATCCCTTAACTAAAGACTAGTCTTTTACGCTGACGGACGACGCAAGCCACGCCCCCTATGCTGAGCGGCATCGCAAGCCATGCCCTTTCCTCTGTCGAGTGACACAAGCCGCGCCCCTCGCGCAGAGTGGCGGTAAAAGCCACGCCCCTTACGCTAAGTGTCATCGTAAACCAAGCCACCCCACGCGGACGGGCGACGCAAGCCACGCCCCTCACGCCGACGGGCGAAGCAAGCCACGCCCCTCACCCCGACGGGCGACGCAAGCCACGCCCCTTCCGACTTGAAAGACGCGCTTAATCGAGAAAATAAGACACCAAGCCTCCCCGTGCCAGATCTACTCACTGCCCCACGAGTCACGTATGTAACAAGCCTCGCCCCGTCCGATGTACCCGCCCACGGACGCCTCCGAACCATCCCATAAGCCATGTACGTAACACACGTTTCATTCGTCATTACGCTCATACATACTTCATGTAAGCTATGCCCCATTTATATACCCGCTCTACCCGTCCATAAAAGTTTCGGACTTGCCCCATGCGCTACGTGCTCAACACAAGCCACGCCCCCTTATAGCAACCATGTATACTCTACGCCATGGATAAACCACGCTCCATTTTGCTCTTATCGACAGACAGCAGACGTAGAGGTGACTAACTGGAAAGATAGTTGACGGTAAGCAATTTGGATTACTTACCAAAATTAATTATGACGTACGATTCGTTGAAGATTATGTACACTACACATCCTCATTCAGTCGATTTCCCTAATCAATTTCAAACTACGTGTCCATCCAAAAGTCCCATTATTCATGTAGATATTTTGACAGATTTGTGTCATTTGATGTGTGGCGTGGACGAAATGTATCAGTTTTCTACCCAAGTACTCTTGATGATTGCATTCCTATTTGTATCAGTCAGAGGATCGTGAGCGCAGTACCGCTTTTGTGTCGTGTAGAGTAAGGTTTCAACGATTGATGTGACGTATCGTATCGGCAATGTGCAGTAGAACCATTTTTGTATGTAACATCGGCTAATTACGCAGAGCTTAATGAAATATAGACTTTATTACTTTACGTTAAAGTTTGAGGTCAACAAAAGCTGATTCTAATGCTATCTCGTTCATAGCGACTGTCAAGATGACGGGCACCAAAGAATATCAACCAAGAGCAAACGAGCAATTTCGCATGCGTAAGCAAAACGATTGGCTAAGATTTGTTCTCACCTTCTTTATTAATTAGACTTCTGCGGAAGTACTCCACCTGTCAGCTAAATAGCAATTTTTATAAATTTATGTTTACGCTATGACTCCACTCTACTACGAGTATATTTGAAATTTTCACAAAACAAATTTTCTATTGGTAATTAACTAGCACAGTAACAATGCGCGTGGTTAATAATGACCCTATTCCGATATAAAACATCATAGCAAGGGTGCTTTTCCTCATGAGCGGGGCTGAATTTATCAAAAACTAACAAATGATATGCTCAAATCATATAACTCATCTCCGCTGAACTTCAGTGGTAAAATTTCACTACAGTATTATTGGTAAATTTTTGCTACCTTCGCACAGTCCTGTATCTGTGGAAACGCTCCATTATCCTTCTGGTGCTATTGGTAACTTAACAATAGTATAAAAATGTACGTAAGTTCCGTTATTTTATTTTGACTTTCCACGCAAGTAGACAACATAAATAGACCATTTTCCTCACCAATTATTCATATGGTTTATCAACGTCAATTGTCAATTAATAATAATTATACAATACAACTTGTCTGTCTGCAATGGATACGTGTTTCCCAGATAATCGTTGACTCATCGATATATGGCGCCATTTATGTACTCGATTTTGGTCAATGCAGTGTATTGTAATTACTAATTATATTGAACCGGATTCACTGCAGTGCCGAAAGATCGTTTATAGTATGATCTACCATATGAATCATTGTACTCGTACTTTACTTTTTCTTAGAACCAAAACAAGTCTACTTTCAATTTTATATAACATGCGTAGCCTTACCTTTTGTCACATGTCAAGAGTAGGCCTAAATTAATACTCTCCTGATTAAATTTCAGCCATGTAACCACATCTGGGGAATTAAATTAAAAAAAAAAAATTTTTAGACCGATCTACAGTAACAGTATAATTTATTTCTGTATCACATTTCGTTTTACCAAGATTTATTTTTAGGTTTAATACTTAATTAATGTATCAAAGTAGTACTTTACATTCACACAATTATTAATCTGACTTTATTACATCCCAAATTAAAAATTATACGTTAACTACATATAAGCTAGGTCAATTTAATAGGTCACATTTGACACTTTAACATAATAGTCGAGCCTCAGTATATCGTGTTTCTCATTAGAATTTCGATGTCAATATTTAGTCACGCTTAAGAACTAAGAACTGAACACGTGAATTATTAGATAAACGTTATCGAACGGAAACAATTATTTAGAAGTTGTATGACTAATCGAGGCGCTCTGTTAACTTTGGAGATGCATCCAAAAAACGTACAGTTTGTAAACATTTTGACGTAAAAAAGAGTAGTTATAAATCTGACGACCTTGGTATGAGAGTGTGTATGCCATTCGCCTTAAGCAACCTTAGTTAAAGTCAGGTGTTTGGTGTGCATGGTCTGACCTTCATTGATTTGTTTTGTATTGCATCTGCGTACGATTTCCGAAACAAAAAAATGTTCATAATAATAACTATGTATTTGAAAAATAATATATCATGGCACAGTATTATGTACTTCAAATATTATCAACATCCATACATTGCTTCGTATCCCAGCGAATGTAGCTTGAGCACTTACGTTATGGCTATCAGAACCACGAAGGTACCACAACCATCAAATTTTTCTGCACAAATTCTTCTTTTTGACATTTCTGTACGCGCCATAGTTTTTGTTTTACAGAGAGCGAAAACACATTAACTTTACGTTTGCACTACTCATTGGCAGTCGAAAGCTAACCAATTTTACTTGAACACTTTTGTTATGATCTAACAAAGCCAATCTGTACCTAAGTCGGTTTGGTTATTTTTCTCTTTTACAAATCAAATCATAATTTTGGACCCAATCCACAATATAAAATGTCAAATTTATTTTTGGTTTTTGCTATACCTAGCTAAAAGGAAGGTTCATGACTTATGTAATACATATTATGTTTGTCATTAAGGATTACATCATCGTGACTTATGTAGGTATTGTATCCGCGGGGTCGAACAGGCTTGTTCGGGAGTTCCCTTCATTAACAAAATAAGTACCTAATAAATGTTTGTAGGCAGGCTGTACTTTTCGCCATAGCGTCATCGACTTAGAAATACCTAGACACAACGACAGCGCTTTAAGGTCATGAGACTGAATGTTCCTTTAAATTCCTCTTTAATAGAACATGCGGTCTGGAAATCTCGGTTTTCGGTAAACAAAGATCACTACAGGCTACTGACAAATTTGAATGCACTTGCGATAAAGTTTCCGAATGCGAGCGTAAATAGCCTTGCAAGTATTTCGAAGTCTATCATCGTAGATCCACTTTACACCCTCATGTTTGGATTTGGATGACATCTAAGCTACATCTACCAGGTATTTCTAAGTCCTTGTATGCCGTTAACAAAATTGCGTCTTTGTTATTTTTATTATTAAAT
This sequence comes from Conogethes punctiferalis, assembly GCA_031163375.1. Lineage (NCBI taxonomy): Eukaryota > Metazoa > Arthropoda > Insecta > Lepidoptera > Crambidae > Conogethes > Conogethes punctiferalis. The sequence continues at coordinate 2,347,277 of CM062102.1, forward strand.
TAAAAATAATGAAAGGTATTTTATTGAATATATAGGTAGGTACTACGTGTATTTTCATTTTATGTAACAGAAAGCTTAACAATGGCGTAAATCGAGTGTTTGACCACATAGATTTGAATTCCGAGACGCTTCAAATCGATTCAAAGTTAGTGTAGGTAATAATAAACTTGAGCCGAATTGAGTATCTCTATATTTCTGTGTATTTTGAAGTCTGTTAAATAATCTGCTACGTAATTCAAATTTTATATTACAGACTAAGTGAAACGATGCAAACCGTAATAGGAAAAACCTTATTCGAGATCAGTTGATGAGCATTTTCTATCGCATTTTTGTATTATTTTATTTGATAGGACATTACGTATTTATTGCTTGTTGTTTTGGCTTGTTGCGACAATCGCGATCACAAGAAGTTCAAGTGTCCGTCAAGTTTTTAATAGGGATGTTTTGGGGGTTAAAATAATTACAATATATTTAGTTCGTATTTTAGATCATAAAAATGTATTGGACATGTATTTGGATGGACATGTATTATATGGACTCCGGCCCGCAAAATGCCTCACCGTGTGACGTCACGCGTAATTTCAACGGGCTATAACTTTACAAAGTCTAATTTACAAATAAAAAATTCGTATCTTTTATTATATTTGAATAAGCTAAGAGATGGACTAATTACATTTTTTAGCCAAACAAGCTTAATGTATTGTAAATATTATTGTGCAAGAACGTATTTGTGGTTAAAACACATTTCGAAGATGTCATCTCACAAAGATTTCGCTCTAGTTTGACGCACTCACGTGTGCGTGCGTGCGTCAAACTAGAGCGAAATCAGGTGTGCCTGCGTCATGGATCATGACCGGAGCTCATGCTAGCTTGAAAGGACTAGACCGCGTCGATCCCACAACTCTAACAGGAGAGCAACGTTTGCGTATGTTTCCTTATGATCTTGGCACTATCCTTGCTATTAATACTCGTATAATGGTTTTATATTCCCATTAAAGGCTGGTGTGAAAATCTAAATTAATAAAAGAGCGTAAATAATGTAAACAAGACAAATTCGAAATTAATAGTTAAATCTAAGACTAAGTTTTTAAATCCTTGGTTTAGAAGATTAGCTGTTGATGATCATGTGTGGATTTTTAATTTTCTCATTCGGAGTACAAAAACCTTGACAAGATCTAATATGCTGCGGAATGCTGGTTTTTATTGTAAAGAACGGACAAAAACTTGGCAGACTCTTTTTTATTCGCTATAAAATGCACAAAATAATCGCCAAAATGTGTTGCTAAGCGCAATACTCGACCAAGCCGGTTAACTTTTACATAATTATCTTCCTTAAGACATACAAAAAGTTCCTATGGACAAAAAGCTCATAGTCATAGTAGGTACATAGTCTTTGTCGAGTAATTTTTTAAATTAATATAACTCGATAGGGCAGGTTGCATAGAATGGGATTATTCCCATTCTATGGTGATGGGGTTTTGTGAGCAAGCAAGGTATATACGCAGGTCGATGCACTTAAACGTTACTATGCGTCACGCGTACGCACAGGTACCAATCCAAAAACCTATTTATGAAGTGTTGTCTATGGACAACACTTGAGTGCCGGGCGCCATTGTAAATGCCTTACGTCTCATAGAGTTGTTAGTCTTCATAGACAAGTATCGTTCGTGAATACACACAAATCTATTGCCTCATTTACATTCAGCTGTAGGGACCAGGGAAGTGGGTAGGACGAGTATGTTTACTATAAGTACGTGTACTCGTCCTGCCCATTTTCCTGCCTACTTTCTTGCTCACTACAGCTGAATGTAAATGAGGCATATGAACTTGATCAAGACGCGCGTCGCCCGCTCCAGGAGGCGGCCTTAGCGTCTCGTGGCAGACCGACAAACGCGAGTGACTCACCTGCGGTAATACCCTTCCTGGTGGGACGCGGAGAAATTGTTTACGAGCCGGCGCGTGCGCAAGCGGACACGCAACTGAAGCGTGCTGCGGCTTGGGGCCATCCAGATGAGACGTCACACGTGATACAAAAAATAGGTTTACATCAACTACATACAATTACCAAAGTTACTTTGCTAGAAATCTATAGGATATCTTAGTACATACTATGGGTGTCAAACGTGTATCGTAGCAGCCTGTACGGTTAGTCCAAGATTTGACCTCGATTAATCAACTACTTAAATTTGAAATGTAATGCGAATAACATTTTATAAGATACCATTCCAATTCAAATTCTTTTGTTACAGACTAAGTGATACATTTTAGTCTTAAAGGGGAGGGTGGGGAGTCGACGAACTGTGACACGCAAGGATGAAATGTCTTACAAAAGTGACCAGCTGTGTCTAAGTGGAAGGGTCAAAATTTTGTGTGACGATGATTCAAATGTTTCTTCCAATGTTTAAAAAATAAAAACAGTAGGAAAACTTGTTAGGTGGCTCCTAAAAAGATAAGCACAAAAACAAGGTTGATGTTTGCTTAGCTGCGGTGAAATGACCTTACCGGTACGAGCGGCCGGAGTATAACCAGTTACTGAATCAGCCGTTTTGGATTTAATAAAAAAAACATTTTATAATAGATTTTACTATCATAACAGAAAAACCAATAATCGAATGAGAAAATGTACGTATATAAGAGTGCGTTTATCGTAGCCTTAATATTTGTCAATTTAACGATATCATATACAAATGGTCTACGTTCAAACCTAAAGTTTACCGTTACCGATATATTAGATACTATCTGTGCTCGCGACTTCGTCTGCGTGGAATAGTTATTTTTTCCCCGTTTTTTTTTACATTTTCCATTATTTCTTCGCTTCCTCGATAAATGGTCTATTCAACACAAAAAGAATTTTTCAATTCGGACCAGTAGTTCCTGAGATTAGCGCGTTCAAACAAACAAACAAACTCTTCAGCTTTATAATATTAGTTAAGACTAGCTGTGCCAGCGGCGTCGCTCGCGTGAATATCGGGTTTCAAAAATAACGGACTTCCATATAATACCCATCTATACCTTGTGCCTAAGTTTTAAGTTAGACCAATCATCATATCTAGCAATACATTGGTGAAAACCGCATTCAATTCTATGCAGTAGTTTTCGCGTAATGCGCGTTCAAACATACAGGTTTAAATTTCTCGCGTTTTCCCAACACTTCCCGTCACTGCTCCGCTCCTATTGATTGTAGCGTGATGAAAAGTATCCTATAACCTGCCCAGGAGTATGAAGAATAATTGTACCAAGTTTCGTCAAAATCTGTTCAGTAGTTTTTTTTTCTATAACGAACATACAGACAGACAGACAAAAATTTTACTGATTGCATTTTTGGTATCAGTATCGATCACTTATCACCCCCTGATAGTTATTTTGAAAAAATATTTTATGTACAGAATTGACCTCTCTACAGATTTATTATAAGTATAGAAGATTGGTCAGGATTGTGAACAATATATAAAAAAAAATGCTGAAAAATAACCAGTTGTCTGTACAAGGCAAAATATTCAACGTAATTTCATACTTACCGTCTTAATTGCAATATTTACACTGCTATTTAAATTGGTATGCATCATTCATTCAAGTTAGTGTTTTCCCTACGAGCCTCTTATACCCACGACCCATTTATGACGACATCCATTGTTAGTCAAAAAGCTGAAGCTTCGCTCGTGCCACTGACTTATAGTGAATTATACTTAGGTGGGTACGTATAATGAGACGTCCATTTAAGTAAAGTCCACGGCGCGTGGGACTGCCCCGAATAGTCGTGGGACCTGTCTTTAGATCCGTTTTAGCACTGGCCGGTTTCACACGATGACAGTGACTCACTAATAGAGAGCTCGGATCAGCATAAAGAGCCATAACTCGCCGATATCCATGATGTTTGGGGTTTCGGTGTCGGCAAACGTAGTTTAGGACGCCCTCAGGTCAGGTGAAGTGACGATTTGCGCAGGACGGCTGGCAACGCTTCGCACATCCAGCACTTGCCAGCCTTCCTGTGCAAATCGTCACTCCACCTGGCCTGAGGGCGTCCTAATGATGTTCTTAATCTATAAGAGTTCGCGTTTGTGCTGCCACACCCTCTCAGTATATTAGTTATCTACATAGATACAGTATAATGCCTTCAATTCAATGTATATTGCACTGCACATGAAAACATTAAACGAGTATGAAAACACTACTTAGCGCCAATCTTCGTTATGGCTTTCCACAAAGGAAGGCAAGCGGCATGTAATATCTACAGGTTAGTTAACTAAAGCTGGTTCAACACATTGACATTAGAGTCTGTGAATAAGTGTGTGACGTGGTACTTCATGCGAATAATGAGAAGTCTGCCTCTCTCACGCGCGGTCTAGCTTATGAGTGAGAAGTTGACAGTAATAGTTTTACGTTTGCTACTGTTTAGTGAAATTGCATAAGTGTGAGCACTGTGATCGTGCCAGCTCTGGTTAACTGATCTGTACACATATTTATTAGGTATACCTACTGATACTGTACTTCATGATTTTTCTTTATGACCGCGACACCGTCAGTCCTATGTGTGAAGCAACCACAAAGAGTCGACATTGCCAGATACGATACGATCACATCTCATTTGTCTTGTAATGTTGGTTGAGTAAATGATTTACTTGGATCTAAGTTTAAGCCAAGCACCGTCGTTATAATTTCGACTAGCTATGAAACGAAAGTGTTTTATGTGCGAACTATGGGTTTGTAAAAATATCCTCGATAACAATGATGGTAGTTTGTTGAGCATTTTATACCGATGTATATCATTAATAATAGGTACAGTAAAGCCGCAACAATGTGTTCTGCGTTTTATATCTTACATTTGTTAACAATACTTATACTGGTTTTTATTAAAACATATAATATCAAACACATATCTACTGGAATGAGGCAAACTTGTGATTCTTTCTTAAATGGTAAAATAAGTGAGTGTCAAAGAGTATTTATAACTAATATTGATAAAATAAACGTGTTGCCCGCCATTTATAGGCTAAATTAAAATGGCTATGTGGATCTTTGACGCTCACAATATCACAATAATCTTTATAATTAATTAGAGATGTTTCGTATACTGATATTTATATACTGTCGTCAGAATGTTGATAAAGGTATATATTTTAAATGAATACATATAGCATTTTTATAGATTATCATTTTTTAAGAGTGTAGGTTTTTAGGTAGCAAAATATGGCGATGTAGAAGATGAAGCTAACTATTTGATTTAATATTTTTTTAAATATGCAAGCTAATGAAGTAATAGGCGGTACATACTTGGTATAGTGTAGATATGCTCGTCTGTACATGATAACATAATGTTTGAAAGCTTACTGCAGGTTAATTTTGTATACGTCAGCGGACTCGAACCTTAGACACTTGTTATTACAATTTAATATTTTTTAGTGTCAGATGTTTTATTGGCGTCCGCTGAACTATAATCATACTTCACTTCGTTGTGTGATGTATAAGTTGTAATTTTTAGACCTTTAATAAATTATATTTGTTTCTTTTCTAACGAGCGGTACTGATAGTCTAAACTAATGTAGACGTAAGTGTGTTTATAATTATAACATAGATGTGTAGGGTAGTTGTTCTTGACATATCTGATTATATAAAACTTGTATGATGCTGAACGTCCAAAATATTACATGTTGTCGCAGAATTTGTATACTTCCTTGCTTTGGGCTGCGGTGGACCTGATTACTGCGGAGATGTCGTACAATCCTATCTCGTTACATGGCTTTCGAGTAGTCTCTTAGTAGAGTCTTTTTCTGATAGTTAATGTATTAAAGAGCATTATTCCATACCTATGTTATATTCTAATGGTACTACTTTCAAAAACATAGTTCATTTAATTTTTGATTTTGAATTATACTTAAATCGTCATTTTGCATGAGATAAAAAATATAGTACGGTTTTATTTGTACGACGGATAATTAAGTAATTATGTCCACATCAGCTGTTGTGTTCTAGTGACTTCCGATCTGTTTGTCGTTACGAAGTGTATTCATAAGAGAGATTGCGTATGTAATTGATAAATTGGTGAAAATAAATGAATATTATGTCCCTTAATGATATTTCGTTTTATTTATTGCATCCCTAAAATAGGCCGATATGGAACTAATAAGCTCTTTGCAGTGGTATTAAAAATGGGTTTTTTAAGCAAGTGTGTGAGTGGGAGTGACCTCTAAACAATACTCTATTATGTCTGGTTTCAAAGTATATAGGTACCTACATATAATTGGTCTGCTAACTAAAGGCTTACATCAAGTTATGTCCAGTCGTGGACTGCAATAGGCTGATAATGAAAAGGCTTAAATCCCAGTCACATTTGCCAATCTACATAAATTTCTCAAGGGTTGGCAACGCACCTGTGACTCCCCTGGTGTTGCGGTGTCTATGGGCTGATGTGATCACTTACCATCAGTTGACCTTCAGGCCCGATTACCCCCTCTGTAATAATAAGAATAGTTTTCACAACACTTTCGTTTAGGTTAAATTAAAGTTAGTAGGTAGGTTTCAAATGACAAGTAGGTATTAGAGGTAGTTAGATACTTTGTACTTATATGGTCAAATCATCACTGTGGTCGACGCGTCGTTATACTAAGTACCTACCTACTGTATCGCTCTGGACAGGGCCAAAGTACCGACAATTGTATAGGAATGTATACCTACGAGCATGACTTATTTTATTATATCTGTAGGTAGGTACACTTAGACGGTTTGAGTTAGTTGCAGCGGTCGGTCACGTAGGCACCGTAGTTACTAGGTATTGTAGGTCCAATGGTAAACTTGTACTTAAGGTCAGTTAGTCGGCTAAGTGACCGCAAAGGTTCCGCCTGGGTAGCTCTACCTACCAACTGTTGTCGAGGAGAGTCGGGGGTAGGGGTATTTGTCCTCCCCGGACCGGGAGTGCCGGCTGGCCAGGTCAGGCAGGGACGTGGCCGTATGCTTCGGCGCTACTAGAGTCCTTGCAAGCTGCAGCCCACTTGCGACACAGGGGGAGTTAATGGGTATGCCCTACTAGTCTGGGAGGTGCGAGTCTTACATACGTCAACGTCTGTGTGAAGGCATTCTCCTTTAAAAAAAAGGGACCTCAAAAGGAGATTTAAGAATGCGACCGTAGTCACTTCACTTAGTGAGGTCGCCAGCAAGAGGCTGAGAACACTCTACCACCGGTTGAAAAGCCAAAATCAAAGTCAAATAGTATATCATCCTCATGAATGTTTGAAGCTGTAATAGAAGGTCCTTTTTTATTTTTTTTTCTGGATGGGAATGCATTAGGCACTTTTACGCTGCCTTTGGAGAGAGCCAGCGTGGTATGTGGAGCTCACACCTCCCAAAATGGGAGGGCGGTATACCCACTAAACCCCCCTTGTGTCGCCAGTGAGCAGCAACTTACAAGACAGAAGTATGTGGCCTGCTCTGGCAAGCCGCAGATGACCGCTAGACCAACAAAGACTACAAAATCTAGCCTTTAAAGTAGGATATTAATGTGCCTTGAAAACTAACTAACGGACGGACCTAATGTCTTCAATATTATAGGTAAAACTGCCCAGCAACAGGAACATACCTACTTACATAGTTACAAATATGTCATACCTTCATTAAGGTGAATTTATATTTTGTAATTCATACCAATTTCCTTTAAATATATTGTATTGTATATATGCTTGTATACTTTACAAGGTTATATACCTACCTATTATGTTATGACGCGACATTTAGCAATAAGTCATGTCAAGCTGAATTGTATAATCGGGAAACCGTGATAAGTCCGTCCAAACCGCTAAAAATTATATGTCCTCCTTTGTCTTTCATAATTAAAGACTACTTATTAACTTGATTCATGATAATTATGTACCTAAATTCACTCTACGCCTGATGAAAAGCGAGAGAGAAGCCCTTTAAGAGGGGTAGGGAAACGAATCTTAGAATAGAATAGATAGAATATAGTTATTGCACCATGTTCATAGATAGTGTACATAGGTACAAGATTACTAGTTAATACAACATAGACCCTGTAAGTAAGAGTATAAAAACATCTCCAAAATCCCAATGAAAACGAATTCCGACCATGCCAAAAAATAATCATGAAATAAGCTGCCCGTCCGGGGAATGACCTCCACCCTATAGAATACCGCAGCCAATTGATCTCCAGGTCGTGTTTCTGCCGGCTAGTAGGGTTTCCTAAGCTCGTGGGCGGTTAGAGTTGGCCGGCATGACGGTGGCAACTGATCAGTTACTTGCCCGTTGTCATAGCAACTTGGACTTCTCTTTCGCCTTCCATAAGGCCTAGGGAAACCTTTAGGTATGTCAAGCTACTATAAAAAAAAGTAGTAGAGGCTGTGGCAACCGACGGGTGGCGGTATATCTATCGCGGCGTAGCTAACCACGAACCGATGACGGGCTGCAACGTCACCGGAGCGAGAAGCTACGCCCTGTGGCGATTATGGACAAAGCCTGTAGATGTTTGCCCAAAGTGGCAAACAATAGGAATGTCTTGGGGGTCAAAATAATTACAATATATTCAGTCCGTATTAAATCATAAAAAAATATATTGGACACGTAGGTATTTTTGCTTCTTTTCATTCAATAAAAATAGCAAATATACAAGGCATCAAAAGTTAGGAGTGGGAGACTTTGACGTCACCCCGTCACGACCGACTGAACGAAAGCGTAACTTGTCCACTCCGTTAAGTTACCGAACATCTAAGGCGACCAACCTTACGTCACTTAGCAACTGAACTCATATAATAATTATACCTAATTACCACCACAATTCTTAACCACTATTTCAAGTCGCCGACAATTCTGTGGGTTTAAGTCTCACCGAAAGTTGACATCATCAAAAATGGGCAAGTCGTGACGATGTCTCATTTATCTGAGTGTTGCTACGAAAGAGGAAAACGTATGCTGTAACTAATAGCAACAATCCCTCTACGTCACGCGAATTGTCACTGTTCCTACCACTGTGACGATGATAGAGACGTTTAAGTACCTAAATGTTAAAATGCATATTACTCTACTAGCCTTATTGAAACCAGTGATTATAAAAAAGTCCTGGTAATTGGGTCCTGGGTGTCAGCTAACAACGTCATCATTCAGAATAGAGTAAACTTTATTTGGACACATAACACAAAGAAAATAAAAAAAATAGAATTTTACAGCTAATAAATATAAAAGGAGTAAGGCACCTCTGCGCAATGCGATCAAAATGGTATCCACACATCCAATTAATACCCAGGGCAGCGTAAAGTTATCAACAATCAAATTAAATTATAAAATTTATATTACCTACTGACGTATACGTACACACAAACGCATAATTTAAGACACACACCTATATTACACAACCACACTTACATACATACATTATCCCGTATAACAATAATCTTAGTGATGTTTTAAGTTTTAAATATGACTTATCCTACCTTCATTTGAATAATATACCTACCTGTTTAATCTATATGTAATATGTATCCTTAATTTGAATAATATACAAGTATAATATTCAAATAGGTCTATAATAAGTTTAATGTTCACAGCTATTGATATTTTACTACATTTGGTTATGGATAGGAATTACAGATGGGTAGGTATGGATTACAGAATATTATGTGTGAATTAATTATGATATCATATGAATAACCTACGTTGACTTTTAGCATGCTTGAATTGTTGCCTTATTTAATGACTCATTTCAAAGGTAAATTCTTTCCTTTTGCGTCCAGTTGAGCAATTTTAATACGTTTGGTAGAATGACTACACTATTATGTAGGAAAACATCGTGAAGAGACTTTGTATGAACATGTCTACTGAAAGTTTTCGAACATAGGATATTTTGTTAGGCGAAACACACGTGACTTAAGTTGTTCGGCATCAGTCGGTATCATCATCAGCCTATTGCAGTCCACTGCTGGACATAGGCTTCTCTGTTTGTTCGCCACTTAGGGCAAACAACAAGGTTCGTCATATCGCAGTCCACTGCTGGATATAGGCCCGTTGAATCGTTCGCCACTTTGAGCTTTTTTTTCATTAACAATAATAAATATTATTAAAATTATAACAATGTTTATAAATATTAGCCTAATATTAAGTAACGGTTAATAAATTAATTTAACAAAACAAAACGTCATATTATTGTAATTTACTTATTCTACAGGAAAACGGTCTATGTAAAGCTGGGGCCTTAATAAGAACGTTTTGAGCCGTATTAGGTACATAAGTTTAAAAATATGGATAATTATCTCAATAATACTGCACTAAAGACATTGCTTTAACCTCGTAAGGCCCAATGTGAACTCAACAGATCCAAATTCTAATAAAACTTAAAGTTGATCTAACAATATTTTTCATAGTTACCAAAAAAAGTATGTTGGCAATAATGTCTATTAAGTTATTGTATGCCTTCGGAGCGAATAAAATATTGTCGCCCTGCGATCGCCAACCCGCCTTCCCAACGTGGCGATTATGGGTATATCCTCTAAATGTTTGCCCTAGGTGGCGAACAACTGGAGAGGCCTATGTCCAGCAGTGGACTGCAATAGGCTGCTGATGACTGATGATAATGATGATGATGTGAAATTAGCATTGTCAATTGAAGCTGCGATCACTGTGTCGGAGGCGCGTTTACGGCCACTGAACATAACTAAACATGTCGTCAATTATGATCGTCGTTAAATGGCATACTATGTGGGCCTGTATTGCAACCTGGCTATATGCCTAATTGAATCCTAAGACGATAAAGGACTAGTGCGTTTCTCCGCCCGCATATCAGTCTGGCCATACAAAGAAGGAACGACTAGCCTTCTTGGCTAAGGCATTCCTTTGGGCAGCGTTAATTTTCTTCTTTATGAATTAAAATGATATTAGTAAACTCAAAACAATAAGTCAAAGTCAAAAAAATCTTTATTCGCATCTATAAGTATAGACTTGAAGCAAGCAATCATGTTGAAACAGTAAATTAATCAGTCAGTTAATTAATTAATGTAATTCTTATTTTTTTAAAAGTAATACTAATAAACATAATTATTTTTCTTTCTTTATAAATTAAAATAAATTACCTCTACTCTACCATCGGATTCGGAATGTAGCTTCCACCTAACCGCTTCTGACTAACCGCTCGTAAACGGCCGCAGCTCAGCAGTACGAAAGGATAACGATAAACAATTATATTTAAGTCCATAGTGCCTTCACACTGTCACTCACTCGCTTTCCGTCCCCCGGACCACTCGGGCAACTATAAAGGCTATGCCTTGACAGTTGATCCCACAACACCCATCCTCAAAACCTTAATCAGGGCAGGATACTCATAACCAAAATTTTGGTAAAACGAATCATAGACAAAATGAATATAGTTGTGTTGTGCGTCGCTGCTTGTGGATTTGCTTCGGCGATCGCAGATTTGGATGTAAATAGTACTGGTGAGTCAATATTTATTTATTCGCGTACAAAAACAGTTTGGTAACTCCTACTTGTGCCGTACCATTAAATTCTCTACCAGCTCATGTGGTTTCACCTGCTAATAGTATGGGATCCTTTAAGCGAAGCGTGAAGAAGCCGCTTGCGGGCCGGCATGGCTGTGCCGGCTTGAAACTGAGGTGGCCAGAGCGACTTAAGATTCCTTTTCAGCTCTTCATTAAGCGAGAGAAAGCCACTATGCCGAGCGAATATAAAAAAAAAAATTTTTGTTATTCGTTTTCGGAATTTACGAGTAGCTTCTCTCGACCGGTTTTTCACCGGCTGTTCACTTGATAAGTAGGTAGGTAGATATATCTAATAAATGACGTTAACAACACGTTGATTGGCGGTCATCGGTGACCGGCATACAATGGTTATTTCATTGTGTCTAATATCTCGGCACTCAAAGCCTTAATAGAGCTTGAATGTGACGAAACTATTGAACAAAAAAGTACAATAATGTTATAGTTTTATAAATAATCATCTGTTTCTCTAAAACACAAATGATAACGCATTTCTATTTTAGGTTGTATAGAATTAGCTTAAACTTAAACTTAGGACTTAGATTTAGGGGATTTTCATTTAGTATTTATAACTGTTCCTATATTCCTATACATTTATACCTACTTGGCCGGCCATGACTCAAGCATTACGGTAATAACGTTATTATTATGTGAAAATCCAATTCAAGTCAACATTATTTAATAAAACCTTTTGTCCTTATAATTCTAATTATAACCAATCGGAAATTAGTGATTGTTAACCCTTTATACCTATAAATAAACCAACGAGTTGCTTTAGGAAATAAGACAACCATTCTCCTTTTTATGATTGGTTACCAAGATTCTACTCCGCTCTGAATACCTGTAGATTGTATGTCTCTCGGATCAAAGAGTTAGGTACATAGGTTGGCCGTTCGTACTAGGAAAGTAGAGGCAAAATGCACCGGCGTATTAACACTTCTTTTCTTCAACACTTCTTTTAGGACTAGGTGAATTGCTTGCTTGGTGAGGTTCTTGGACCAAACTTGGGACTTGTACCTTGAAACAAAGCCTTCTATTCGACGCAAATTCACCCTTCTAGACAAGGCCTAACTTGAAGTCGTAGCCGATTACTCAGCATCTGTTCTCTTGCTTTAAAGAAGCCCAGATACTAATGTATAGGGAAAATTCTCACGCAAATCTTATTCATTCGTAGTACCAAGTCATCAGTCATTCGTCGTTTCATCCATCAAATCCCATGAACACAAAATCGGGCGCGTCATGATAGATTTATAATGCATCTGGAATGTTAAACTGAAAGGGTTTTTAACTGATTAAAGCGAAAAAACCTCCTAAATTGTAGGTTATCTTTGTGTCTGGTTTTAAGTCAACTGTTTGGTGTGCAATAAAGAATATTCTGTCTATCTACTTATCATCTCTTCGGTCTAAGCCACCCTCGTCTGCCCGTAGTGCATCCTGCTGAATGACACACGTAGCTCTGGGAACCGACTGGTGGCGGTATAACCACAACGATTGAAGGCGTAGCTAAATAACAGGCGGATGACGGGCAGCAGCGTCACTGGAGCGAGAAGCTACGCCCTACCATCGCCAACCCGCCTGCCCAGCGTTGATTATGGATAAAGCCTCCAGCTCGTTGCCCAAAGTGCCGAGCAACTGGAGAGGCCTATGTCCAGCCGTGGACTGTGATAGGCTGTTATTGTCGTTTATTGGTCGTCAAGATAATAATGTAAACATTTATCGTTGCAGGTAACAAATGTGGAGTGGAAGCGAGCTCCAACCCCATTCACCACAACCCTTGGCTGGTGTTCCTGGAGTTCTACCGGCGCGGGGTCCGCTACGACTCCCGCTGTGGGGGGACCCTCGTCAGCAGGAGACACGTGGTCACCGCCGCTCACTGCGTCAGGAGAGGTCTCACTAAGAACCTACAGTAAGTTATTAACGCGTCTGTCGTCAGTCACTGCTGGACCTATGTCCAGAGGAGGAACAACTGGAGAGGCCTATGCCTCTCCAGTTGTTCGCCACTAGGGGCAAACATCTGGAGGATATACCCATAATCACCACACCGGGCAGGCGGGTTGGCGATTGCAAGGCGTAGCGTCTCGCTCCGGTAACGCTGCTGCCGGTCATCGGTCTGTGGTATTTAGCTACGCCTTCAATTGTGATGTTAATACCGCTGCCAGTCAGTTGCCAGCGCCTCGTTTGTTATTCGACATGACGCACCACGGGCAGGTGAGATTGGCTTAGAGCGAAAAGATGATAGTGATATACCTTACTTCATAAAAGGGATATAATATCTAATTAATGATGTCTCTTGCAGGATAATCGCCCGGTTGGGAGAATACGATCTCTCCTCGGAGGTGGACTGCGTTGCCGGCGTGTGCGCAGACTTGCCCATCAAGCTCAGGGTGGTCGCTGTGACGCTGCATCCCGGCTACGACGGCAAGGAGCACGATATAGCCATCCTCACTTTGGCACACGACGCTCCTTACACAGGTAGATCATCATCATCAGCTTATCGCAGGCATAGGTCTCTCCAGTTTGCCTAATTCGGCAAACTTTCCTCGTGCGAACAGCTAAGCTATGGAACTCCTTGCCGAGCTCCTTGTTCCCTGCGAGATATAATTTTCCGATGTTCAAAGCGAGAGTGAACCGGTTTTTGCTAGGTGCTCACCCATCCTAGGCTGCGATCGCTAACCAACAGGCGAGTCGCTGTCAAGCACAAATCCATACCGAATGAAAAAAGAATCTGAAGGCTTTACCTATAATCGCCACGCTGGGCAGGCCCAGTGCAGTAACTCCTCGCTCCAGTGACGCTGCTGCCCGTCATCGGCCTGTGGTATTTAGTTGCGCCTTGATTCGTGATTATTCGAACAAAATAATCTATTCCATGTAATGTTTTGCGCCGAATATGTACTTGGTTTTCTTTACAAGTAAGTTTAATGGATTCTGGCAGACTGGTGTAATGTTGGTAGCAATCTTACTGTATCATTGTAGATTTGCTGCCGAAACGCATTCCACGAAATAACTAACCATGAGATATAGATGTATGGTAAATCCACATTTGACGTTTAGTTATGAGTATTTCGTGGTAACACGCGCGAATCTTCAAAGATTCATTCGTCACTTTGATGTAACCGCACATTTAGTGGTTAGGTTTTTTTCGATTCAAAGTTAGAAACATTTAGCCTCTCAGATAGCTTTATTAAGTTGATGTGTTTGCGTTCTAAAAGCTCTGATACTACTGTATTGGTAGTACTACATGCATTAACACATTAGTCATCAGTGTGAATCATTGTTTGAAATGATAAAACGGCGTTTTTTAAAGTTTAACGGATGGCGCTAAAATCTGAAAAGAAATAATGTGATAAACTTTGAAGGAAAACTATAACAATGGCTTAGGTACTCGTAACTTTGATAGTTCAGGATTCATAGAGGCTTGTAAAAGGCGATTACCTGGCAAATGTCGTACAAATTTAAAGACATAATAATAAGTTAACATGACAATGGTTTTGGTAAAGTGTAGGACGCCATGCAACACTTTTCCATCACCTTTTAGAAAATAAGACGTGATATTAATTCGATCCTTCATACATTATCTGTGTAGTAAACAATAATTTGCTATACGAGTAGAACTTAATCGGTCCTATTGCTATAAACGGTTTAGTTGTAAAGGTACAACCCTTACTTTATGAGTTTAAGTATGAATTGAAACCTGAAATTCAGTCAAATAAGTAAAAAGAAGTGTCAAAATAATTATTTACCATAATAGGGAATATGCATGACTTTTTTTTATGGATTTATTGAGATCTTTTGTCTTCCAGATACATAAATATCGAAGAATTTTTAAACTATCTTTTCTATTAAGCGAGTTATAAAGCGTTAAAGTTATTGATTAGACAGAGAGATCCGATGCGGTAGTTGACGTCACGTACCGTAAGCGCCGTACTAACTCCATAGAAAAATCTGTTTCGCGAGAGAGAGACGGATATATTCACTTTCAATGACTGTATCTCGCCCATTTTTCAACCAATTTTGATTTTGTTTTCACTGTTCGTAGTAGATTTTGATCTATTTTACGATAAATTAGTAAATACCTGAAACTATTTTTCATGCATATTCCCTATTATTAACTTAAGTTCGTGTGATCTCTGGATCTCTCTGGATTGAAACGTTTCTGCTTAACTATGTCCAATTAGTCTTTGCTTTAATGATCTTTTCTTTTTTCCTCAGACACCATCCGGCCAGCATGCTTACCATCAGGTGAGCTTCCAAAAGACGTATTCCTGAACGCAGCGGGGTGGGGAGAAGAATCCATCAAAGGGTACTACAGTAACATCAAGAAAAACCTCTACCTGCCCCACTGGTCTTCGGACAAATGTCAGCGCGCATACTTCAACATACCACTGCCCAAACACATTATATGTGCTGGTGGTGAGAGGGGTATTGACACTTGTAGGGGGGACTCTGGCGGCCCACTGACTTTGCACCACGAGAAGGTAGAACTGTGGGGGGTGACCAGCTTTGGTAACTCAGTTTGTGGCACTTCAGGCTACCCCGGTATCTACACAAGTGTTATAGACCATTTGGATTGGATTAGGAAGGTCGTCGACAAATAATTAGATGTTTTCTTTGGCACTGTGATAGAGCTTGGCATTTTTTTAACAAAAAAAAAACCGACTTCGTTATTGTAGCACAATACTTATTAAATAAAAAAAAATCATAATCGGTTCAAGATTCTCGGAAATATGTGGTAACATGCATACAAAAAAAACAGTGGAATTGAGAACCTCCTTTTTTGAAGTCGGTTAAAAAAGTAAGGAAACTGCTTTAAAAGCGTCACATTTTCGTAAAGCTTGTGCATGATGTGGAATAATGAAATGTATTGTTAATTTAAATGTAAACTGTTATTTGTAAAACAACCAATTGTTGTAACAATAAACCTATACGTTTAATGCCAGTGGCATAGCGGTAAAGGCCGTTTACTTGTATTGGAGTTGCAGCGGTTCAAGCCCGTCAATATACCGATGTGTTTTCAAATGTGAAATTTATATGTACGTTTATTCGATGCTCACGGTGAAGGGAAAATCGTAACGAAATTTGTACACCTATAAAGGAATTGTAAGGTCCTTTGAAGGTGACCAGCCCACATTTGGCCTGCGACCCTTAGTGCCCTAGCTTAGGGTAGGCTTGAGCCCCTAGTTAGGGACACATTTGAGACTGATGCCGATAACGAAGCTTTTTTATAATCATCATCACCACCAGCCCATCGTAGTCCACTGCTGGACATATACACCTCCAGTTATTCGCAAAAATCTGGAGGCTAATCGCCACGCTGGGCAGGCGGGTTGGCAATCGCAGGGCGTAGCTCCTCACATCGGTGATGCTGCTGCCCGTCATCGGCTGGTGGCTCCCTTACATCCTTTTATTTTATAATAAGCGTGATTAAAATACTGTATTGTACTTTAGCTGTTTATTACATCTTGTTTACTTCACATCGAATTAAAGTTACAGCATTAGTTGTACTAGTTAGTTGTACTTACCATCTTGACAGATGGAAGTCTTCCACAGTGCGTTTTGCGCGCAATTTTCTGCCTCGTGCAGCTGCTCTTTGGAATCAGCTTCCGGCTGCAATTTTCCCGAATGGATACGACCTAGGGACCTTTCAAGAAGCGAGCCTACAGATTTCTCAAGGGTCGGCAACGCACCTGTGACTCCCCTGGTGTTGCGGTGTCTATGGGCTGAAGTGATCACTTACCATCAGGTGACCTTCAGGCCCGTTTGCCCCCTATGTCATAAAAAAAAACAATTTTGAACATAATAATTAGACATACTCATTAAATGATTACCAAAAATTAGGTACTAGACTTGATAAGTTATTCAACAATAAAAGTTAATTTAGTTAAAGTAATAAATTGAATACGTCTAATTATTATTTAGGTATGTGTATAACAATTAATAGTGTAAACTAAAATCTGTGATAATAAATTAGTATATAGATACATAGGTATAATTATGTTGTTCGACTTAGCCCATATTGAATGTTGCTCAAGATAATTTATAGCCAAATATTAGCGTCTAGTTATTTTTAAATGGACGAGTAAATACTTTAAGTACGAGAATACCTATACGTCTATTTAAGCCTTGTCTAGTCCGATACAAATGAATGCTAGCTGGAAATAAAAAGAATGGTGTTATAAAAAAGTTTTATTTGTTTCTAATTTACCCTACTTAATTATGAATCATCATCATCAGCCAACTGCAGTCCACTGTTGGACATGGGTCTTTCCAGTTGTTCGCCACTTAAGGCAAACATCTGGAGGATATACCCATAATCGCCACGCTAGGCAGGCGGGTTGGCGATCGCAGGGCGTAGCTTCTCGCTCCGGTGACGCTGCTACCCGTCATCGGTCCGTGTATTTAGATACGCTTTAAGTTACGATGGTTATATCGCCACCGGTCGGTTGCCAGCGCCTCGTTTTGTTATTCGGCAGGATGCACCACGGGCAGGTGAGGTTAGCTTGGAGCGGAAAGATGATAGGTCGCTCCCATACATCACAATATATTTGTAGGTACCTACTTACTTCCCAAAATCTAATTCGTATTTTTGCACAAATGCTTTACTGGTGGACAATCCCCACTGATGGTAATGGTGTCAGATTCAGAACATTTTGTGGTTTTTTTTTTTTATAGTGGCTCGACATAATGGCTTCCCTACGCCTGATGGAAAGCGAGAGAGAAGCCCAAGTCGCTGTGACTACGGGCAAGTAACTGTTTAGTTACCTGTCAGTTGCCACCGCCATGTCGGCCCAACCCCAACCCCCCACGAGCTCCGGAAACCCTACTCACCGACAGAAACATGACGCGGAGGTCATTTGGCTGCGGTATTCTATAGGGTGGAGGTCCTTCCCCGGACGGGCAGCTCAATTGGGATGATGACTAAAAAATAATTTAATGTCCATCAGATAGATTAATGAAAAATATTGGATACGTATTTTTTATTTAGCCTCTTGTTCAAAAACTTACGGAGATACATTGATTTTAAATGTCACATGACGTCACGTTAGAGTACAAAATATACTCTAACGTGACGTAGTTAGCCCCCACTCCGTAACTTTAATGCGCTATATCTAAGTATTTTCTTGTTATTTCGACAAATCAAAAAATACGGGTCTTATATTTTTTTATTATCTAAGAGACGGGCTAATTATTTTCTTCATTTTCATACCTTGTCATCATCCGTATTCGAGCGAAGAATCGCCATGCCCTACCTCTCTCAAAACTTGGTTAACTTGGTTAACGTGTAGCAGCATTGCTGGCGATGGTGTCAGAATCAGAACATTTTTGCGGTTATCAGTAAAACTATGTGTGTGGGTGGGTTTGTGTATGTGTGTTAATGATAGCAGGGAGCTTAAAAGAATAAAATACACACAATGAGAACTGTGCTACACGACTTTTCAAAGTTCATCAATCATCATCAGCCTATTACAGTCCACTGGACATAGGCCTCTCCAGTTGTTTGCTATTTAGGGCAAACATCAGGAGGATATACCCATAATCGCCACGCTGGGCAGGCGGGTTGGCGATCGCAGGGCGTAGCCTCTCGCTCCGGCGACGCTGCTGACCGTCACCGGTCTGTAGTATTTAGCTACGCCTTCAATTTTGATGGTTATACCGCCACCAGCCGGTTGCCAGTGCCTCGTTTGTTATTCGGCAGGATGCACCACGGGCAGGTGAGGTTGGCTTGGAGTGAAAAGATGATAGGCCACTCCCTTACATCCCTGAGCGTTGACGGAAATGAATACTATTCACCGCCTTAGGTATCGTAAAGGTCGACTAAGGGAATTGTTGAGATTTCAACTTCCGAGCCAGTGAAATTAAACTGTTCAGCAGTGGACTGCAATAGGCTGGTGATGATGATGAACGCCCAGAAACTATTACGATAGGTTCCTACCCACGGGAAGAAACGATGCGGTGATTAAACTTTGTCGCGAAGAAGGTCGAATCAATTAAATCACGTTACTTAATATGACTAAACGTCAGAATTACATTTACATTTTATTATAACAGGTTTTTCCGTAAACACAGATGAACTGGTAACTCCAGTTAGTCTTCTTAGAAATACGAAAGAACGAACATTTTGTATTATGTTTTAGCTGTACTATCATCATCATCAGCCTATTTCAATCCACTGCTGAACATAGGCCTCTCCAGTTGTATACCACTTAGGGCAAACATCTGGAGGATATACCCATAATCGCCACGCTGGGCAGGCGGGTTGGCGATCGCAGGGCGTAGCTTCTCGCTCCGGTGACGCTGCTGCCCGTCATCGGCCTGTGGTTTTAAGCTACGCCTTCAATTGTGATGGTTATACCGCCACCAGTCGGTTGCCAGCGCCTCGTTTGTTATTCGGTACAATTCAGGCAGGATGCACCACGGGCAGGTGAGGTTGGCTTGGAGCGAAAAGATGATAGGTCGCTTCCTTACATCCCTTTAGCTGTACTATACTAGGGATGTAAGGGAGCGATCTATCATCATTTCGCTCCAAGACACGCTCATCCGTCCGTGGTCAATCCTACCGAATAACAAACGAGGCTCTGGCAACCGAGTTACAGTATAACCATCATGATTTAAGATGTTGCTAAATACCACAGGCCGATGACGGGCAGTAGCGTCATCGCATACCTGCCTTTTTTTCTAGAGGGGAATGCATTAGGCACCGTCATGCCACTTCCGGGGGAGGTGACATGGTGTGTGGGACTCACACCTCCCAAAATGGGAGGGCATACCCACTAAACCCCTCTGTGTCGCCAGTTGCAGGGACACGGGTAGCGCCGAAGCATACGGCCACATCCCTGCCTGCCCTGGCCAGCCGCAGATGATAAGCGGCCGGCACACCTGGTCCGGGGAGGGCAAATACGCCTACCTCCGGATACGGGGAGCAATAGAGTGCTCCCCGGTGCGTGCAACGGTGTGACACTTGACAAATTGCGTTATGTGCTTTCCGATGCACGTGGGCGTATCACCGTGACCTTGCTGCCTTCAAAGCTGCTTCTGGGTATTTTTTTACAGAAAAACCCCGTAACAATTTATTCTGAACTCAGAGTGCTTACTCCGAAGTATATAACGTACCCACCAAGTTTTCTTGGTAACTTAATTACGTTATAACTATGCTATATCTATTGTAAAGGGTCCAGATTTTTGCCCAAAATGTCGAATAACTGGAGATATGTCCAGATAGTGATGTGTTTGCACGGAAGTGCGTGGAAGCACGGAGCAAATTTGCTTCGTAGTTGGAAATCTTCCACGGTACGTTTTGCGTTTTTGGAATCAGGCTTCCAGCTTCGACTTCTCCGAATGGATACGACTTGGGGACCTTCAAAAAGTGAGCCTACAAATTTCTCAAGGGCCGGTAATGCACCTGTGACTCCTGGTGTTGCGGTGTCTATGGGCTGAAGTGATCACTTACCATCAAATGACTTTCAGGTCTGTTTGACCCATATAAGTAAGAGAGGTAGTGCATAGCGAGCCTTCGCTCGAATTGAGCCGCTCATTCGGAGAATTACATCCACCCTATTGAATACCACCGTCAAATGACTTTCGGGGTGTGTTTCTGTCGGTTGGTTTCCGGAGCTCGTGGAGGGTTTGGGTTGGGCATGGCGGTGGCAACTGACAGATAACTGACCAGTTACTAGCCCGTTGTCACAGTGACTCGGGCTTTTCTTTCGCTTTCCATTAGGCGTAGGGAAACCATTATGTCGGGCTACTAACAAAAATCTACTACAAAAAAAAATAATTTTGCGTATTCGCCGCAGAGTTCATCAACCTTATCGATTTAAATGTAAAAGGAGTAATAATTACACATAATTAAGTCGCAGATAAATCTCATCGTTGCCTAGATGAAGTCATTGAGGTCAGTGTAGGGAAAACTGGTTACAACTGGGCATACCGTGGTTCCGTGCCTGACATGTAGCGAGTGTTGCCGTGTTGTCGATATCGATAGAAGCCATTTACTGAATGGGATTTTCAATTCGTTTATCGATATAACGATATGGTCGTAAGCGCTTTGTTTTTAATTCTCCCAAAGCTGCTCAACCTATACAATGCATTTTAACCTATATTTATGCATTTTAAAATATACTATAACCTGCCTAGGAGTACGAAAAATAATCGTACCAAGTTTCGTCAAAATCCGTCCAGTAGTTTTTGTTTAGTTCTATAGCGAACATACATACAGACAGACAGACAAAAATTTTACTGATTGCATTTTTGGCATCAGTATCGATCACTAATCACCCCCTGATAGTTATTTTGAAAAAATATTAAATGTACAGAATTGACCTCTCTACAGATTTATTATAAGTATAGATCTATAGAAGATAAAGATAGAAAGAAGAAAATTTTAAAGTTGATAGAACATAGAACTTACATTAAACACTCAACAGGTATTTTAAAAACTTGCTAGAAAATAATATATATATGTTTGGCTCTATCGATGTTATAAAAAGTGTTATAACTCTAATAACTTTATTTAATTCTGCATATGCTTTGTGATGCTGCAAACTGATTCATATTAATGTTCCATTGAAAGATCAAAGTCCATTTATTAACAAGACGGATAGGTACCTATTCCAGGAACAAATAACGAAATAAGGTTTTTACTAACGTACCATCCTACACAAAGAGTCAAAGGTTAGATTCAAAGGGAAATAAAAATGCATTGAAAAATTTATTCATTTAGACTTATGAATTACGAGGAAATCACTAATTAATCGCCAGGAATAGATTAAAATGACTCTATCATCAGTTACAAAAATAGGTAACAATTAAGTAGAACCGGCAGAGAAACATGTCAGGTTTTTTATCGCCAATATTTTTTACAAATGGATGCAGAATCCATAACTTTAAAGGTATGCAAGATAAGAAATTTAGTATACCTATGTAATGCCAAAAAGGAAGAGTGATCACTCACTAGGAAGCAGCACTCCAGGAGATCTTGTCGTTCAAAAATTCTCCACGTTGTCATACTAGTCTCCACTCCAAGTAATGTTTTCATATAGGTACGACTCAAATTTTTGAATGGACAGTTCATTAATTAATATAATTCCTGTCTCCGGGGCTCGGCAGAAGTGGTAGGTCCAAGAAGCGCTGAAATTGAAAAGTACGATGATATTAATAAGCCATTATGTATGTGATGTAACCGCAAAAGTTCAGCGAATGTCGACGTCATCGCGTCGCCGTATCAACCGCAATGAACGAAATCCAATCATTTTCAATCATGACGATGGGATGCAGAATCGTTACTAAGTAATACGAAAGAAACGTTACTAAAAAGAACGAAGATATGCGTGCCGCCAGGGGTACCGACGATCGTCCAAAGTGGAGAAGATTAAGTACCTAAGAAAGCGGATCCCGGGCTCCGAGGCTCGGCCTTTGAAAGCAACCGGGACTAACACTCCGATGATGATGATGATGATCTTGTTTCCGGGGGGAAACGACATGGTGTATAAGTCTCACACCTCCCAAAATAGGGGAACATATTATCTAACATGTGTTTTTATTAACCATTTCAATCATCGTCATCATCATCATCGGCAGTCCTTAGCAGTCCACTGCTGGACGTAAGCCTCCTCCCTTTTTTTTTTCTAAATGACTACGATGATGGCCAGGCCGGCCGTGTCTTCATCACCGGACTGTTGGGGGAGCGGAAGGCTCTCACCTCTAGATAAGCCTCCCCCATTCCATTCTTCTCGGTTAGCAGCTACACTCATCAAGTTGCTGTCGGCCCTGCGCAGGTTGTCACTCCATCTAGCCGGGGGGCGTCCCACACTGCGCTTACCTGTACGCGGTATCCACCATTTCAATATTGAACATAAAAAAATGTCATAAAACTTTAAAACCCCAAAAAGATAACCCGTTCTTATTAGAACAAACAGTAACATGATTCTGAATCCCGTCATGATTGAAAATGATTCGATTTCATTCATTGCGGTTTGATACGGTGACGCGATGACGTCGACATTCGCTGAACTTTTGCGGTTACATCGCATAATGGCTTATTAATTTCATCGTACGACACGTAGGGGAGAACAGGGTAATGGGAGTCAGCGGGCAATGTGAGTCACTCTCATATCCACGAAATCATACATTAGAGCGACGCGGAAACAGCGTCCTCAGCACCCGCCATGTGCTCCCGCGCAGCCCCGAGCGGCTCGCGCCTCTCAGCGAATGCCCCACTGAGAAACGACTGTGTTTTGTTTTTGTGCTAAGCTGTGTGCCTAGCACGAACACTTTCGAAAAAGTATGCGTAACGTAACCGTAAACAGGGCGATAATTTTCACTACGTTAACTTACGTAAACGTAGTACCTCTTACGCACGATAGGGGCGCTGTACCAAGTTTCATACAAATGTTTACGGTAACGTTACGCATACTTTTTCGAAAATGTTCGTGCTAGGCACACTGATATAATTTTACATAAAACAAATTAGAAGCTAAGTGTCAAAAACGTTGTAGTATATGATTAAGACAATGATTTTGTAGTATATGGGTTCTCTGTGGAGTCGGATTCTTTTTTCGTGTGGCTGAAGTCGGAGTGTTAGTACTATTTTTATTCGTAGGGCAACTTATTTGTTTCAGCGCCTTAACAGTTTTACTGTTTCTTTCCAGCTTTCTTTTTATTTCATTGTTTTCAAGAATCAGCTTATCAACTTCTGCGTGCGCAATTTCTAAATCCTCTTTAAGTTTTTTTATTTTATTCCTAAGTTCGGTAATCTCAGAATTATTTTCCGTTGCCGGTAAGCTTTTCATTGAACTATTTAAGAACGCCGAGTTGTTTATGCTACCATCAGTTGACATTAAGTGTGAAATATCCATTGCGGAGTTGAGAGAGTTCGAACTTTGCCTACGAGTTGTAATGTTGATGAAAGATTTATGAAAATTAATCGCTCCTGCATTTATTGACCACATGTCTTTATTTTTAACCGACTTCGAAAAAAGGAGGAGGTTCTCAATTCGTCTGTATGTATAATATTTTTTTTTTTTTTATGTTTGTTCACCGATTATTCCGTCAATTATGGATGGACTTCAAAAAATTTTTTTTTGTTCGACAGAGGACACTTCCAAGGTGGTCCCATTATCACCAAGTCAGGATCTGATGATGGGATCCTGGAGAAATTGAGGGCAACAACCGAAAATTGTATGCTCATATGGTGTTTTTGTTACGATATCATATTCTACTCAGGTATATGCTTCCGGTCGTCAACATCTGGTGCTGATGATGAAGCCACAGAACTCCTTAACGGTTAGGAGTTAGGGAACAGTACTGACATTGGTCGATAGAAACTAGGTAGTAGTATGTACTTATGCAGGGCTAATAGGGCAGGTGATTTGGTAAGTGATTTGCTTGATTCTAAATCGCAAAGTCTTCACTTGACTTAAAACAAAATTTTTCATTCCTAAGTAAAACTCTTAAGGACATTAATTAGCCCTTATTCAAGGTCACAGCACATTAACGCAACTAAAAATAGAGAAATAAAATTATTTTTAAAAAAAAATTAAACCGACTTCAAAAAAAAGAACACAAACGACCAAAACTAAAAAGCGATAAATAACGTAAGTAATTCTATCCTTAATACATAATTATTTAAATATTACAATTATCACTTATTTTTGAAGTCGGTGCCAGCCAAACAAATAAATGTACATATCTAAGTATATTGTCGTGGGGATTTGCCGGCCGAGCGCGTCATACAACAACAGTCTACGTTAGGTACCTAGAGGCTGGCTAGTGAACGGATTTAAACGGAACTTGCTATAATCTATATACTCCTGGTCAGGTTATAGTATACCTTTCATTACGCTACGATCAATAGGAGCAGAGCAGTGTAGGGAAATGTTGGGAAAACGGGAGAAATTTTTATCTGTATGTTTGAACGCGCAGCATGCAAAAACTAGTGCATGGATTTGAATGCCTTTTTCACCAATGTATTGCTAGAGGTCTAACTTAAAATTTAGGTACCAAAATGTAGGTCATGGAAGTCCTTTATTTTTGAAACCCGATATCCACGCGTGCGACGCCGCTGGCATAGCTAGTAAGTAAATGTGTTTAGTATAAAATTCATAAATGGTTTTGTGAGGTTTCAGAATTTCAGAAAGCTTCATCATCCTAGCCTTTTTCCCGATTGTCTCAGGGTCGGCTTCCTAAACTGAGAGATTTGGTGAGGGCTAAGCTTTTACACAGAGCGACTGCCATCAGACCTCCGCAACACTTAGGGTAAGCTTTACCCACTCCCAGTTAGGCGTCAGAGTTATCATCATCTCTGATATGATGTGACGACTGCTATCTGAGGTGGTAAAGATAGCACCCGGGACCAACAGCTTAACGTGCCTTCCGAAGCACGGAGAAAATCGGTGTCACATTTTGGTCACCCATCATCGGATTGACCGCGCCAATGGTTGCACAACGTTGCGATCATTGTTAAGCGAACAAGACCGTGGCGCCACCGAGCTTCTCCGAGAATTTCAGAAAGCTTAAAGATAGTTAAACGTACAATGATTTTAAAATATTCTACACAATATACCAGGATCGATCAAAGTGGTGAACATTGGGAGATGCCCATGACCAGCAGTGGACTGATAAAGGCTGATGATGAAACAATACCTATATTGAAAAGATCAACATGAATTGCCAGTTCCGAATCGGTGGTAATTTATTGATTAGAAAGAGAGTGTTTTTTTTTATTTATACAAAGATGTTTTTGATTTCGACCTTGATTTAGATTACGTAGTTAACAAACACCTTTGCGCTATTAACATGACATCATTATCTATAAGATACGAAGATCAGGGAATCACAAACGGTTGAACTACATACTTGATTAGTTAGTCATGAATTTTATTTTTATTGTGATCGGTAGAGTGAATTGTTTACATGCATAAACTGGAAATTCATATGTTCGCTGTAGTTTGACACGACTTTTCAAACACGTGGTTCAAAGTGGTGGGGAGGAGGCACCGGTAGGGCTGCCATGTGTTACTGTTTAAAGTTCGAATTTCGATGAATCCTAAGATTTTCTAGTAAAATTTAAGATTTCATCAGTCTCTCTACCTAGTTGTGCTCCACTTTGGACAAACTCCTGGAGGCTTTACCTACCCAAAATGCCCCTGCCACGCTGGGCAGGTGGATTTGCGATCGCAGGGCGTAGCTCCTCGCTCCGGTGACGCTGAAGCCTGTCATCGGCCTAACTTAACTTTTTTATAAATATAATATAGCCTATGTTCACCGGAGGTAGTGTAGCTTTGCGACAGTGAAAGAATTATTCAAATCGGTACAGTAGTTTCGGAGCCTACTCGTGACAAACAAACAAAGAATCAAACGAGATGCAAGAATAGCGGCCGTTCCTGCGCAGCGCTAAGGCTGCTGATTGGTAGACCTTTCAACTCCTAGGCTTCGGTATTTCGAGGATATAATTTCAAACCGCATGGTCAATACGTGGCAAACAGTCTCGCCACGAGTTAAGCACGCAAAATTAATTAAAAAATTAAATACTTAAGTAGGGTACCTAATTCGGCAAAACAAAATTCTATTTACAATGACTTTGAGGTTTTTTTTTTTCTTTCTTCCTGTTGCTATAACTGTCAGCGGTATATTTATTATTTAGCCCATTAGTTATTTATCTACTTATTCTATCACTTGCGTATATATGTTTATTTATCCATTTATCCGTCTTATATGTACATATACATTTCTTACATATTTATTTACATTTTTGTTCTGTCACTCCAAACAGGTTCCACCAGAATACCAGCGTCAAGGACACCATAACGGCATAAGCTGAGGATGGAACCTGATTGGCTACACACTTTCGTTCTTTTTCTGTATCTTTTATGTTCTCAGCTCATATGTTATTGTGTACCTATTTATATCATGTCTTACCTGTGTCTTGTGTTGCCAATAAAACATTTTTCTTTCTTTCGTCTTTCTTCAAACCTTTCCTCTTTATATTATTAGTGTAGATAAATTTATGTATAATCATCACATACGTATTATTATTCACCGTAAGTGAAGGAAAAGAATCTCTCGCGATCTTTTCCATTGGGGTACGAGATCTGGAGAGAAGACCGCGTCTCGGCACACGTAGTGTAGGACGCCCTCAGGCCAGGTGGAGTGACGATTTGCGCAGGACGGCTGGCAAGTGCTGAATGCTAGAGGCCCAGAATCGATCAATTTGGTGAATATTGGGAGAGGCCTATGTCCAGCAGTGGACTGATGATGATGATGAAAAGCTTAAAAATGTGTCTCCGCCCACCATGACAACCCTATTTTAGGGGCGTGTCCATCAGTAGCTCTGTTAGTAATACTGCATTACTTAAGTATCGGGCATTGGGCGCGATTCGCGAACAATTCAGTTGTAAGTTCGCAGACGAACAGAGAAGTCGCACGCGCATGTATTCGGGAAACTATGGATTATTTGTTTACCTCAAGTTATTAGTTTGGTGTACAATGTGTTACTCGTGTGTGTCTAAGGTTGAGTCACGGACTAGCGGTATGGGTATGTTGCTGGCGTGTGGTGTTTGCTTGGCTAGTATACAGATGATACTGGCGTCAGATGACCCGGGACAGGGTAAGTTTCATCAAGAAAAGCATTTATTTATGTTAACGCAAAAGTACTCTGTCATTGTATCATCATCAGCCTATTGCTTCACTGCTGAACATAGGCCTCTCCAGTTGTTCACCATTTAGGGCAAAC
Source organism: Conogethes punctiferalis (assembly GCA_031163375.1). Classification (NCBI taxonomy): domain Eukaryota; kingdom Metazoa; phylum Arthropoda; class Insecta; order Lepidoptera; family Crambidae; genus Conogethes; species Conogethes punctiferalis. The sequence goes on from CM062102.1 coordinate 2,375,486, forward strand.
GTCTGGAGGATATACCCATAATCGCCACGCTGGGCAGGCGGGTTGGCGATCGCAGGGCGTAGCTTCTCGCTCCAGTGACGCTGTTGCCCGTCATCGGTCAGTGGTATTTAGCTATACTTTCAATTGTGATGGTTATACCGCCACCAGTCGGTTGCCAGCGCCTCGTTTGTTATTCGGTAGGATGCACCACGGGCAGGTGAGGTTGGCTTGGAGCAAAATGATGATATTATTATGCCGCTTCCTTAAATCCCATTGTATAAGTCATCGTAAAATTGTTCATGCTGTTAGATTAAAATCTATTTTGCGAGAATTTAAAATGTCGCAAGATTGTGAACCGTAAGAACTGCTTACAATTTAACGTTTTATTTTAGATAAATTGTGACCAAACAAAGTGGAACTGTTGATCTACACTCAGAGGCACAATTATCCGACCACTTATGTTTTTCGTTGTAACTTTAAAATTTTATTTCAGAATTAATTATTATCTTTAGCAATATTAAAGGTTACAGCATTACAGATGAAAAACACTAAAATATGTTGGTGTTGTTTACATTGACGATTAATCATCAAGCGCTTAGTTATTATAACCAAAGGTATGCCACAATAAAGAATTGGCCGGTTAATTGCGCCTCTGAGTGTATAACGCGCGACAGATTTTCATTTCAAGAATTTCACTTCGTTCGATTACAATATACTGAATAATAGTGGTGAGGTAAACTGTGAGCATTTTGTTCCAGTTCACAATCTTATGACAGTTTACAATATCGCGAGATAGATTATAATCATGACGCAGATATCTGGTGGATTAGTTTTTTCAGAAAAGCCTCATTAAATACTGGGTGACACACCCCCGTGAATAATAATACTCCCTTGACTGAATTTGGACCTGAGGAGAGAAATTAAAATGCACCATGTGTGTGTTTAAACACAGGTTTACTCTCTGTTGCTTCACTGTCATAATCCGAAGGGACAATAATTTGATATTGTCGGAGAGATCAGGAGAAACCTTTTAAATTTGTAAAATCAAGGCATTGGGAATACATTAAAATTTGCAAAACTTAAAACTCATTTATTAAGAGAAATTAATGATTTAGTGTTAAATAATGAACTTTTAGCTTTGGGATGTAAGGGAGCGGCCTATCATCTTTTCGCTCCAAGCCAACCTTACCTGCCCGTGGTGCATCCTGCCGAATAACAAACGAGGCGCTGGCAACCGACTGGTGGCGGTATAACCATTACTATTGAAGGCGTAGCTAAATACTAAAGACCGGTGACGGGCAGCAGCGTCACCGGAGCAAGAAGCTACGCCCTGCGATCGCCAACCCGCCTGCCCAGCGTGGCGATTATGGGTATATCCTCCAGATGTTTGCTCTAAGTGGCGAACAACTGGAGAGGCTTATGTCCAGCAGTGGACTGTAATAGGCTGATGATGATGAATGAACTTTTGCGTTGAGCTCTGTTTTTGTGTTTTTTATTTGCTTTTTTTGGCTTCGTATGGCTTGTCAGCCACAGACAAGGAAATGTTACTAATAAGTGTTTTTGTTTGTTATCTGTAATTATAATTTTACGTTTGAATAGTTTCCATTTTGCGTTGGCCGGTGTTGCGACGTATTCGTGGTTTCACTGAAAACCAGCGTTATGGCAAATAAATATTTGCTACAACATTATAGCTGAGTGGACACCATTTTGTCACATCGCATAAAATAGCTAGAGCTTTTATTTTTTGTTATTGTGTCACTTTATGTAATTGTGTGCCAAATAACACTTCTTTTATTCTTAGATCAATAAGTGGCAATCGTTAGGTACCTACATGTAACTTGTTAAATTTATGTATGACTTTTCAATCGAGAAGTTCTATTGTCTTCACATCGAATACGATGCCGAGTTTGGTATGCGTTTTCTCATACGGAAACCCAGGATTAGGCGTAGTGAATACAGGACCGTGGAAGTAGTCGGCTCAATGCGGGTTGATACTACACGGTTCGTGTTTATACGGCGCGATACGGGATAATACGGCGCGGTTCGGGAAGAAACGGCGCGGTGCGGGATAAAACGTCGCGGTGCGGGATAAGACATCACGCCGTGAGATGAAACCCGCAGGCAATAGATAGGTACTTTTTATAGCACACCAAAACTGGCTTGTAAATAGACGAAGTATACATCATCATCACCAGCCTGTTGCAGTGCAGGGCTGGACATAGGACTCTCAAGCTGTTTGCTACCTAGGGCGAACATATTCGGTTGCGATTGCTACTAAGGGCGTAGCTTGCGAAATTTCGATGCGATTCGATGCGAATTTGCGGAAGAATTCGGTGTGAAGACAATAACAACACGTGCTGGACAGCGTTGTTGTGGCCTTCAGGGTGAGGGCGACAAGCGCAATAGGTTTGTTCTATTGTGCCTGTCGACCTAACTTTTGGACTTCACGACCGCTTACCATCAGGTGGAGTGAGGTCATCGTGAAAGCACTTCTTTAAAAAAAAAAGCTTCTCGCTCCGGTGACGCTGCAGCCCATCATCTGTCTGTGGTATTTAGCGACGCCTTTAATTCTGATGGTTATACCGCCACCAGTCGGTTGCCAGCGCCACGTTTGTTATTCGGCAGGATGCACCACGGACAGGTGAGGTTGGCTTGGAGCGAAAAGATGATATGCCCCTCCCTTACATTTCGGAGGTTAATATCGTAAATAACAAACGAGACTCTGGCAACAGACTGTTGGCAGTATAGTCATCACAATTGAAGGCGTAGTTAAATACCACAGACCGATGACGGGCAGCAGCGTCACCGGAGCGATGAGCTTACTCTCTGTGATCGCTAATCCGCCTGTCCAACGTGGCGATTAAGGGCAAAACTTCCAGATGTTTGACAAAAATGAACAACTAAAGAGGTCTATGTACAGCAGTGGATTGCAATAGGCTGAAGATGATGATGACTCTGTGAAAAACAGAATGGACAAGATAAAATTGTTTAAAGCAAATGTAAGTCGTTTCCGTATTTAGAAAAGGACCATCCCGTCTCATCCCTTTGATGTGTAGGTACTTGTATCATGACTAAGGGAATATTAGGAAAGCTTATGAGGAAGCAATTGAAAGCGAGTGTTTTGTTTTACGAAATTAATCTCATATTTTATAACATAGAAAATGTATTCATAATTCAAAAATGTATATATAAATAGCTGTGCCCGCGACCTCGTCCGCGTGGAATAGAGTTTTATCCCGTTGAAGGTAGAATTGATCAAAATCCTTTCTTAGCGGATGTCTACGTCATAACATCTACCTGCATACCAAATTTCAGCCCGATCGGTCCAGTGGTGGCTGTGCGTTGATAGATCACTATGTCAGTCAGTCAGTCAGTCACCTTTGAGTTTTATATATTTAGATTATGATTCATATTCAAACGTTCTTTTACTTTCGTCGCGAAAAGTTGGGTTTCTACAGAATCACATATTTTACTGAATCGTACTAAATATAGCGCATGACAAATGTATTAGTGAGTAGACCACATTATTAATTAATTTAATTGTAGGTACACACCGCTAGTTGTTAAGTAACCTAAGTCAATTCTACCAATACCTAAATTCCGAATTACATGAGGAAAAAAAATTGGCTGTAGCAGGGGTTTGAAACCATTTCAAGTTATGACACACTATGTAATAATGATATTGTATAATGATAAATTAATCGTCATCATTATCATCATCGGCCTGCAAACGTCCACTGCTGGACATAGGCCTCCCACAACGACTTCAATTGTTAATCATTTGAACTTGTACCTACATGCCTAAATCATTTTCGGTTCTTAGCAAGATCCATTGTTTTTGCTTAAATGAGTACCTACGCGGTATACTTTTGATCTAAAACAAGTTTTTACAAATCACACCACACCCCTTTATGTTGAAGCTTAAGCATGCAGAATGAACATTAATTTATGAATGGATCGCGATATAAAACTGAGGTCATTCGCGCTGTAGTATGCGTTACAATAGAAATAAACGTATATGAAGTGTGACGTTTGTAGAGCAAGTTTACACATGTTTGGTTAGAGAATATAAGTTGTAGGAAAAATTTATAAATTCAAAGTTAGAGTCTTGTACGGGGGAAGCTGCGAAGAACCGAATGATGATATAAAGATACATTTAATACAATACATTAACTGAAAAAACATTACAGAGTCAGATCAGCTTATCGCAGCCCACTGCTGGACATAGGGCTCTCCAGTTGTTCGCTACTTTGGACAAACACCTTTGGAGGCTTTACGCATAATCGCCACGCTGAGCAGGCGGGTTGGCAATCGCAGGGCGTAGCTTTTCGCTCCTGTGACGGCGCTGCTCGTCATCGACTTGTGGTATAGCTAGCTATTATGTTGGTTATATCGACACCAGTCGGTTGCCAGTGCCTCCTTCGTCATTCGGCAGGATACACCATGTGCAGGTGCCCTTACACCCCTACAATAAGTGCTTAAGCTTACTTAAGTAAGGGTGATGTATATCATCTGGGGACGCCGAAATGGCGGAAGCGCCATTCCGACGAGACGGTAGCTAACCGTCATAGACCTGGTGATCCCAGGAACAGGGGTAGCCTGGGACCACTCAAAGGTCCGTCGAAGTAGGGATGTGGTCCATGTTCTCGGTACATCCCTAAACGCGCCTACGCGCGCCTGGCGAGCTGTTTGGACAGCGCATCGCAGTACTGGAGAAGTTGTGTAGAATCATTCGTGGACCCACACTTCTCCAGATTTGTGAAGCTGACGAGAACACCGAGGAGTTTAGTGGGATAACCTGGCTCCACACACCGCCGTCTGCCCCCCTGTGGCAAATGGTGAAGGTCCGAAGGGATTCTCGACAAAAAAAAAGGGTGATGTATGTGTCCTCTTATGTATGAAGTCGTTTCTCGTACTCACATAGTTAAGCAACACAGGTTGGCGCCCTCAAACATATCCTTATCAAGTAACGTTACCAGTTTATTGTAGTTTATTATACTTAGTGTTGTTATGCCTGCAATAATTATCCAAGAATGTGCGACATAGTCGCGTGCTGCCTTTTATAAGGAAAACGACTGTAACAATAATTGGAATATAACACAAAAAATAGCTGAGTTAAATCAATATGTACTCTATCTAGCAGATTTTAGAGTCTGAATACGTATCCTGGTTATGAACACTGAGTAAGATGGTACAAATTCATAGTGACGATTCTACCGTGCTTGGTAGAAGGAAAATACCTATGTTTATGACGAAACGGTTATTCTGATTTGACATTAGACGCGAATTTTTTAATTGATTGAAATGACGATTGATAATAGATCATTATTATCATCTCAGTCATGTCTTATTGAGCATAACATTGATTTTGCTTAGTTAAGGTCCAACGACATAGTTCATCATATTCTGTCTGTCTGTCCGTCTGTATGTTCGTTATAGAAACAAAAACTACTAGACGGATTTTAACGAAACTTGATACAATTATTCTTCATACTCCTGGGCAGGTTATAGTATACTTTTCATTACGCTACAATCAACCAGGAGCAGAGCAGTGATGGGAAATGTTGGGAAAACGGGAATTTTTTTTTAACTGTATGTTTGATCGCGCATCACGCGAAAACTACCGCATAGAATTGAATGCCAAACCAATGTATTGCTAGACGTCTAACTTAAAATGTAGGCACAATTTTATAGGAGACCGTTATTTTTGAAACCCGATATCCACGCGTGGGACGCCGCTGGCACAGCTAGTTTTTAAATAAGCTAAAAGACGGACTAATTAAATTTTTGAGCCAAACAAGCCTATTAATTGATTATACGAGTAAAATGACGACTGAAATAGATAAAGTGTTAATCATGACATCAGTCATCCTGTGTACGTAGTTGCTTAAATGTATGTGGTAGGATTTCCCTTGGTTCCATAGGTTTACGTGGCGTTATGTCGGAAACGATTACATCACTATTATTTCACAGTTAGTTTATTGCGCAATTTTATTGTTTGTCAGGTAGAACCGTGGATAGAACAGAACTGTTCTGTGCAATCCCGTTTCAGAGGGTGTATTAATTCTTTCCCTCCTCACGCGCCCTCAGCACGCGAGTCTATGATTTTTTTCAATGTCTCAATTCAACTCAAAATCAATTTCTTGCTTTTATAGGTACAAAAAAAAGAATTTATCGTAAAATAGACCCAAATAGGTATGATAATGAACAGTAAAAATGAAATCAAAATAGGCGAGGCACATCCATTTAAAAAGAAGGAGTTTCTCAATGAGTCTGACCCTATGGAATACCGCAGTGAAATGACGTCTGGGTCGTGTTTCTGCCGGTGAGTAGGGTTTCCGGAGCTCGTGGGGGTTAGGGTTGGGCATAGCGGTGGCAACTGACTGGTAACTGACCAGTTACTTGCCCTTTGTCACAGCGACTTGGGCTTCTCTTTCGCTTTCCATCAGGCTTTAGGAAGCCATTATGTCGCCACTATATAAAAAAAAGAGTTTTTTTTCTGAAAAAATTAATTCACCAGATGCTAACATAAATAGACAGCAGATCTAATTGTAACATAATTGGTTCATTTTGACATAGCACTGACATACATAGCAAATGACCAATCACATGATAGCTGGACCTCCTAAAAAACGCCATCTATCGGATATTTTATTTCGACTGTATTTTTGAATGTTCTTCCATGTACTTTTTTGTTTTAAAGGGCGTACTTCATAGTTGACCCCATTTTCATCAAATTGAAATAGTTTTTTTTTATTTCTATCGGATATTTTATTTCGACTGTATTTTTGAATGTTCTTCCATGTACTTTTTTGTTTTAAAGGGCGTACTTCATAGTTGACCCCATTTTCATCAAATTGAAATAGTTTTTTTTTATTTCTATCGGATATTTTATTTCGACTGTATTTTTGAATGTTCTTCCATGTACTTTTTTGTTTTAAAGGGCGTACTTCATAGTTGACCCCATTTTCATCAAATTGAAATAGTTTTTTTTTATTTTCATCTCATTTTGTTCCAGATGGTCAATGCGGGGTGGAAGCGAGCCCCCACCCTCTCCACCACGACCCCTGGGTCGTCTTCATCGAGTTCTTCAGGCGAGGGCAGCTAGCTGACGTGCGGTGCGCTGGGACACTCATCAGCTCTATGTATGTCCTCACTGCGGCTCACTGCGTCAAGACTATGAAGTTTAACCGGTAAGTACTGCTATCAAGTTGATGAGCTCTGTATATATCCTCGCTACAATCATCATCATCACTAGTGATAGCGAAGTGATTAATTTTCTCCGGAAACAATAGGCCTGTTGCCGTAAAAATGTAATTAGTCCGTCTTTTAGACTGTTCAAAAATAAAAGTCACGTATTTTTTCATTAAATTAGACCAAAAATGATAATAGCCCGCTAAAATTACGCGTGACGTCAAAGAGTGGGAGTTTTTTCGCCACTGAGTGACGTCAAAGACCCCCACTTTTTTTTGTTATTTGTTGTATAAAGGAAAAAGAAAAAATACGTGTCAATATATTTTTATGATCTAAATTACGGACTAAATATACAATAATTATTATTTTAATCCTGCAAACATTCCTATTCTATGTACCCAAGTACCTTAAAATGTAAAAAGCCTGGTGATCTGTAATACAGGCTCTGCCCAGCTCAGATACACGTCTCTCACAATCTACATTGTAATTTAAAGATTGTGGAGAAAATAAATAATTATCTTAATCTAATATTAATATTAAAATAAGGGAAACACGTAAAATAAAGGACACACAAAAGGATATAATACAATGTATTAGAAAGGGTGAGCAATACAAACAGGCAGATCAGAGACAACTAAACATGACAGCAAGTGTCAAAAGCAAAGAACCATATAAAATCATAGAGTTTATAAAAAAGGCTGCATCACAGCCAATTGACAACAACTAGCCTATCGCAGTCCACTGCTGGACATAGCCATTCTAGTTGTTCGCCCTCTCCAGTTGTTTACCACTTTAGAGCAAACGTCTGGAGGATTTACCCATAATCGCCACGCTGGGCAGGCGGGTTGGCGATCGCAGGGCGTAGCTTCTCGCTCCGGTAACGCTGCTGCCCGTCATCGGTCTTTAGTATTTAGCTACGCCTTCAATCGTGATGGTTATACCGCCGCCACTAGTCGGTTGCCTGAGCCTCGTTTGTTATTTGGCAGGATGCACCACGGGCAAATGAACGCAAAGATCGCTCCCTAACATCCCTAATAAATGCTCCCTTGTAAATGCCAATACAAATGAATCTCTACCGCATAATTCGGAAAGTTGCTTACTCTCTATTTGTGCTTGACTATCAGTTACATACAAGATCAGACCATTTGATTCCGACTTCCATGACCCAAGTGAAAACTATTTTGGCATAGGTTTTTTTTATAGTTGCTCGACTTAATGGCTTCCCTACGCCTGTTGGAAGGCGAAAGGGATGCCCAAGTCGCTGTGACGACGGACAAGTAGCTGGTCAGTTACCTGTCAGTTGCCACCGCCATGCCGGCCCAACCCTAACCCACCACGAGCTCCGGAAACCCTATTTGCAGGCAAAAACACGACCCGAAAGTCATTTGGCTGACGGTATTCTATAGAGTGGAGGTCCTTCCCTGGACGGGCGGCTCAATTCGAGCAAAGATTCGCTATGCCCTCCTCTCTTTGTCAGAGGGGTCAGTTTAAGTGACATGGTCTGTGATCTATGTTTTAGCTTCCAAGCACGTCTGGGAGAGTATGACGTGACAACTGCGCACGAGTGCGTAGATGGGGTGTGCGCAGACCCCATTGTGCGCATTCCAGTGGAGAGGGTGATAACTCACCCTGACTACGACGGTAGAGAACATGATATCGCTCTACTGAAATTGGCAGAAGAAGCGCCTTATACTGGTAAGGATATATTTTTTTTAATGCTATTGGTGGCAGACGAGGAAGCGACCTGACCGATGTTGTCAAATTCTTGATGACTGTCATAAGGTTGCTGATCCCTTGTTCTTCTATAGGTTACATCTTTAACCGACATCAAAAAAGGAGGAGGTTCTCAAATCGACTTTTTGTTTGTTTGTTCGAAAGCGTGATATTGGTCCTATTTTTATCACGTCAAGTAGGTAACTATTCTAAAAAAATTTTTTTTTTTGGAAATTTGGAAACTGAGTCATTTGATTTAATTTCACCGACCTTTTTATCACTGGACGAGCAGGGACACGGTGAGGAGACACCGATTTATGGTACAGGTTGCAAAAATTCGCACAAGGCGCCTTGTCTCGTTCATAGTCCGGATAGGAAACTGTGGAACTCTTTACCGGAGTTTGTGCCCGGTGGCGCGTGTCTGGGATAAGTACCCGTGAATGAATTGAATGAGCCTATCGCATATTGTCAAAAACTGGAACCAAAATCAATATTCCGTCGGGACGCGGGACAATGTCTTCGAAATCGGGACTGTTCCGGCAAAATGGGGACGGTTGGCAACTCTCATTCTAATATTATTTTATTTCGTCGGGGATGCCTTTAAACATCATGTACTCACTCCTATTAAGCGGAGAATACCCACTAAACCCTACGGTGGTCCGCTACAAGCACTCTGCCTGAGGGAAGTCGGGATTCCCTGAGGGATTCGACAAAAGCCCCCACAGCGCGGTAGCGCCGCCCGACATGAACGGCACACCTCGGGAGGACGGTCTAGTGTCCTCCCTGCATCTCGCGATGCACGACGCCACTGACCATTAAACCCGAAAGCACAATTCTGGCTCTAACATCGCTTAACATCAGCTAACATCATGCTTTCAGCTAGAACTTAGCCAACTTTTACGACTTAATTGTTTTGCCCGGATACTGAACACTGGACTTTCCACGACACAAAAGGGTGCGTCAGCTAAATAGGTACTTGTTGCCAAGGTACTCGTGTTCAAATGCATAACTATGACGTGCATTTTATAGTAAATGCGTCAAAGTTGTTTTCAAAACATGGTTTTTCCAATAGTATTAGAATCCATCGGAACAAATATTTTGACCAGACTTGTTTACATCTATTTAAAAGTGTATTAATTACTCATAAAATGAGTTGTATTATGCGTAAAGGTAGGTTAGGCATGTCTTGAGTTATTGCCCTGGGCTTAGAGTGTCCTGACTGACTCTATAGCTCAGTTGGTAGTGACCCCTGCCTTCTGAACTAAGGGTCGTGGTTACGATTACCACCTAGGCCAACATTCTTTATGATGAACATTTTTATCATCCTTATCATCTTGATAGTTGGAGGTCTTCCACGGTGGCATTTTCTGGCTCGTGCAAGTGGTCTTTGGAATCAGCTTCCGGCTGCAATTTTTCCAAGTGGATATGACTTAGGGACCTTCAAAAAGCGAGCCTATAGATCTCTCAAGGGCCGGCAACGCACCTGTGACTCCGCTGGTGTTGCGGTGTCTGTGGGCTGAAGTGATCACTTACCATCAGGTGACTTTCAGGCTCGTTTGCCCTCTCTATCATAGCGCCTCGTTTGTCATTCGGCAGGATGCACCACGAGCAGGTGAGGTTGGCCTGGAGCGAAACGATGATAGGCCGCTCCCTTACATCCCTTACTTCTGGACACAGGCCTCTCTAATTGTTCGCCACTCTGATCAAACATTGCCATCCTGGACAGGTGGGTTGGCGATCGCAGGGCGTAGCATCTTGTTCCGGTGACGCTGTTGCCCATATTAGGCTTGTGGTATTTAGCTACGCCTTCAATCGTGATAATACGGATGATGACAAGGTATGAAAATGAAGAAAATAATTAGTCCGTCTCATAGATAATAAAAAAATATAAGACCCGTATTTTTTGTTTTGTCTAAATAACAAGAAAATACTTGCGCATTAAAGTTACGGAGTGGGGGCTAACTACGTCACGTTAGAGTATATTTTGTACTCTAACGTGACGTCATGTGACATTTAAAATCAATATATCTTCGTAAGTTTTTGAACAAGAGGCAAAATAAAAAATACGTATCCAATATTTTTCATTAATCTATCTGATGGACATTAAATTATTTTTTAGTCATCATCCCTATTATACCGTCATCAGTCGTCAGTTAACATGTAGAGATTATCTCTTATTTATTTATCTTTTAAATCAAATTCATCATAATTATTACCGGGAAGCAGTTTAATACGTAGTCGCGTGCGGTTTATAGGTAAACGATTTGTAGGCAGACATTAGAATAGCACGCAGTACGGTGATCTCATATGACAATGACTTGTACGTATTAAAGAAATGAGATCGCTCACACACTGAATCATGGAAATTGCTCAAACCTTTGAACCTGGCAATCTGTAATTTTCCTAAAGGTTCCTATTTATAGATTTAGATTTGCGACGAGCAAAACGACAAAAAGTAGTAGGTAGAAGTTTTGGCTGAACCCGGGATTCGAACCTCATCGTTATCAGATGACACCTGCGACCAAGTAATAGAGTAACGATACAGTCAGTCCTATTTACCTTCAGGTTAAGGCAACGAGGCAGAAGGTTGAAGATGAACTAAGGTCACAAGAAAATTGCAGTAGGCAGGATACATAGTATGAAGAACAGATCGCCGTTGGGACAGGAAACCAGAATGGTATTCAATCTGAGTGTTTTGAGAGAGCATCCCACCATCAGTCCTCGACTGGTACATATAGTGCAAGGAAAACTATGCTTATGAGAAGGCGGTTTGATGGAGGATTTATTTACTTAGGTAATCATTTGACTAGTTACTAATAGTACCTACTAAGCTTTAGGTATATCAATTTTAACTTCTAGGAAAAGGGTTTCTGTTGCTAACAATACGATTTATTGAAATTGATTTTAATAAAATAATAATGCCCGGCCTGTGTGTGTATCCCATTTCACATACACATATTAAATTGTCTCAAGGGGCCTCTACGTGTTGGGCCTGTGCCCCCACGCAAGCCTTCCGAAGGACCAGGACGGGTAACACTTTCCCGTGAAATCCAACTGGAGACTACATAATAATAAAAAAATATTGATACTAATCACTTTTTGGGTTGGGATTTTATAAATAAATAGAAATATTAGACAACATCACATACATTGCTCCGATCCCAAAGTAAGTAGCGTAAGCACTTGGGGTATCAGAACAACGAAGGTACCACAAAAAAATATGTACTTAAATACGAATATTAACACACAGACACGGAACAAACACAAGTGTTCATCACACGAATGTTTGTCCTGGGTGGGAATCGAACCCACTAACCTTCGTTCAGAAGGCAGGAGTCACTACCAATTGAGCCACCGAGCCAGTCTATTATATATTTTAATAACAGTATTTTTTAACAAAAGAACTGACTTCAATATGTTGACAATAGGACTAACTAGGACGTACACCCTTTCGAACAAAAAAAGAATTATCCAAATCGGTTCACAGTTTTTAGAGAGATGCGATGCGATAACGTCATTTATATTCAGTCAAATTGAGAACCTTCTCCTTTTTAAGTTAGTTAAAAAAGCTTACGAAACTATTTTACATATCGGACGTGTTAAAAAAGCTTACGAAACTATTTTACATATCGGACGTGTTAAAAAAGCTTACGAAACTATTGCAGAGGGACAAGAAGACACTGGTTTATGGTGCAGGTTCCAAAAACTCGCAATAAGCATTTTGTCTCTACATTCCTAGTGCGAATTGGTGAGGTTTGGAACTCTTTGCCAGTGTCTGTGTTCCTCGATAGATAATCTTCAAATTTTCAAGGCGAGAGTGAATCGGTTTATGTAAGGTGAGCGCGCTCTATCTTAGGATAAAGTCGCTTAATAACATGCGAGTTAGGGACTAGGCGCTACTCATTAACTTTAAAAAAGAAAGATGAACCCGTTCAGAAAGTAGTTTTGAGTCAATTAAGTTTTCAATTAATATGAATGCCGTTGTTTTGATATCTACATATCACGCCATTTCCCCATAAACACTTAATTAATAAGGTTTCTGAACTAATAAATAAATATCCTAAATATTGCCAATGTACTAAGTAGTGAGTCACGGTTCATGAATGGAGTCAAAATAAGGTTTTTCCTGCAACAAACGCATCCTGAAGACAGGGCTAACATTCTGTGCAACATGACTGTATTATTGTAAACAATAAAACATAACAGTAATAAGACTGTAATTAAAAGAAAACAAGTATGACAAATAAATAAACAACAGACACGTGCTATGAAATACAGTGTTTATGTAAAACATTGATTCCGTTTATTATTGTTGAATCATTGTTTGTTTTTTGGAAGCTTTTATTGACCATAATAATAAATAACCCAAGACATGTCACGCTGGGTCAGAGAGCGCCATCTAGTCCCAAACTAAGCCGAATCTTGTACTATGGGAATATCCAATGGGTGATGGTATCTAATAAGACAACTGATACTTTTTTGGAAATAAATAGGTATATAAATTGATATGTATATTTTTGAAAAAAGGCAAACTGGTGAGTTTCTTGCTTCACTGGCTCGGTGGCTCAATTGGTAGCAACTCCTGCCTTCTGAACCAAGGGTCGTGGGTTCGATTCCCACCCGGGACAAACATTCGTGTGATGAACACTTGTGTTTGTTCCGTGTCTGGGTGTTTATAATTGCATTTAAGTATTTATTTGTGGTACCTTCGTTGTTCTGATACCCATAACACAAGTGCTTAAGCTACTTACTTTGGGATCGGAGCAATGTATGTGATGTTGTCTAATATTTATATTTATTTACTCGTATACTATAAATGTTTATAGAGTAACTTCTTCTCATCAGGCCTCATTTCCACGTCGAAGTGCTAGTAGGGAAAAAATGTTTGACGTGCAAAAATATTACTCGTGAATCTCTGCAGAAGTAAATTATTTTATTTTAATTAAATAGGTATTATACTTAGTAAACACCCAGACCAATAAAGATGCTATAAAATAAATCGACAATGCTTCTCATTCAAAACCTCTAGGTGTTTGCCCAAAGTGGCGAACAACTAGAGAGGTCTTTGTCCAGCAGTGGACTGTGGTAGGCTGGTGATGAGAAGACATAGTTCAATATAGAGCCCGTTTAACCCTTAGGTACACAAGGTTATCTTATGCCTGACATATTTCTGTGGGCCTTCTAACTTGGCTTAAGAAACTTAGTAAAAAAAAAACCCAAGACATGCCACGCTGGGCCACACAGCATCATCTAGCCCCAAACTAAGCCGAAGCTTGTACTATGGTCACTAGACAACTCACAAACTTACTTAGATTATTTTTTTTTGTAAATAATTACATATTATACATAGAAAACACCCAGGCCAATACAAACAAACATGTTCATGCACACAAATGTTTGTAGTGTGTGGGGATCGAACCCACGACCCTTGGCTCAGAAGGCAGAGGTCACTACGAATTGAGCCACCGAGCCTGTCTTAGTAATAAGCGTATTTACAAATAGATGAGTATGAAAACCCAGAGGTTTCACGGGAGGGTAAATCCAGCGAACAAATCTATTTATAGCGCCTGTCTCACGCGACACAATCCAATTCCGAACAATGCGTTCGTATGATCATTGATGATTATACTTAGGTATCTTCAAGTGAGTAATTAAATTTTAGTCATCGCAAAATCGGTGTAATTAATGAAATATTTAGGTCAAAAATTTATATGCCTACGATCAAATGGTAACCGACTGGTGGCGGTATAACTGTCGCAGTCATCTGGTTGAATCTCCTATTCAATTGAATCGCTAGCGCGTTCAATGAATGACGGCATTCAATTGAATGACTAGACCGAACGTTGACTAAACACGCGTCACATAACGTCCAACTAGGTAGCGGATTGAAACATAGCCCTTTGAAAAGAGCGGACGTAAAAGCAGTCAAGTGATTGTAATTTAGTTCATTTTTTTCCCGCGCGGCGTTAGTAGTCACTAAAACAAATATGGCGTCGAACATGATCACCTGAGTGTTGATATTTTTTTGATTAGATTTACTTTAAACTGACTTATACGTAATAAAATAGTGTGACAGAATGGATTTACCTATTAATACGCCGCCTCCGGATACTTTTAAAGAAAAATTAAAAACTAAACATTAAACAGTCGGCTTTTACCCATTCAACGACTATGCTAAAATGACGTTCAGTCAAGACGTTGAACGTTTCATTCAATAACTTGACGAGTTGTCCTTTAGGCATTCAATTAAATGTCGTCATTCAATGAACGCGCTAGCGATTCAATTGAATAGCAGATTCAACCAGATGACTGCGACATAACCATCACAATTGGAGGCGTAGTTAAGTGCCACAGACCGATGACGGGCAGCAGCGTCACTGGAGCGAGAGGCTGCGCCCAAACACGACCCGGAGGTCAATTGGCTGCAGTATTCTATAGCGTGGAGGTCCTTCCTCGGACGGGTAGCTCAATTCGAACGAAGATTCGCTATGCCCTACCTCTTTTGAACTCGTGATATATCTAAAGGAATGTTCTTTCTTTCCAGATTTCATCCGTCCAGTATGCCTGCCATCAGATCACCGCGATAATGCAACCATGTTACATGCGGCAGGCTGGGGAGAAATCGTGGCAATAGGCCAGTACTCCGACGTTAAGAAATCTGTGCAGCTTCCCAAGTGGCCTCTGGACAAATGCTTGAAGACGTACATGCATGATAATGTGCCGAAGCACATCATCTGTGCTGGTGGTGAAGAAGGGTTGGACACTTGTAGGGGTGACTCCGGGGGACCTCTTATGTATACCAAATATTACGTGGAAATTTTGGGTGTGACTAGTCTGGGTTCTTCCAAGTGTGGAAGGAAAGGAAAGCCAGGAATTTATACTAGTGTGGTGGACTATTTGGACTGGATTAAAAAGGAGATTAGTATTTCTTGATGATTGATTTAATATTCATGGTTTCGCTTTGGTTGCCATTGCTGAGATGGCTTTGCAATCTTTTGTATGTTTTCGGGATTGCATCTAAGTTATAAGTCAAATAAGTTACCGTAGACTCTTGTTAGCTTAAGTACAATGAAAGTACACACAAATGCAGATATGTGTTTGATTTATGATAGTTTTGTTATTTTTATTGTATTTAAATATTTAGAATTACTTAAAAACTTTGGTTGACGATGTAACTTAATTATTTTTAAGTTATATAGTCAATGTTATCCTATTACTTTTATAAAATATATTACTTTGCATGCATGCTTATGAAAAAGCTATTGAAAACTAAAAAAAAGTATTATAAGGCATAAAATATGTACCAATAATTTCGAATTTGTATACCTAAACTCAGTGAGTTCCAAAATGTTTATTCTACGAACAAACAAAAAACATTAATGTTTTCATGAGTGTTTACAATTACTCGTGAAATCAATGTGTGTTTTAATAATGATTTATGTACTCAAAACTATGAAATATGGTGCTATATTTAAGACTTAAGTAAAGAGTAAGTTATAAACAAAATAAGGATAAAAAGAAACAATACACGGTAATTTATCCGAAAAAAATGTCATTTTGTAAACCATTGAGTTTTTTTCATATATTAAGATACACGGTGCCAAAATTCTTTAAGAAAAATATTTTACCTATTTTTAAAAATCACTTAGAATAGTAATGTTGTAAGTTCCATGAAGGTATTAGATTAATTCTGAAGAATTAGCTAGGTATTAAGTGCGCGCGGTTGCTCACGCCTTAGGTACCAACCGTATTCTAAAATAGAGTATTGTACTCTATTTCTTTTAAAAAGTTGGCAACCCTAGGGGCGCTTGATGTCATGTCGACCCGCCCCTCACCCTCGTCGCTACCTAAGGCGCGGCCAACTATAGTTCATTCGCGTTAAGAAAATAGTGACTGACAGGTCACTGACAGGCCACAGGTCACTGACAATTAAAACGCTAGAAATTATAATTTCTAGCGTTTTAATTGGCTAGTGGCCTGTCAGTGACCTGTCAGTCACTATTTTCTTAACGCGAATGAACTATAGTACCGCGCCCACTGCAGTCAATCTTTGGAACTATTTAGATAAAATTATTTTAAAATTATTTTTGAATATGCCCAAGCAATAGGCACTATTAATATATACCAAAATACATACAATTGAATGTATGTACTTTTTATATATATATTTTCAAAAACATTTTACTGAAAATGTGTATGTTGACAACATCATTAAAACAGTCAAGTGAGGTTGCTGAATTTTTGCTCAATGTTGTATCCGAAAGTGAGTTTTGCTTTCGAAACAGATTTGAACTCTTTGATATACTTGTATATTTTTGCATGATTAAAAAATACAAAAAAAGGCGATAAATAAATGAAACAGTGTGCCATAATTTGTCTAACATTTATTTCAATCCTAGATCAAAATTGTATAGAAATGAAACAACAATCATTAAGATGAATAATCAGTCTTCTTGTAGATATTTTTAAACATTTTTCCTTTCGCAAACTTACAAAATACAATTCTTATACAATTAAAATTATTCATTTCATTACTTACACAAAAATTACTCTATGACTAGATGAATTTGGCTATGCGAGAATATTTACACAATTATACTACTAGGTTTACAAATTACGTAATGTTTATCTGTGTGATGAATGAATGATATTAATATAATCTAGGTATACAACTTTATTTTTTGTTTGTACGAAAACCAGAACACGGGTCAAATGTTTTCATTTAAAGAATCACCGCAAAAAATGTATAATGATATCTTAAAAAACTAACAAAATTACAAGTTTTTTGTGTGACCTTATTTGCCCCGAGGTCAACTCACTGCACAGAGTGCGGTACTATAGTACTCTTATAGTGAATATTTTTCATTAAACTTACAGGCTTTGTCCTACCATGATTATAGACAATTTATATGTACTTAGTATCATCGTGTTTTTTAACTAATATTATTTTTTCATATTTTTACATTATACAAAACATTAACAAACAATATAACGAATATATAAAACTAAAAACCCTCCAAATTTGGTGCAGTCGTTCGAACGTTATGGGCGCACATACATTTCCAGAACCATTTTTACTTAGGTATAGAGATAAAACTTAAAAATTTACAGTGGTTAAAAAAAATACAATTCAGTTTCAAGTCATATTCTATTGTAATTTAAGCAGGTACTTGCTTAAATACTGCAATATAACTACTAATTTAGAACACATTGTTCTGATGTTTCGTATAAAAATAATAGGGTTTTATAGGCATGGTATACTTATACTATTAATTAAATAAAAATCAACATACTTTTCTGTAAGACACCGTATGGCAGTGAAAGTTGGTTTAATAAATGAATTACCTCTCCTGTCACGCAGGGCCGAATACAGCTGCGACGCAGTATATTTTGAAATTAGTCTGAAATTCTAGTATTTGAAGGGAATAAAATAAATTCCTTTTGAATTTATTCAATTGTTCAAAAAAGCCTTTAGACGCAATAGAGCGGTTTAATCCTTGAAGCATTAGATATTTTTCAGACAAAATAGGAGCTCTTTAGCTTCATAGCCGAATATGGCTTTACTGATGTTTAGTGGTTTTGATTATAATCGGTTTTACCATTACAATCAAAGTTTTCCAATATCTTACAAAAATAAGCAAGTTATACGAATAAAAATACACAAAACAAACACGTCTTTGTAAACCTAGTTCTTTCAAATATACATTTTATATACAGCATGTTGACATCCCTATCTAATAAGACACGAAACCAACTGGGCTCAATAAATATCTAAAAATCAACAAAACTATAAATAACGAATTCGATTCTCATAGAAATTCGTAAATAATGAACGAATAGTTGACTCATTGAGTGTGCTGTGCGTCTGGGAATGTGCAATGTTTAGGCAACTAGTCGGTTAGTAGTCGGCATCTAGCCGGTTATTACTAGGCAAATGATGATAGGTATATAATACTATCTGGGATGTATGGGAGCAACCTATCTATTCGCTCCTAGCCACTCTTATCATCATCATCATCAGCCTATTGCAGTCCACTGCTGGACATAGGCCTCTCTAGTTGTTCGCCACTTAGAGCAAACATCTGGAGGATATACCCATAATCGCCATGCTGGGCAGCCGGGTTGGCGATCGCATGGCGTAGCTTCTCGCTCCGGTGACGCTGCTGCTCGTCATCGGTCTGTGGTATTTAGCTACGCCTTCAGCTATCATGGTTATACCGCCACCAGTCGGTTGCCAGAGCTTCGTTTGTTATTCGGCAAGATGCATCAAAGGCAGGTGAGGTTGGCTAGGAACGAAATGATGATAGGTCTTATTATTGGTACATATTTTATGTCTTCTCGGTCCCTTACATCCCTATCTTACAAGCCACTCTCACCTGGCCGTAGTGCATTCTGCCGAATAACAAACGAGGCTCTGACAACCGACTGGTGGCGGTATAACCATCAAAATAGAAGGCGTAGCTAAATACCATAGACCGATGACGGGCAGCAGCGTCACCGGAGCGAGAAACAATGAAAAAAAATTAAAATGGCGGCGTGCGTTGATGTCTTTTCCATAGCACGTTCATACAAACCGACAAAAAAAATTAAATCTATATTTTCACCATTCATTTGACAGCTTAACGCATAAAAATGATCTTTTTATTGTCAGAATTTTGACAGAAATAAGGGAGAGTATTCCCGGGGATGTAAGGGAGCGGCCTATCATCTTTTCGCTCCAAGCCAACCTCACCTGCCCGTGGTGCATCCTGCCGAATAACAAACAAGGCGCTGCCAACCGACTGTGGCAGTATAACTATCACAATTAAAAGCGTAGCTAAATAACACAGACCGATAACGGGCAGCAGCGTCATCGGGGCGAGAAGCTACGCCCTGCGATCGCCAACCCGCCTGCCCAGCGTTGCGATTATGGGTATATCCTCCAGATGTTTGCCCTAAGTGGCTAACAACTGGAGAGGCCTATGTCCAGCAGTGGACTGCAATATTCTGATGATGATGATCATGATATCCTGCAGTGGACGTTTCCAGGCTGATGACGATTTTTTATTTATTTTTTATTTGACGATGATGCAAACACTGATGCACTCTATGAAACGGGAGCCTTAAATGATAGGAAATCACAACGCCCCCGCGATGTAAACGACAGACAACGCCATCTGTTATAAAACAAGAGAGGTAGGGCATAGCGAATATTCGCTCGAATTGAGCCGCCCGTCCGAGGAAGGACCTCCACCCTATAGAATACCGCAGTCCAGTGACCTCTGGGTCGTGTTTCTGCCGGTGAATAGAGTTTCCGGAGCTCGTGGGGGGTCAGGGTTGGGCCGGCATGGTGGTGGCAACTGACAGGTAACCGACCAGTTACCTGCGTGTTGTCACAGCGACTTGGGCTTCTCTTTCGCTTTCTATCAGGCGTAGGGAAGCCATTATGTCGAGATACTATAAAAAAATAAAAAGAACAACTGGAGAGGCTGGACATAGCCAGCAGTGGACTGCAATATTCTGATAATGATGATGATGATATCCAGCAGTGGACGCTTCCAGGCTGATGACGATTTTTTTTGACAATGATGATTAAGTGTGTGCGCAAACATAGATGCACTCTATGTAGCGGGAGCCTTAAATGACAGGAAATCATAACGCCCCCGCGATGTAATCGACAGACAACGCCATCTGTTATTAAATAGACATGAACTTGTAGTTGACGTTTGAATACCGCCAACTTCCTGATTCCACAGTAGCTACTTGGTGATATCATAAATCTATGGTAATTCGTCTCATCTGTTCCCATAGATGTCATAGGCTTCTTGTTCCCCAGAGCATAATTAACCCAAGACATGCCACGCTGGGCCGAAGCCGAAGCATGTACTATGGGTAATAGACAACTGACAAACTTACTTAGATATTTTTTTTTTGTAAATAAATACATTTTATACATGAAAACACCCAGACCAATACAAACAGACATGTTCATGAACACAAATATTTGTACTGTGCGGGGATCGAACCCACGACCCTTGGCTGAGAAGGCAGAGGTCACTACCAATTGAGCCACCGAGCCTGTCGTCACATAATGCACAAGTCATTCCCTCAATGAGTCAACCGTGGGGTTTTCTTACATTTTGTTCCTTACACTACAACTTATTAATGTAGGTACTATTTGTTCGAAACTCGACCAATTCTCGGTTTGTTGTGAACGGGCGAGAACTCAGCGAGTTTCGTTAGGTCCATGTTTAGAAAGACAGCTCTTCCTTGTCTAGTTACCTATGGTGAGGTGTTCTGCATACTTCTGAAAAAAAAAACCAATGTCAAATAATGATGACCAGATACAAATGTCGCAAAAGCTTTAAAAATATTAAACACACTATAAGTGACAATTGAATTTATGGGATGCCCTTTTTTATAGTTGCTCGACATAATGGCTTCTCTACGCCTGATGGAAAGCGAAAGGGAAGCCCAAGTCGCTGTGACAACTGGCAAGTAACTGGTCAGTTACCTGACAGTTGCCACCGCCATGCCGGCCCAACCCTAACCCCCCACGAGCTCCGGAAATCCTACTCACCGGCAGAAATACGACCCGGAGGTCATTAGGCTGCGGTATTCTCTAGGGTGGAGGACCTTCCCCGGACGGGCAGCTCAATTTGAGCGAAGATTCGCTATGCCCTACCTCTCTTGCCCTAGATTTCCTTGGAATCCTATCACCAGGTCATCAGCTGATGAAACTGGGACTAACTAGGAAGTACCTACACCCTCTGAAACAAAAAAAATATCCAAATTGGTTCACAATTCTCGAAGTACTTGTTTTTGGGAAAAAAACTTACTTCTTGGAACACTTTTAAGCGTTGATTTAGAGATGCTGTCACTGTCCTCTGATTCGGAACACACTTGGAAACTTGTTTCTGAAATAAAATATACAAGGCATCAAATGTTAGGAGTGGGAGTCTTTGACGTCACTTGTTCCCGTAAAAATGTCTCAGCGAGTGACGCCACGTGTAATTTCAACGGGCTATAATTTTGTAATTTAGTCTAATTTACTAATAAAAAAATACGTGTCTTTTATTTTTGAATAAGCTAAAATTTTTAGCCATAATAGCCTATTCAAGAAGAAGAATAAGACTATCATAATTATGAGCCATGGCCCGGCTAAGTAAATACCTGTATCGTATCTATGCTTTGAGTGTCGACTGGGCAAGTCCTGGTTCTCCACGTGACCGAACGTACGGAACCCGACTGCGAACTGCGCGTACGGACTTATCTCGTACAGTTCTGTGGGAGTTGTAAAAATAGGTGATCTGTACTGTAGACAATAGTAGACTTTATTACGTTCCTTTAAAATGCATTTAATTGTTTTAACCACACCATCTTATCCCTTCCCTTAGGTGTCGCAGAAAACGACTAAGGGTATATTAGAAAACGGGCAGCAGGATATCAGGGTGTAGTTTGTCGCTCCGGTGACGCTACTGCCCGTCATAGGCTTGTGGTATTCGCTGTGTATGTGGCAAGTCGCTGTGACAACTATAAAATAAATAAATAAATAAATAAATAACCCAAGACATGCCACGCTGGGCCACACAAAGCCATCTAGCCCCAAACTAAGCCGAAGCTTGTACTATGGGTACTAGACAACTGATAAACTTACTTAGATACTTTTTTTTTTGTAAATAAATACATATTATACATAGAAAACACCCAGACCATACAAACAGACATGTTCATGCACACAAATGTTTGTAATGTGCGGGGATCGAACCCCACGACCCTTGGCTCAGAAGGCAGAGGTCACTACCAATTGAGCCACCGAGCCTGTCAAAAACTGGCAAGTAACTGTACTTGCCACTTGTCACAGCGACTTGGGCTTCTCTTTGGCTTTCATCAGGCGTAGGAAGCCATTATATCGAGGTACTATAAAAAAAAAACGCCACGCTGGGCAGGCGGGTTGCCGATCGCAGGCGTAGCTTCTCGCTCGGTGACGCTGCTGCCCGTCATCGGCCTGTGGTATTTAGCTACGCCTTCAATCGTGATGGATATAGCGGTATTAAACGACGCGCTGGCAACCGACTGGTAGCGGTACCAGTCGGTTGCCAGCGCGTCGTTTGTTATCCAGCAGGATACACCACGAAATGAGCCTTATTCTCACGAAATAAACCTTTGGTTTCAATATTTCTAACCATGTTTGCTATTATTCCTGAGATGTAAAAGGCGCGCTGTATATTCGGTTCTGCGCGTTGAGAGCGTTTTCCTTCACGTTGGCAAGATTGGTGTGCGAAGTGTTTGCCGTCAGGTTGCCGCTCTCCGATTTGTTGTCCACTGTTATGGAGTCCCGGTATTCCGTTAAGTTGCCGCCTCTGAAAAAAAAAAGACATTTTACCTTAATTTTACCACTGTAGTTTGTAAAGTCTAGTAAATATATATACTACGAATTTTTTTTTATAAAAGTTCGACATAATGGCTTCCCTACGCCTGATGGAAAGCGAAATAGAAAACCCAAGTCGCAGTGACAACTGGCAAGTAACTGGTTAGTTACCTGTCAGTTGCCACTGCCATGCCGGTTGGGCCGGCTAACCCCCTACGAGCTCGGAAACCCTACTCAACAGCAGAAACACGACCCGGAGGGCATAAGGCTGCGGTATTCTATAGGGTGGAGGTCCTTCCCCGGACGGGCAGCTCAATTCGAGCGAAGATTCGCTATGCCCTACCTCTCTTCTTTTGTATCTATCTATCTACCTTATGATTTCACAGAAGACTAACCTCTGTCTTTTCACCAGGATGAAAATGCAGCTGAGCAGACAGATGGTGAGCAGGATGGAGCTGCAGACGATCACCAGCATATTCAGGTCGAACAGGTCCGATGGGGGGCCCACCTCCGCTAAAACAATAGAACGTCAACGCTCAATCAAATGTAAGTTATTTTATAGTGGCAAGGCTATTGGACATGGATATCGCATGTCCAAAGGCTGATAATAATAATAAATAACCAAGACATGCCACGCTGGGCCACACAGCGCCACCTAGCCCCAAACTAAGCCGAAGCTTGTACTATGGGTACTAGACAACTGATAAACTTACTAAGATACATTTTTTTTGTTAGTAAATACATATTGTACATAGAAAACACCCAGACCAATACAAACAGACATGTTCATGAACAGAAATGTTTGTACTGTGCGGGAATCGAACCTACGACCCTTGGCTAAGAGGGCAGAGGTCACTACCAAATGAGCCACCGAGCTGATGATGATGATGAAGGCATAGTCGCCTTCCACGGACTTGAGTTAGCCAGAGTCGATCCAGAGATCGACCCCCCCAGTCGCGGTGTTTCCTGATGGCTACATGTACTTTATAAACCTGATTTGAAGAGAGCTCTTTCCTCTGCTGCCCTGGCACTGCTGATGTCCATGGGCGGCGGTAACTGCTTAACATCCCAGAGGCCTCTTGCTCGTTACGTTTTACTTCATCTTACTAATGAATTGATAGATTTGTTACTGTTTTGCACAAAAATTACTGAACGGAATCGAATGAAAATTTACAGTAGTATAGCTCGTACATAGGATTGATACAAAGGAAATAATCAAGAAAGAAAAAATTATTTAGCTCTAAATTATAAAATACAGGATTATACCTAAAACTAACTATTTAAGTTATAATCCTACTAATATTATAAACGCGAAAGTTTGTTTGGACAGATGGATGGATGTTTGTTCCACTTTCACGCAAAAATTACTGAAAGGATTTTAATGAAACTTTACAGGAATAGAGTTTGTACATCAGATTAACACATATGCTATGTTTTATACGAATATTCACGTGGGCAGAGCCGCGAGCAGCAGCTAGTGTTACATAAAGTGCAGCCAAAATGGTATCCACTCAGTGAATTTCAAATGACATAAAGGCAGCCAAGTCACGCAGGCAAAGTCGCATGGTGCAGCTAGTAAAATATGATAATAAGAAGCATCTTTACCATTAGGCCACCAATTTCCAAGACTTACTTCCATCCACATTCTTGGTCGCATAGCTATAAGTGGTGGTGACGCTGCCAGCCTCATTGATGGCCGTTATCCGGAACTGGTACCAGGTGCCAGGGTGCAGGTCGCCTATCGCGAACGACCCGGTCCGGTACGACGTGGTCTTGGATTGGTAGAGACTGGGCAGACTCCAGGATGGCAGGTTGGTGTATGCCTGGAAAGGAGAAGAAAAGTATAAAATAGCAAGTTCATATAACCTTTAAAGAGATTACCAAAGCCTTAAATAATGACCTTCAACGTATCCGGGATTGGTCGGTAAGGTTCGGCTTAGCAGTGAACCCTTCAAAATGCCAGGCCATCATTTTCGGAAACCGGCGACAAATTGCTAAAGTCGATGTTAACACGGATTACAACATTTATTTTAATGGTATTCTAATACCCTATTCTCCGTATGTCAAAAATCTTGGCCTATATATGGATGATGCTCTCTGTTGGGACAAGCAGACCGCAGAAATTAGTAAGAAAGTGTCTGCCACCCTTCGTGCGCTTTACAGGCTGAAGAATTTTCTGCCTGTTAGTATTAAAATCCTGCTAATGCAGGCACTTGTACTGCCCGTTATTGACTACGGGGATGTATGTTGCTCGAATATATCGCAAGAGTTTTTAAATAAAATTGACCGCCTCCTAAACAATTGCATTCGTTTCATTTTCGGGGTTCGTAAGTACGACCACATTTCCCATTATCGCTCGCGCCTGAAATGGCTTCCAATTCGTCAACGTCGGAATTTGAGAATGCTCTGTTCTCTTTTTAGTATCCTTAGGGATCCCAAAGCTCCAGAATATTTAAAATGTAAATGTTCGTTCCTGAGTGAGGCTAGCTCTCGCCATCATCGCACCTACAATATTCTCAAACTCCGCACTCCCGCTCATAATTCTGGTTATATGTCGAGCTCATACATCCTGGCAGCTATTAGGCTGTGGAATTCTCTCCCGAGGGATATTCAGTCCTCCTCTAGTAAATTCGTATTTAAGAAGTCGATCCGTGATCTTTTCTTAAGCGATGTCTAAATTTGTTAACACTAGTAATTGATGTTTCACGACCTTTAGTAATTGATGTTTCCGTCTGATTGTATTGTTATAATATATTTATGTATCTATTATTTAATGTATGTAGTATCCATTATTGCATATTATGTACTTATCTTATTTATGTTATGTACCTACATATATTGTAATTATATTATATTTATTTTATATTTTATACTTATACTAAACTATGTATCTTGTACGTAATACTTATTATTGTATAATATATTATATATATATATATATGTATGTGTATTACTTGTATATTTGTGCTCATATTTTTAGCAGTTGTTTTAATGTCTATTACCGCACCATATTATAGTTTTCTGGCTCGCCCAATGGTTGACTGGTAGAGAATGCCACACGGCATTAAGTCCGCCATTTGTACTTTCCTTGTGCAATAAAGAATAAATAAATAACCAGCATTTTTAGAAAAAAAATCGACTTTAATATGGTAACATTGGGACTAACTAGAAAGTACATCCTTTCGAACAAAGAAAGAAGATAAATATGGTAACATACATACAACGAAAAAAAAATCCTCCTTTTTTGAAGTAGGCTAAAAAAGGTTTCACAGTCTTAAGCTATTGCTACCCGACGGCTGATTCTATTTGGGAGCGACCCATCATCTTTCCGCTCCGTAGTGCATCCTGCTGAATAACGAACGAGTAACTGGTGGCGGTATAACCATCAGGTAAATACCACAGGTCGTTGACGGGCAGCAGCGACACCGGAACGAGAAGCTACTGCGATCGCCAATCCACCTGCACAGCGTGCGATTATGGGTACAGCCAGAAGTTTGACCTAAATGGCGAATAACTGGCGAGGTTTGTCCAGCAGTTGACTGCGATAGGCTGGTGTTGTGTGTTGTATGTTGTCTCACCAGGGTGTTGTGGGCGCATATCCAGGCCCTAGTGTCGAGCGTGCTGTTGACTGTGTACCTAAATACCACAAGCCAGTGACGGGCAGCAGCGTCACCAGAACGAGAACGCCACTACTGCGATCCCCATCCACCAGCCCAGCGTGCGATATGGGTAAAGCCAGTTGTTTGATCTAAGCGGTGGTCAACTGGAGTTGCAGTGCAGTTGACTGTGATAGGCTGATGTTGTTGTATGTAGGCTGATCTTGTCCATCCGATTCCCAAGAAGGGAGACCGATCAGACCCTTCCAACTACAGACCAATTGCCATTACCTCATTGCTCTCTAAACTAATGGAGACAATAATAAATCGCCAACTCCTTGGATACTTGGAGGAACACCAGCTGCTCTGTGATCGCCAATACGGTTTTCGTCAGGGCCGATCGGCGGGTGACCTCCTTGTATACCTCACACACCGCTGGGCGGAGGCGGTTGAGAGCAAGGGTGAGGCTTTGGCTGTTAGTTTGGATATAGCAAAGGCGTTTGACCGTGTTTGGCATAAAGCGCTTTTAGCGAAACTTCCATCATATGGGCTTCCTGAGAGGTTGTGTGGTTGGCTTGCCAGTTTTCTTGCGGAGCGGAGCATCAGTGTCGTTGTCGACGGTTCTTGCTCTGAGGCGAAGCCCGTGAACGCTGGTGTGCCACAAGGCTGTGTACTGTCCCCTACCTTATTTCTTCTGCATATCAATGACATGTTGCATATTCGTGACATACATTGTTATGCAGACGATAGTACAGGGGACGCTTTATACATGGGTAATGCACAAACCTCTCGGGAAAACATCATTGAAAGCCGAAATAATCTTGTGGGTAAAATTGAGACCACCTTAGACTCGGTCCTATCTTGGGGCAACGAGAACCTGGTCAATTTTAACCCGAACAAGACTCAGGTTTGCGCGTTTACCGCTAAGCGTTCTCCCTTTGTCGTATCCCCTCGTTTCTGCGGTAATCCCTTGGACGCGGCATCCTCACTCCATATTCTCGGCGTTGATATCTCGAGCAATGTTCAGTTCAGGGGTCATCTGGAGGGAAAGGCTAAACTGGCCTCCAAGAAGCTGGGTGTTCTTGGCAGAGCGAGACAATATTTCACACCAGCCCACCGTCTTCAATTGTACAAGGCACAGGTGCGACCTCACATGGAATATTGTTCTCATCTGTGGGCCGGGGCACCTCAGTATCAACTTCTTCCTTTTGACCGCATCCAGCGAAGAGCGGCTCGAATCATTGACGACCGAGAACTTTCAGAGAAACTAGACCCTTTATCTTTGCGCAGGGATGTTGCGTCTTTGTGCGTTTTCTACCGTATATATCACGGCGAGTGTTCGGAGGAATTGTTTGATCTGGTACCGGCTGCTATTTTTCATCATCGTACATCTCGCACCAATTCTAGATTTCATCCTTATCATCTTGATAGTTGGAGGTCTTCCACGGTGCGTTTTGCGCGCAATTTTCTGCCTCGTGCAACCGGTCTTTGGAATCAGCTTCCTGCTGCAATTTTTCCGAGTGGATATGATTTAGGGACCTTCAAAAAGCGAGCCTATAGATTTCTCAAAGGCCGGCAACGCACCTGTGACTCCCCTGGTGTTGCGGTGTCTATGGGCTGAAGTGATCACTTACCATCAGGTGACCTTCAGGCCCGTTTGCCCCCTCTTCCATAAAAAAAAAAAAAAAAAAAAAAAAAAAAAAAATGTTGTCTCACCAGCGTGTTGTGTGCTCGTATCCAGGCCCGGGCGCCGAGCGCGCGGTACTCCAGCAGCCAGGCGCTCAGCTCGCAGCCGCCGCCGTCCCAGCCCGCTAACTGAACCTGCACGTGGCTGCTGTTGCTCCACAGCCACTCGTTGGTGCTCGGCGGAATCGGCACTGGAAGTGGAACAAGACTGAAGACTGTAGGCACCTCATGGTATTGGAAGATCGCGCTCTGTGGAGCTTGCTCCTTTCTATCGGATCATAGGATTGTAGTTAGTTCATAGGTATAGTTAGGTATATGTATAGTTCATTAGGTAGTGACATCTGCCCTCTGAGCCAAAGGTCGTGGGTTCGATTCCCACACAGTACAAACATTTGTGTTCATGAACATGTCTGTTTGTATTGGTCTGGGTGTTTTCTATGTATAATATGTATTTATTTACAAAAAAAGTATCTAAGTAAGTTTATCAGTTGTCTAGCACCCATAGTACAAGCTTCGGCTTAGTTTGGGGCTAGGTGGCGCTGTGTGGCCCAGCGTGGCATGTCTTGGGTTATTTACTTATTGGAAATTCATGCGTGATCTATACGACAGATAAGAGAGAGCCCCACATAACTCAGTTTTTCCGTACCCAAAGTCCTGGCAAATTTGTCAAAGCTCAAAGAAAAAAAAGTAGTATTGGAGGACGAAAAAAAGACTGCGTCTTTGACCGTCTGCCAGAAGAAGGTTTATGTTTTTCGAGAGTTGGTATGCGACAAAAAAACATAGAAAAAAATCAAAGTAAAGACTCCGTTAGACCACACAGCGTTATGTAGTCCCAAACTAAGGAGGCTTGTACTATGGGTACTAGACAACTGATAAGAGACATTTCTTGTTTTGTAAATTTATACTTAGACAAATAGCAAACAGACAATTTCATACACCCAAATGTATATACTGTGCGGGGTTCGAACCCGCGACTACTGCGACAGAGGCAGTATTCCCTACCAGTGAACTAAACTTGTCATCAATTTTATACATACCTCCACCTAATGTACTGACGTCCAAATATGCCGGCTGCGAGGTCCCCACTTTGTTAGTGGCGGTGATCCTGAGGGAATACTTGGTGCCGCACTTGAGATTGGTCAGTGCGTGCTTCTGGACCCCGGTCAAGCTGGGCAGCTTGTTGGCGGGCCAGGCCTCCTGCCAGTGCCCGTTGGCCTCCTTCCAGGTGAGGCTGTAAGCTGGATAATGAGAGTTGATTAGGAGGGATGAAAGGGAGCGGCCTATCATCTGCATCCTGCCGAATAACAAACGAGGCGCTGGCAACCGACTGGTGGAGGTATAACCATCACAATCGAAGGCGTAGCTAAATACTAAAGACCGGTGACGGGCAGCAGCGTCACCGGAGCAAGAAGCTACGCCCTGCGATCGCCAACCCGCCTGCCCAGCGTGGCGATTATTGGTATATCATCCAGATGTTTGCTCTAAGTGGCGAACAACTGGAGAGGCCTATGTCCAGCAGTGGACTGTAATAGGCTGATGATGATAGGAGGGATGTAGAAGTGTCGCGGAAGTTCTGGTTTCTGGGACACCACCCTCATAGACGCTCGACGAAGGGACCGGTGTTTTTAGAGGGTATTCCCTGTCCCTTTTCCTGAGGTAGGGTGCCGTCCTCCCGGTCCTGAGGGCGGTGTAAGTCCTACATACCCTGCTACTTACCCCGGGTAGCGAGGATGCGTAAATGCATTTTCCCCGAGGAAAAGAAAAGGAGGGATGTAGAAACTGGGGAAACTTGAGGTGCGAATATTTATGGCAAGTGCTGGTTGCCAGAGGCCGAAGATCGAGTAAAGTACCGGACAATTAAACAGCAGTAGATTACAAGAGGCAGGTGATGTTGAGAAAACATTAGAAATCGTCAAATCTACCATCTGTAGCCCATATACAGCACTGCGGTAACGGAATAAAACCATATGTGGGATGTAAGGGAGCGATCTATCATCTTCCAACCCACCAAGCTCCAAGCCACCCTCATCTGCCCATGGTGCATTCTGCTGAGTAACGAACGAGGCTCTGGCAACCGACTGTTGGCGGTATAACCATCGAAGGCGTAGCTTAATACCACATGCATTGCCGATGGCGGGCAGCAGCGTCATCAGAACAAGGAGCTACGCCTTTCGTTCACCAACCCGCCTGCCCAGCGTGGCGATTAATGGTATAACCTCCAGGTGTTTGCCCAAAGTGGCGAACACCTGGAGAGGCCTATATCCAGCAGAGGACTGCCATGGGCTGATGATGATGATGATGAACCATGTTTCGATACTGTTAGATTGTTTAGGTTAGAGAAGCAAGCAAAGAAGATACATGGAAACAGGCTTCCCTGTTATGCAATAAATGGCTAGTCTAATAAAAAAACTGTTTAAGATATTTCTAAGAATTATTCCTCAAAGTGAAACTTTGACGTTCTGACTCAATAAATGGGATAAATACAAGTCCAATACTCACTGATCTTCTGTCCTATACTCTTGTTCCTCGAGGAGTACAGGGGCTGCTCCCACTCCACCAGCAAGGAGTCCTTGTACGGAGTGACCCTCAGGACTGGGGCCTCTGGTAGAGGTAAGACCACAACCACATACTCTACAGAGTCGGAACCGTAGAGATTCTTGGCTAGACACGTGTAGTTGCCGCTGAGAGATTGGTCTATATCTGGAATAGAGGTGTTTGGTCTTGTAGAATAGAGAGTAGATAGAGAATAGACATTCCTACAGGTACAAACTAAAAAAAAAAATCGCCATCAGATAGATAGATGATATTGAAGTATAGTTATTTTATTTCCATTTCTGTTATCATTTCATGAACCAAAATACTCCTCTTTGTTTTGTGTTTTTTAAGGAGTGATTGGAATAATTATGGTTACATTTTGAATAAATCTGTCAGCAGGCCAGCTGTGGCGACCTGCCGAGTAATCTATTAACACGTAAAGCAGTAAGCTAAAATAGTCGGTACTTTGTTGTGTCCGGAAGGACATACATGGCGCTCACTGTGTTAAATAAAAAAACATTGTTTTTTTTTTCTTAAATGACTAAGAGGATGGCTAGGGCGGCCTGGTCATGCTCACCGGACCTTTAGGAGAGCGGGTGGCCCTGACCCCTTAAGAAAAGCAAATATACTCACTGTTAATAAGTAAACTATCATCATGATTCCTCGTGAACCTCGGATGATGAGTGATGATGTTGTGCTTGTGGTACCAGACGGTCCTGGGGGGAGGGATGCCCACACACTGGCACACCAGCAGGAGGGAACTGCCCACTCCTACTGAGATAGTTCCACCCAGTGATGCTACTCCGGCAACCACTGAAAAGATATCCAATAGTCATCGTCACACGATCACAAAGAAAGTTGTCCAAAGTCACCTTGTAACCGATATAATTCAGTCACAAATCATCATCAGCCTATTGCAGTCCACTGCTGGACACAGGCCTCTCCAGTTGTTCACCACTTAGGGCAAACATCTAGAGGATATACCCATAATCGCCACGCTGGGCAGGCGGGTTGGCGCTCGCAGGGCGTAGCTTCTGGCATCCGTGACGCTGCTGTCCGTCATCGGCCTGTCGTTTTTCGCTACGCCTTCAATCGTTATGGTTAAACCGCCACCAGTCGGTTGCCAGATCCTCGTTTGTTGTTCAGCAGGAAGCACCACGGGTAAGTGAGTGTGGCTTGGAGCGAAAAAATGATGGGTCCCTTACAAAAAATCATTGCTAAGGCTGAAATTCATTACTAGATGTTTGAAAGCTAACCTCTACTACTCGGCGTGTGCATCACTTTCCTGGAGGCGGTTCCTTCGCCAGCCCTCGTACTGGCGGTCACCCACACCTCGTAGGTCCTCCCCGAGGTGAGGCCCTTCAGCTCCGTCGAGGCCCTGACCTCTGCCTCCACCCGGTGCGTCTGTGGCGGACCATTGCTGTGTGGTAATTTTGACATGCTGTATTTCTAGATAAGGATTTTTGAGGATTTATCTAAATATGATTAGAGTTGTTGGTTGAGACTCATTCACGCAACACGTAATCTCAGAAATGCAAGTTTTGACTGCGAATATCAATAAAAAATATCGATTTTCGCAGTCGTAGTTTTTAATCACTTCTGACTGATTTTTGCAGTCAAAAGTTGTTTCTGTTGACTGGACAGGGAATCCAGTTTCCTCCCCAGTCGGGATAATTTAGGAAAAGATTTTTATAAATTGTTCCTCACAGTCATATTATTATGGTGGTGTAATTCAAAGAAAATCCAAGGTTTTGGGAGGATGGTGGGCACTGTATGGCTTTTCATCATCAGTTAGATTAAATTATTATTTCATTATCAAGTTATACTAACGCAGACGTAGGCTTGACGTAGACTGTATAGTATAGCAGTTCCCCGTTTGGATGATAAGGTTTCTTCCAGCTGACGAGAAGGGAGCTCGATGACAGCACCAGGACTTTGATGTCGGCCGGGGCGTCCGGAGCTAAAAGCAAATAGATTTCAGAGATATTAGAGAGATTTTATTGGGTATTGGCCTCCTTTCCATCCCGAGGCAGGGTGCCGTCCTCTCATTCCTGAGGGTGGCGTGAGTCCCACATATCCCGCTGCTTCCATAAATGCAAAATGCATTTTTCGCGAGGAAAAAACAAAAAAGAACCAAACATACGACCCTATGGTATGTCGGCATTTTAATCATCCATTCTCTACACTACTTAGCTAGCCATTATGGAGAGTTTCCTATAATATGTTTTGAAACTAATGTATTGTAATTATTTTGTTACTTACCATCTTGTAATGTTCCACAGACTATGGGGTAAGAGTAGGGTCCAGCACCGAAGTTGGAAAAGCCAGCGACTTTAATTGTGTAGTTTGTAAACTTCATGAGGTTTTGAAGATAGAGTTCAGTATGGAGTGAAGTTTGGTTCTGCCAAGCATCATCTGAAATTTGTTATTATTATTAAGCCTTAACCTCGTAAGGCCCAATGTTCTCATGTGATCCAATTCCTATTGTTTCATCTATTGTGTCTGGAAGTCTGGGTCTTACGACTTTAAGTCAAATTCTTTTAATAGAATATAGAGATAGATAGATATTCTTTATCGCACAGAACACAAATATTACGGGAAAGTACATTACAATTATTTGAATATGTACTATACATATTTAATTTAAGCGGTCTTATAGCTGTTAGCTATCACAAACATAAGGATATGCACTCCTTTCACAGATACAATAAATTGCCAATTGACAGTTGTCAGGAATTAATGGGCTATAGTGACTTGGGTTCCTTTTCTTAATGAGAAAACATAGTTCCTATGCTATGATATCATGAATAGAAATATAAACATGACCTTACCTTCCGTGGCAAACAGTATAGAGTAGCCGATTAAAGAGGTGCCCTGTCCTCCCTGAGAAATGGGCTGCCATCCTATTCGTAGTGATGTTGAAGAGACTGCAGTACATTCTACTGAAGATGGAGCATGTTCGGGGGCTGTAAGAAAAAATACTAATTATAGCGAAAGAAACGCATATTCTTACAATAAATCATTTGTAATAATGAGTGTAAACAGCTTTGACTAAAAAGCGAAAACTAAATACCTCCTTCTCTTGTATCCTGCATTATCGGAAGTGAAAATGGTCCCGTGCCGGCATTTGTAAAAGCTGCTATAGATATACCATATCTGAAAACGTAGAAGTGTAAATGAATAAAGTATAAAGAGTTACACGAAAAACAAATTTTGGTTGAAAATTAAATACCTAGTGTTTTTAAAAAGCCCGCTCAGCAATGTTTCTTGTTTTC
This sequence comes from Conogethes punctiferalis, assembly GCA_031163375.1. Taxonomy (NCBI): domain Eukaryota; kingdom Metazoa; phylum Arthropoda; class Insecta; order Lepidoptera; family Crambidae; genus Conogethes; species Conogethes punctiferalis. The sequence goes on from CM062102.1 coordinate 2,409,814, forward strand.
CGGATTGTTGCGTTACTTTGACTGTTCTTGTATCAGTATCATCTGAAGAAAAAGAAATTACAGAAAATAAATAAATAACATGCCACGCTGGGCCAAACAGCGCCATCTAGTTCCAAACTAAGCCGAAGCTTGTACTATTATGGTTACTGGACAAGACGACTCCTAAACTTTTCATGTTTTTAAAAGATCGTTCTGGATGACCCCACTCCACCTGATGGTAAGCGGTCGTGAGGTCCAAATGTTAGGTCGACTGGCCAAAGCCACCGCGCCTGTCGCCCTCACCCTGAAGGCCCACTGAGATGCCGTTTCACGCTCCGCCTAAAGAACCCAGGGTTGGAAACTTATTAAGATTGATTTTTTAAATTAATACGTAATTATGCATACTGAACATCTATAATAACATTGACATATGACTGAACAGAACCCGCGATCACTGTATTAAAGCTAGCGTTCACTAACACAAAACCGAACGTTATGTTTTCTAGCAAATAAGATTATATGTGTGGAATTTATTAAAATCTATTTTGGAATATAAGTGGGATCATCGTAACATTTTAAAATTAATGTTGAAAGGTTTTAAATACGATGCGTAAGCTTTTAGAAGTACAAAAATGTTATAGAAAATGAAATTCATCATTATTCAAATTGATCTTGTTTACTTAGATGACGTCATAGTATTAGTTATAAATAATGAGTAGGTAACCATGATCACTTACCGGATCCACTATTTTGAGGCACTGCTCTCACGTGATATCCCAATATGACCCCATTATGAGATTCCTTCAAAGGTGGCAGCCACGATACGTAGAGTTCTCCAGGGTTCTCTGTTTGTTCCACTTGAACGTTTATTGGAGGGGAAGATGGAGCTAAAAAAGAAAAAATAATTCACAATTTTAATTTGGGGTGTCCTCCGCTCGCATAAAATATACATTACTACTAGGTTTTTTGAGTTTTTGCAACACTAGATATTTTTTAAACATCATGGTATGCGTACGATATTCATAGCATTTTTTGTCTCAAATATTATCTTCACATTCACTCACTTCATACTGAATGTATTTTTATATAACACCATGAATTGATATCTTGTAAATAACAGGACTAACCAACAAACGTATAAAGTGTAGTTATGAGTACGAATAGCAAAATAATAATAAAATCATCGAAACCCAATTTGTAAATATATCTTGCATTATGGTGTAGCATAACAGGAAAAACAAAGTGGGTGGCTATTTTCCTTATTGGTCACATACTATCATATATGATATTTATGGCAATATAATATGAGTTTCTTTTGTCAGGACTAAGGTTGCCTGGCCACAGAAGCGGGGCGAGAAGGTGAGCGAGTTAAAATCATCACCTTCATCAGCCTATATCAGTCCACAGCTGGACATAGGCCTCTCCCGATGTTCGCCACTTTGATCGATGCTGGGCTTCTCGCATCGAGTTAAAATCAACCAATATAATTGCGTCAAATCTCTGCTCTTTTTGACCGACTTTGAAGATGGAGGAGGTTCTCTATTCGACTGATGTTTTTTGTTGTTGTTGTTGTATGTATGTTTACCGCAAATCTACGAGAATTCTGAACCGAATTGGACTTTGTTTTGTTTGAAAGGGTGTAGGTAGGTACTTCGTATTTGGTGCCATTGTCAACATATTGAAGTCGATTTTTTGTTAAACCATTTTGTTAGTTATTGTTCTTAGCTTTAACCAAGTTTAGGTTACCTTCTTCATGTGTAGTAAAATGCACAGGAGCTGTGAACAAGCTGGTCCCGACTTGATTACCAGTAGCCACGCGAACGCCGTATGCCGTGGCTGGTCTAAGGTTCTGCAACTCCAAAGACTGACGAAGCTCGGAGTCTTTTCTGAAAGTAACAAGATTATACTTTTGATAGTTTTAACTTAGAGCAGCTTGAGTCAAGGATGGTAAGAAGCTTAGCAATAGCCTACACCTTTTTTGTAGGAATGGTTTGTCCATACACAAATATTGATGCGAGAGAGATTGTAGGGGTACCCGTCATCTTTTCGCTCCAAGCCACCTCCACCTGACCGTGGTGCCTATTGCCGTATAACAAACGAGGCACTGGCAACCGACTGGTAACGGTATAACTATCTCAATTCAAGGCGTAGATACATACATACCACAGGCCGATGACGGGCAGCAGCGTCACCGGAGCGACGAGCTACGCCCTGCGATCGCCAACCCGCCTAAAGCTACAAGAGCAGACTAATAGGCCAAGCCCAATAACGATGTAGAAGTGATAACCAGGTGGAAGTGGACCCTGTTGGGAATCAGGTGATCACAGTTTGCTTTGGTCGTCTGGTTGTGTTTTTGCTCTGTGCTCAGAGACACTTCATCATCATCATCAGCCCACATCAGTCCACTGCTGGACATAGGCCTCTCCCAATGCTCGCCACTTCGATCGGTCCCGGGCCTCTCGCATCCAGCACTTGCCAGCCGTCCTGCGCAAATCGTCACTCCACCTGTCCTGAGGGCGTCCTACACTACGTTTGCCGAGACGCGGTCTCCACTCCAGAACTCGTTTACCCCAACGGTTATCGGTTCTGCGGCTAATGTGGCCAGCCCACTGCCACTTCAGCTTACTGATCCGGTGAGCTATGTCGGTAACTTTGGTTCTCTGCCGGATCACCTCATTTCGGATCAGAGACAACTGACATTAACACTTGTAGCGTGTGAGCAAATTCGAATAGCGGCTGCTAGAAGAGCAGACTAATAGGCCACGCCCACTCACGATGTTGAAGCGATGACGTCAGGTTGGGTAACATGGTGCACAATGGCTTAGAAAAATATAGCTGTGTGCGCATCGGAATACTGGCGTCCAGCAGCTACAAGAGTAAGCCAAGCCCACTAACTATGTAGAAGTGATAACGTCAGGACACTGTTGGGAATCAGCCATCAGACTTGCTCGGCTACCATCTTTTGCATAAAAAAATGTTGCTTAGGGCGTCTGTTTGTGTTTGCTCCGTGACACTTACCTACTGACATTAACACTAGTAGCGTGTTCCCACACTCCATCAGTGTACTGCGTGACGAGATACTGAAGCGTGTAGTGCCGCGCGTGCGCACGTAGCGTGTCCCGCCACGAGACTGACGCTGTGCGGGATCGGACAGAGTCGATGCGGACGTCCGATGGTGGGGTGGGGGGTTCTAGGAACAAGTGCATTGTACTTTTAGTGACCAAAAAGACCAAAGTCCTGTTTAAAGACTAAGACTTCAGGGATCGTTTTATTAGGTCAACCTGTATGTAATGGAATCCTTTTTTTAACGTCGGGAATGCCTTTACGCTTACACCAGGGCCCTGGGTACGGGACACATGGGTTATGTGGGGCTCACTCCTATTCAGCGAAGTATACCCACTTAACCCGACGGTGGTCTGCTACGAGCACTCTGTCTGAGGGGGGGGGGTTGGGATGCCCCAAAGGATTCGACACAACCCCCCCAAAGGCCCTTTGTTTGAGCGACTTGGGCTTCTCTTTCGTTTTCCATCAGGCGTAGGGATGCCATTATGTCGTGCTATTATAAAAAAAGGACTTTGGCCATGATGAGGCTTCAAGGTCTGATGATTAGGCCATAAGATGGGCACTGGCATCTCATGATGGAATATCGTATCATAGTTGTGATTTCACTTAATACTTACTACTTACGTAAGAATAAGAATTTATTTATGTTTTCACTTACAAGAAAGGTCGAATAAGAATGTATTTATTGTCTTAAACAGTACTTAGGCCAATATTACATAGTTATAGGCAGACAAAAGGACTATTTACCTAATATAGTCAGGTGAACATTGTAGACTGCAGCCCCATAGGGGTTGCTGGCTCGACACTGGTAGAGGCCAGCGTCCCCTGTCTCCGAGTACTGGAAGCTGATGGTGCTTAAGAGTCCCGGTGAAGTCTTGGACTCGGATAACTTGATCCTGAAATAAATTAAGTGGAATTTAAGTACACCATAAGTTAAGGGAAATCATCTTTATCAATAATGTATGTTTATTCCGTTAGTAGGTACTAAGTATTGTCTTCTTCTTCTCAGTCGTTCACTCTTGACAGAGTGGTCGTGATAATAAATAAATAAATAAATAAATAACCCAAGACATGCCACGCTGGGCCACACATCGCCATCTAGTCCCAAACTAAGCCGAAGCTTGTACTATGGGTACTAGACAACTGATAAACTCACTTAGATACTTTTTTTTTGTAAATAAATACATATTATATATATTAAACACCCAGACAAATACAAACAGACATGTTTATGAACACAAATGTTTGTACTGTGCGGGAATCGTCCACCTTCCTACTACTACGTCTTACCAAGTGTCTCGCCCATCTCCACTTCAGTTTGCATACACGCATCCCTTAGACCTTCGACTCTGCTTCGTACTATTGTACCTACATGATATTAACTCAGATGCCAATCAAGGAAGAATTTGGAGTATCTCGGAAACAATCGCAGACCGACCGGACATCTGAGTCAGGTAGATGAAAAGTCTCGTCTACTATGAATAAAAAAAAAACTAATTACCTCTGGCTCTGGAAGTCCACCAAGTTTCCATCGTGGGTCCACGTAACCCGTATAGGCTCGTCGCCGAGAGGTCTGCACTCCAGAGAGACTGGGTGTCCCAGACGTGACGTCATGTTGCTCGCTGATGACTCGAAGTGGACCGGTTCTGGAATTAACATTGTAGACAAATTATTTAAATGAGTGTTATGAGGCGCTTACCTACCGCGAATTTTTGTAGAGTTTGCGAAACGCGCGACATTATCGCTATTAACGCGTGTTACTCGCATTTTTTTTTATGGCGGCAGACGAGCAAATGTGATGCCTGATGGTAAGCAGTCGACACCGCCCATGGACGCAACTCAAATCGAGTTCTGGGGTCGCTGCCGGCCTTTTAAATAGGAGTACGCTCGTTTCTTGAAGGATCCCATGTCGAAGCTGTTCGGAAAGACTGACGCAGAGAGTTGGTTCCACAAAACCGATGCGCGAGGCAAGAAATTCCTCATAAAGTGTACAGTGGAGGATCGCCAACCATCGAGATGATGAGGATGGAATTGCAATCGGTTACGCGTGGTGCGGTGAAGAAACTCAGCTGCAGGCAGTAAACCTAACAACTCTTCAGAACATTCCCCGTGATAGATGCGGTAGAGAACGCACATGGATGCGACGTCTCTTCGCAATGCCAGTGAGTCGAGTCGACTAGACTATAGTGTTTGCAACGCGCTACAGCAGCGATTTTCCGTGCGGCTTCCAGGTTTAGAACAGACATTATATTCCATTATTATGTAATAATAATGGAATATAATAGATTAAATTAATTATTATTATTAATTAGTTCAGTTAAGTATATTTTGATTTCATTCATGGAATAATCCAACTAAAAGAATAATTATGAAAAAAAAACTAATTTTAGATCAAATAATAAAATTTGTTAATTTAAATAAATTAATAATAGGAAAAATTAATGCAATTTCTACATCAAAAATTAAAAAAATTACTGTAATTAAAAAAAAATGTAAAGAAAATGGAATTCGGGCAGAAGATTTAGGGTCGAATCCACATTCAAATGGGGAACATTTTTCTCGGTCAGAAAATGATTTTCCATCTCATCCCATGGGTGTCCTAGAAGACGACTAAGGGAATATCAGGACGACAATCTGCTGTACTGCTCTCAGTTTCCTGATAGTTCCCCAATCGTCTTCTACGATGCTCTGGGTGAGATGTGGTGATCCTATTCTAAATAAGAGAGGTAGGACAAGGCAAATCTTCTCTTGAATTGCCCGAGACCTCCACTCTATAGAATACCGGAACTAAATGACCGTGTCGGGTCATGTTTCGACCTTTTTTGTCGTGAGTGCTACATCGGCAGCCGAGGGTTAGGGTCGGCAATGCGCGCGTAATACTCCTAGTGTTGCAAGCATCCATAGGCATATTGCCTATCTTTGTGGCATAAAAAAACCGGAAACCACAGACGCGAGATAATATAAAAGAATACCAACTGTTGACGCTCATCCAGACTGTCTTGCTCAGAGGCTGGCCGACTCCATTCTCGACGTTGCAGGAGTACAGGCCGTCGTCTGCCAGTGACACCTCCTCGATGATCAGCGTGCCGTTGGGAAGGCTCAGGATGCCGCCGCCGGCCAGCTCTAGAACTGGTTGCCAAGTTCCGAGTATTGCTGGAAAGAAAGGAAAAATGGTGGAAAAGAAACTGCGAAATTGTGCCCAGTTTTTTCCCGCTAGGCATTCAACGCGGTTTTATAATCAGTCGCGAAAAAAAACGTCAGTGCGAGTCCTTTACTCGCAAAGTATGGCGGTTAAAATCTGCGACAGTTTAGCAAGAGTGCGGCCTATGCCTTAGGCCCCACCCACCTTGCCCCCGAGTCGAAGCGACGCGACGCGTCATATTATTCCGCCTAAAGCATATTCATCTTTATTGTTCTACTATTCAAGTACAAATTTGTGCTATGTAAATATGGCAACACGCGTCGAAGCGCAATGACGCGCGCATTCGCGCTTCGACGCTCAGCTGGAGTCGAATGGATTCGCGAGTCATGACGCGCCGCTTCGCTTCGACTCTGCGCCAGTGTGAGTTGGCCCATAAGTTTGATTTTCTTGTATGTTTTGGATAATATACGCTTCGATGCGCTTCGACTCGGGTATATGAGATCGGCGCGGGCGTCGCGAATTGCGAATATTTCCATCACTCGCCGCGCGCATCCATGTTATTTTAATTTTCAGGTGTGGAGAGCGATGGAAATAAAACTTGCTATTCCCGCCGCTGTGGCCGGGCTGTAAGACAGCTCCAGAGGAGAATAGCCTAAATGATATTAAACAGTACGTAGTGTTCACGTCAAGCTTACCATCTTTCTTCATCCAATGCACTTGTGGTTGTGGATACCCGCTGGCACTGCATGAGACAGTTCCTCGTCTGCCGAGGAGCAGTGAAGAGTTGGTCGGCTCCTCCATCCATTTTGGGGCCACTGGAAATATTTTGTAGTTCTTAGATATTGTCATCTTTTATATATCATCAATCAAATTCTGGAGTGGAGACCGCGTCTCGGCAAACGTAGTGTATGACGCCCTCAGGCCAGGTAGAGTGACGATTTGCGCAGGACGGCTGGCAAGTGCTGGATGCGAGAGGCCCGGGACCGATCGAAGTGGCGAGCATTGGGAGAGGCCTATGTCCAGCAGTGGACTGATGTGGGCTGATGATGATGATGATATATCATCAGCCTGCAGACGTCCACCGCTGGACAAAGCCCAATCCCAATGACAATTATTGTCATTTAGGGGGATTTGCTATAGTCAACACGCTTGGTTGGCGGGTTGGTGACCGCAGTAGGTTTTATTTGGACCAGGTCGTGGGTCTGTTAGAAGACGGTTATGGGAATATCAGGAAACGGGCAGCAGCGTTTACGCTTTTAAGTTTCACTATCGTCCACCAGCTCGGAAAGCATTAAAAATAATAAATAAATAACCCAAGACATGCCACGCTGGGCCACACATCGCCATCTAGCCCCAAACTAAGCCGAAGCTTGTACATACTATGGGTACTAGACAACTGATAAACTTACTTAGATACATTTTTTTTTGTAAACAAATACATATTATACATAGAAAATACCCAGACCAATACAAACAGACATGTTTATGCACACAAATGTTTGTAATGTGTGGGGATCGAACCCACGACCCTTGGCTCAGAAGGCAGAGGTCAGAATACCACACCAATTGAGCCACCGAGTCAGTCAAATCTCAATCCAGTCTATCAAAACGGAACTGGCAAGAATCGTGTAAATACAATGTTTTCAATATAGTATTTCCAACAAATTAAATCATTAATATTACTTACTTTTAATAACGTCATACAGTCTAATGCTTCGTAAAACCTTGTTATGAGTGGATATACTCGTACTAGTGATTAATTAATTAGTACAATGAGTTACCTTTGATGTAAAGCTCTGTGGATCTGTTGACTTTTGCTACGTGGTTGGATGCGACACAAGTGTACGTCCCACAGTGCTCCAGGGAAACTTTCTTTATCACCAAAGCGCTGAATAGCTCCGAACTTCTCTCCACTACCTGAGTAATTAATTAAACACTTATTAACAGCGTCAGTGACAAGTCTTCAATCCCATCATGTAGCAATTTGTTTGTACGACTTATTCGATTACGGCGAATAAAAACGGCAAATAATTTTTTTTTATAGTAGCTTGACATAATGGTTTCCCTACGCCTGATGGAAAGCGAAACAGAAGCCCAAGTCGCTGTGGCAAGTAACTGGTCTGTTACCTGTCAGTTGCCACTGCCATGCCGGCCCAACCCTAACCCCCCACGAGCTCCGGAGACCCTACTCACCAGCAGAAACACGACCCGGAGGTCATTTGGCTGCGGTATTCTATAGGGTGGAGGTCCTTCCCCGGACGGGCAGCTCAATTCGAGCGAAAATTCGCTATGTTACCGCTACCTCTCTCAAAATATATAAATTCATATGTTCCTGCCTAAGCTTTCGTCAGTGTATTGGTTCAATAGGGATAGAAATAACAATTCCATTTAGTAATACCAATTCAAAACAAACTTCACAAACGAATTACTTATTTAACTAATGAACAAAATGATTATTAATTTCGTATGTAAAATGGCCAATTTAGGCGTAAAACAAATAAGAACGGTACCTAGATCCGAAATAGATAGAATAAACATTATTCAAATACAGTTATCCTGATTTGTTATCATTACTATGAATACGATTCGATTGAACGAATGTTATTACTAAACTTTTTATTATTTTACTTTATTCAGTCTTTGAACATTAAGCCATTTTGTATTTTAACGTTTTTTAACATTTACAACATTATCCGTTAATAACTTTCTTGATTTCTTTAATATGGGAACCTATGGAATCCGTATTTTTCAATAAACCATCGGTCAACATCAGATACTTTGATCCGATTCCAAACTAAATAAGTTAAGCACTTATGGTAAGGGAATCAGAACAATGAAGGCATCACAAAAACACTCTGAGACAGCACAAACGCAAATGTTCATCACATTAATGTTAATCCCGTCTTCCCGAGTGGGTATTGAACCCACGACCCTTGGCTTGGAAAGCATTGGTCACTACCAAATGAGCCACTGAGCTAGTCAGTCGACACACAGTAGTTTTGATTTATTTTTGAATGTGCCAGTATAAATTATTAAGTACATATAAGACTATCAAACATAGTCTAAAGCTCTTTTTAGACTACGCTTAGGATAGAACTCTTTCTATCCTAAAGGTAGGAAGTAGCAATGCTGGCTCTCCTAAAAAAAAAGTCTTACCTTTAAATTGTTAGAAATTCTCTTCCCATCTTTCAACCACTCAAAATGTATGGGCAGGTCACCGCTTCTCACATTGCAATATATATTCACAATCTGTCCTTCCTGCAAATTGTTCCCCAAAAGCAGATCTTCTAGCACTGGCGCTTCTATGACTTGTATCTCAAAGGCCCTTCTCGCCATTTCCCCAGAAGGACTGGTGACTATACAGGTGTATACAGCTCCATTGGACTCCTTGGTCACTTCGGGTATGGTCAGGACACCATTTACGTTGACCACTGAGGCGCTGCGCGGGCGCCGGTCACGGCGATACCGTTGGAAGAGAGTGTTGGTTGTAAGCGTCTTGCCTTGGAACTCCCAGTCGATTTTGCTGTGGAAATAGAAGGTTATGTGAGAGAATTTCAAAAAAATATGGTGGTTAAGGTTAAGTTTAAATGCCGGATGCAACGGTTTAAACCACGCCGCGTACCAATGTGGTTTCAAAAAATCATATGCACGTTTATTTGACGCTCACATCGAAGGAAGGAAAGAGAGGTAGAGCATAGCGATTCTTCGCTCGAATTGAGGAGGATCGCCTGGGTAGGCGGGCGGGTAGTACCTAGTTCATTTTGCTGTGGTATTTTGTAGGGTGGAGGTCACCCTACAGAATACCGCAGCAAAATGACCTACTGGACATGTTCCTGCCGTTGAGTAGGATTCGATTCAGGAGCTCGAGGATTGACTGCTGCATCGGCAGCCGGTGGTTAGGGTGGGCAACGCCCATGCGATTCCCATGGTTTGGATGCGTTCATACGGTGCGTTAACCGCTTATCATCAAGCGGGCCGGTAGGCTTGTTTGTCACCTTACTGGTATAAAGAAAAAAGGAAAAAATCGTGAGGAAACCTGCCAGCACAACTAAAAAGAAATTTGATAGAAAATTGCTTGTGTGGGGGATTGTAAGGGAGCGGCCCATTATCTTTTTGCTCCAAGCCAACCTCACCTGCTCGTGGTGCACCCTGCCGAATAACAAACGAGGCGCTGGCAACCAACTGTTGGCGGTATAACCATCACAATTGAAGGCGTAGCTAATAGCACAGACCGATGACGGGCTAGAGCGTTACCGGAGCGAGAAGCTGCTGTCGCCAACTCGCCTGCCCAGCGTGGCGATTATGGGTTTGTCCTCCAAATGTTTGCCCTAAGTGGTATACAACTGGAGAGGCCTATGTCCAGCAGTGGGCTGCAAGGGCTGATGATGATCATTATGGTTATGTGATGTCGATCAATCCGCGTTTGGTGGGCGTAATTTATTGACGAATCTCTTCTAAGTACATTTAACGTTTATGGTGTTTTTATATATGATGGATGCGTTCGGCTAACGCGATAAACCTCGCCATTTTGTAAGTAGGCCGTGGTTTGGCGTAAACGATCACTATTCAATGGCTCTTTAGCGGTAAGATAACAGATGACCTCGCCGAAATGGGAACATGATTCGCCAGGTATAGTGCAGAGAACAAAGAAAAATCTTTGCGATACGAAACATTGTGTGACCTCTTTCGCGAATAGATAGATATTCTTTATTGCACACCAAACAGTTTACTTAAAACTAGATACAAAGAAAAATCGAGGTAAAATATAGGCGGCCTTATCGCTTTCAGCGATCTTTTCCAGACAACCTTTGGGTAGAGGATAATTAAAAAGAAGGGGAACGGTGTCAATTCAAGTACGAATCTGAGTATCTAATTGCTTTTTTTTACAAAATAAATAACCCAAGACTTGCCACGCTGGGCCACATGGACATCCCAAACTAAGCCGAAGCTTATACTATAGGTACTAGACAAGTGATAAACATACTTAGATAATTTTTTTTTGTAAATAAACATACAAATAGACATGTTCATGGAACACAAATGTTTGTATTGTGCGGGAATGGAACCCACGACCCGTTGCTTAGAAGGCAGAGGTCACTACCAGATAAAAATACACAGTCCTGAGCCAATTTAGAATAGTTCATTTTCTAAAACCCGTACACTTTTTGTCGGTTTACCTTAATAAAAGCTTTGATACCTTAAACATAAATTTACCTTATGGGGTATCCATAAAAAGGACATCGCAAGTTGAATGATTCCCCGCTCTGGATCTTGATTGGTGCCAACGATCTGATGTATGGTGGCCCTGTAACAAAAAACCAGTCAATAAATAAATAACCCAAGATATGCCACGCTGAGCCACACAGCGCCACCTAGCCCCAAAACTAAACTATACATTTTACCACTTTGGAAGAGTCTCTCGCGCAAACTACTCAGTTTCAGAAAAAAATTATTTCAGAAAAAAATTATTCCATAAACCTCAACATTATTTTAAAATACCTATCCATAGATACCCCATACGTATAGGTTTAATAAAAAAAAATTGAGTTTTAGTTTTTTACCCCAAAACCTCAAAAATTATGGATCATTTAAAAATCTTGATGCGGTTTACAGAATACGTCTACGCACCAAATTTAAATAATGTAGCTGTTATAGTTTCGGAATAAACTGGCTGTGACATACGGACAGACAGACAGACAGACATGACGAATCTATAAGGGTCGCGTTTGCCATTTGGCTGTGAAACCCTAAAAACACATACCGTAAACATCAAGCCTGTTCTCATGGGTAGCCACATGCTCTCCCTCCCTGGCCGTGCAGGAGTACAGGCCTCCGTCTTCGACCCTCGACCGGGTGATGTTCAGCTGGGAGACCACGGAGTTGTCCGACGTCATCACTTGGCCTAGGGCGTACCTGGAAGTAGTCAAGGACTTCGTTTGACTTTAAATTGAACAAACCAAGACATGCCACGCTGGACCACACATCGCCATCTAGCTCCAAACTAAGCCAAAGCTTGTACATTTGGGTACTAGACAACTATTAAACTTACTTTTTTTTGTAAATACGAGTAAATACGTTTTATACATACTCGTAGTAAACACCCAGACAAAGAGACATGTGTACCTACTTATTTTTTGTTTGTGTAAGTGTGTCGCATTGTCAAATAATTTTTTTTATCTATCTATCTACATGTTCATGAACACAAATGTTTGTACTGTGCGGGAAACGAACCTAGACCCTTGACTCAGAGGGCAGAGGTTTTTTTTATTTTTGAGGCCCGACATAATGGCTTTCCTGGGCCTGATGGAAAGCGAAAGAGAAAACAGGCAAGTAACTAGCCAGTTACCTGTCAGTTGCCACCGCCATGCCGGCCCAAACCCCACGAGCTCACGAAAGCCTACTCAACCGCAGAAACACGACCCAGAGGTCATAGTTACTACGTTACTACCAAATGACCCATCGAGCCAGTCTTTTATTTAATAGGCAACTGACTTGTTGTTTCATTGGTAGCAAACACTGCGCCGTAAGTGTGTCAACACTGGTCGCGGGTTAGATTCCCGCACATCATCATCATTATCATCATCACAATCACCATCATGTCATCACCATCAAATCATCATCATAACCATCATCATCAGCATATTATCATCATCATATATCATCACCTGTCTCTCGCAAACACTCGTGTGGCAAGGAGTGTGGGCTCATTTCCAAGTTTTTATACTCGTAAAATACCATTGAGATTTACCTATGGTCTGTGTTGCTATTGATAACTAGACCATCCCTTTCCCATACAAACTGAGGGGGCCTATCCCCGGTAGCCGCACACTGCATGCTGATCTGTAATAAAACATTTACATTAAAACCTTCATTTCTTAAAATAATGATACAATCTGACAAAGGAATAACATTCCTTTGTGTACATAAAAGTTCATCATCATCATCAGCCTTTTTTTTTTATTAGACAACATCACATACATTGCTCCGATCCCAAAGTAAGTAGCTTAAGCCCTTGTGTTATGGGTATCAGAACAACGAAGGTACCACAAATAAATACTTAAATACAAATATAAACACCCAGACACGGAACAAACACAAGTGTTCATCACACGAATGTTTGTCCCGGGTGGGAATCGAACCCACGACCCTTGGTTCAGAAGGCAGGAGTCACTACCAATTGAGCCACCGAGCCAGTCAGCCTTTATTTATTTAATCTTTATTGCACAATAGAAATAGTGTACAAAAGGCGGACTTAATGTCGCATAGGCATCTCTACCAGTCAACCATTGGACTAAGCAGAAATAAATGTAGGTAGTGTGCTGCAAAGTTTCACCTTTCTAAATCCACTATAGGACATAGGCCTCTCCAGTTATTTGCCGCCTCATCCAAATACTAACTTTTGGACCTCACGACCGCTTACCATCAGGTGGAGTGAGGTCATCCTGAAAGCTATTCTTATAAAAAAAATACCTGGAGGACTTACCCACAACCGCCTCGCTAGGCAGGCGGGTTAGCGATCGCAGGGATTAATCAATAGATAATATTTAAATTAATCAATTGTCACCATCTTTTGATTAGATATCCTCTACCCAAAGGTTGTCTGGAAGCGATAAGGCCGCCTAACTTGTACGTCAATATAGCTTTGTATTTAGTTATAAGTCAAATGTGTTGGTGTACATTAAAGTGTATCTATCTATCTATCCTTTGAATGGGGCGCGAAGCAACTTACGGACCAGCATGACGGTGGCAACTGGTGCCAACCACCAGTTCTTACCTGTTGTAGGAGCGACTTGGGCTTCTCTTTCACTTTTCATCAGGCATATGGAAGCCATAATAAAAAAATGAAATTTACACTTACATCACCACCCGGTGTGACTGTTCTCTCAGTGAAGTGTTGGGTGATGATAACACGGTTGTCCGACAAACTTCTTTCATGTCTTGTCCTGTTGAGATCTGGAACAAAATAAAAGGTAAATTATAAACAGATGATGGATTAAGAGAGTGCTGGAATGAGCACACGCCTGATGGAAAGCGAAAGAGGAGCCCAAGTTCCAGCGACAACGGGCAAGTAACCGGTCAGTCACCTGTCAGTTGCCACCGCCATGCCGGCCCAACCCTAATCCCCGGCTATCGATCCAGCGCTCATACTACAAGCTCCGGTAACCCTACTCACCGGCAAAAACTAAACAGGACCAGGAGGTAAGTCTTCACAGCCAACGTAACGCAAACTACGAGTACATAGTTCTGAAGTGGGTATGCGCTCCTGGTACTTATCAATCAGTCAATGTTCATGTTATGATAAAATTTGGTACTTATTTTTTTTATAAGAAGAGCTTTCACTCCGCCTAATGCTAAGGGGATTTCCATTTTCTGGAAATCGACTGGATTAGGCATTGCCATCACGTTTGAAGGCGTAGCTAAATACCAGGCCGATGACGGATAGCAGCGTCATCGGAGCGAGGACCAAGAAGTTACGCCCTGCGATTGCCAACGCGCCTGCCCAGCGTGGCGATCATGGGTAAAGCCAGGTGTTTGCCTAAAATGGCGAACAGCTGGAGAAGTCTATGTCCAGCAGTGGACTGCGATAGGCTGATGATATTGATATATTGAATTGACATTTTGAAACTTGGACATTCTGTAAATAAACGAGATCGACTTGTCAGCACACAAATCGTTAGTAGGCATCGTATTGCTAGGCAACACACCGTAAATCCTTTGCTTGAGTTATTTAGAAAGTGTATACCTAGTTATTTATACTGTCATATACAGAAGCCAGATAATTACGATATAACCGCTACCGAACGTTTGTCAAAGAGGCTATAATACGCTTGTTATGTCGAATACCGACTTCTAAAATAACAACTGTTTTGTCTTTTAAGGGATTGGGATGTAAGGGAGCGTCCTGTTTCTTTCGCTCCAAGCCAACCTCACCTGCCGATTCCTGATAATGATTCCTTTTAAGGCATCCCCGCCGGAGCAAACATTTGGAGGATATACCCATAATCGCCACGCTGGGCAGGCGGGTTGGTGATCGCTGGGCGTAGCTTCTCGCTCCGGTGACGTTGCTGCCCGTCGGTCTGTGGTATTTAGCTACGCTTTCAACTGTGATGGTTATACCGCCACCAGTTGGTTGCCAGCGCCTCGTTTGTTATTCGGCAGGATGCACCACGGGCAGGTGAGGTTGGCTTGGAGCGAAAAGAAGATAGGTCGTTACCTTACATCTCGCATCTCTAAGGGTATATAAAGTATACTCTGAGCGTTGGTTATCAGTCGAACTACGTAGAAATTCACTGGCGTCACATATTCATGTAGCCGAGCTCGTTAGCGGCATCGCGGGCCAGTTACCAAAGTGCCAATTATAATGTTTAACCGGAGTTTACGGCAACTACCCTTTGTCTGTGACGGCAGTTTACAGTTAAAATGAAAGCTTCATACTTACAAATTGCAGGTATGTAGGTACATGAGTTTCCACTTTTTAGGGTTCCGTAGCCAAAATGGCAGAATAAAATCAGAAAAAAATTCAAAATTTTTGGGGTTCCCCATACATAGAACTAAAACTCAATTTTTTTTCATCAAACCTATACGTGTGAAAATAATGTTGAGGTTTCTAACATCCCCCCCACCCCCCCCCCCCCCCCCCCGTAACTTGTAAAATATGGGCATGATAAAACTGAAAATACCCATTGAAGGATTGTCAAACTTCTACAGAGTTTGAATATAATAATATGATGAACCGCAGGCAATGACTCGGCACATTTTCCTGTCGAAGTTTGGTGAAACAAATGTCTTTATTCTGAGGTGATTCGAAGTGCGTAATGTATGGGAAAACTTTTAAGGAATCTCTCTCGAGTGCTTACGTGTGTTGACTTTTTCCTTTCCATACCGAAGTTTTGGAATCTTATGATGGAGTTTATTAAAACAATGCTTATTTAAATGTTTAAGATAACATTGTATAAAGTAATCTGCGTGGTTTTTATACACATTTATTATAATAAATTTATACCTACGAGTACTTGGGAACAGATTTGTCTTTCGAAAAGTTGATACCTACTTCCTTCGGGCTAGATGATCTTGCTCGGTAAAATCGGCTTAATTTTATTGTGCAATAAAGATGACATAAATAATTTTACCTAACAAATAAGACTGAAGATATATCGGGGAACAAAAATCCTGGCAAAGATTTCCAAAGTTTTTTTTTATAGTAGCTCGACATAATGGCTTCCCTACGCCTGATGGAAAGCGAAAGAGAAGCGCAAGTCGCTGTACAACGGGCAAGTTAAGTAGCTGGCCAGTTACCTGTCAGTTGCCACCGCCATGCCGGCCCAACCCTAGCCCCCCACGAGCTCCAGAAACCCTACACACCAGCAGAAACACAACACGGAGGTCAAGTGGCTGCAGTATTCTATAGGGTGGAGGACCTTCCCCGGACGGGCAGCTCAATTCGTGCGAAGAATCGCTTTGCCCTATCTCTCTTAAAAGTTTAGCCGTTCGCACTTTGAATGTGTATGAGAGTTTTATAACAACTCGTAAAACTTTGTTAAAACAAACAACATTCCAAGACAAATGACCCACCTAATTTGTCATAGGTACACTGCGAAATCCTGCCCACCTACGTTTAGGTAAGACAAATCGGTACCCTCAAACTGCCAAGCTAGAATGCACCCAATTTTGTGAGCAGCACGTAACAAAATCGCTTGAAGGACTCACTAATTATGTCACTCGAGATATAATTAGAGATGTAGACGATAATAAATTCAGAGGTAAGGAGATAACACTGACAGTTCCATGCAAGACACAAATTGGTGACGTCGTTTATACGTGCTACTAATGATTCGATATAATTCTCTTGACTAATGAAGGGTTGGTATTTATAGGGATGTAAGGGAGCGACCCATCATTTTTTCGTTCCGAGCCACATTGTTGAATAGCATATGAGGCACTAATGGCGGTAATACCATCACAATAGGCTATTATGGCTAAAAATTGTAATTAGTCCGTCTTTTAGCTTATTCAAAAATTAAAGACACGTATTTTTTATTTGTATATTAGACTAAAAATTACAAAGTTATAGCCCGTTGAAATTACGCGTGACGTCACTCGGTGAGGCATTTTTACGGGAGCGACTGACGTCAAATACTCCCACTCCTAACTTTTGATGCCTTGTATCTTTGCTATTGTTTATTTGAATGAAAAAAGGAAAAATACGGGTCTTTTATTTTTGAATAAGCTAAAAGACGGACTAATTACAATTATTGGCCATAATAGCCTATTGAAGGAGTAGCTAAATACCAGAGATCAATGACGGGCAACAGGATTACCGAAGCTAGGAACAAACCATGCGATCGTTAACCCTATGTGAAAACACCTGGAGGATGGCTCTGGGCAGGCGGGTTGGCGATCGCAGGGCGTAGTTCCTCGTTCCTAACCTTGGGGTGACCCATCATCTTTTCGCTCCAAGACACTCTCACCTGTCCATGGTGCACAACAAACGAGGATCTGGCTACCAACTGGTGGCGGTATAACCATCACAATTGAAGGCGTAGCTAAATAACACCATAATGACTAGTCTCTTTGTTATTTTTTGTTTAATTGAAAAAAGAAAAATCACGTGTCCGATATTTTTTTTATAATCTAAAATACGGACTAAATATAATGTAAGGCCGGGCAGAACTGCATCGATGAGGCCCGGGATCGATCGAAGTGGCGAGTATTGGGAGAGGCCTATGTCCAGCAGTGGACTGATGTAGGCTGATGATGATGATGATGATGATAATGTAAGGATTTTGAGCCAGAAAATAACCCTATTAAAGGCGTAGCTGACCACAGGCCGATGACGGGCAGCAGCGTCACCGGAGCGAGAAGCTACATACAGGATGTCAATCTGAAACTGCAACGCTTCATTTAAGCCAAGTCAGCTTTCCATATTCAAATTATTGGGCGCCCTGCCCGAGCGTGGCGGGCAAATTGCAATTCGCCCTAATTATATTGCAGTAACAGATTGCCTCTAGGGCGCGTAATGAGTAGGGCGACGCGATTTGAGGCGCTTATTGGTTTAGACGGACCTTGCACGGCAGACTGTTAAATGGGAAGTGGAATTTATTGGTCAAATGGGGGCACGGTAGTGTTCCCGCCAAGACGAGCCAGCCTACTGAGAAGAAATTGGTAACTATAATAGTGAGAGCTTGTTTATCGTAAACAGAATTGTTTTGATGTCTAAAAATAATTAACGTTGCTTATAATAATCCGTCTGTTTGGTTTTTCAATTTAGAATAGGACCACTGCAACTCATCCCGTGGGTGTCGTAGAAAACGACTTAGGGAAGATCAGGATATGGGCAGCGTCATTTACCTCCATACAAATAAAACCTACTGCGGTCACCAACCCACCTGCCAAGCGTGATGACTAAGGCAAATTACCCCATAGAAAGTTGTCATTGGACTAGGCTTATGTCCAGCTGTGGACGTTTTCAAGCTGATGATGATGTATCTTTGTTGATTGGCTACTGTGTACGAAATTCTGTCAGGAGAGTATCGAGGGGCACGGCAGTGCCCCGCCAAGTCGAGCGAAAGCAAACACTGCCGTACCAACCTTTACTGGATTTCGCTGCGTTTTTATTATTACTATTATAGCATCATACAGAACTCTTAATACTTTTAAGCCCCCTAATGAGAGATAAGAAACCTCTCAAAGAAATACGAAAAGAAATCCTTTTAACCTCTGTAATAAGAGCAAACGTCCATCATCAATCAAAACGTTTCGATCGCAACATAATCTCTGGTTCCCGAGGGATCGTTATCGCGAAAGGCGAAAGAAATCCACGGCTCGCGATGAATCATTAGCGCAAACAAAACCAACGCGACCAACTGATCGAAACAAAAGGAGTACCAATAAAATGGGGGGTGCTATCACACCGAACCTTAGTCACACAGTACGAAAACACTAGGCGAGGGTTTCCATCCTAATATCATCATTCATCATCATCATCACCAGCCTATTGCAGTCCACTGCTGGACATAGGCCTCTCCAGCTGCTCACCGCTCATGACAAACATCTGGAGGATATGCCCATAATCGCCATGCTTAGCAGGCGGGTTGGCGATCGCAGCACGTAGCTTCTTGCTCCGGTGACGCTGCTGCCCGTCATCGGCCTGTAGTATTTAGCTACGCCTTCAGTTGTGATGGTTATACTGCCACCAGTCGGTTGCCAGCGCCTCGTTTGTTGTTCGGCAGGATGCACCACGGGCAGGTGAGGTTGGCTTGGAGCGAAAAGATGATAGGCCGCTCCCTTACATTCCCATTATGATCATCATTATCATTAGCATATCACAGCCTCTCCAACTGTTAGCCACTTTTTTTTTTATAGTAGCTCGACACAATGGCCTCCCTACGCTGTGGACTGTGATAGGCTGATGATGATGATGATGATAGGGTGGAAACAGTGGGTGAGAGAGGTAGGGCATAGCGATTCTTCGCTCGAATTGACTCCGGGGAAGGACCTCCACCCTATAGAATACCGCAGCCAAATGACCGGGTCCGGACGGGTCGTGTTTCTGCCGGTGAGTAGGGTTTCCGGAGCTCGTGGGGGGTTAGGGTTGGGCCGGCATGGCGGTGGCAGCTGACAGGTAACTGACTAGTTACTTACTTGTTGTCACAGCGACTAAGGCTTCTCTCTCGCTTTCCATCAGGCGTAGGGAAGGCATTATGTCGAGCTACTATTGACTGGCTCGGTGGCTCAAATGGTAGTGACCCCTGCCTTCTGAACCAAGGGTCGTGGGCTCGATTCCCACCCGGGACAAACATTCGTGTGATGAACACTTGTGTTTGTTCCGTGTCTGGGTGTTTATATTTGTATTTAAGTATTTATTTGTGGTACCTTCGTTGTTCTGATACCCATAACAAAAGTGCTTTACTTTGGGATCGGAGCAATGTATGTGATGTTGTCTAATATTTATTTATTTATTTATTATTATTTATTTACTATAAAAAGAGTCCTTATTTGTGTGAACGGTGTGAGCGCGTGTATGTTGTGACGTAAACTAAAGGCCACTCCACACGCGGTGTCGCGCGCAGGTTATTTATGAGCGTTATTTATCTGGTGCGGATCGAGTGGCGGAGAGGTAGGTTTATTATGCGAGCGCGAATCTGCGTGGCTTGTGGGAGCGGTGGGTTAGAAAGGGGAGTTCAGGGGAAATATTTTCAGGCGAATTTTGGTTATCCGTAGAATACCAGCGGCGTGGCGCCTGTGCCGCGGCAATAGCTGAGCGGGGACCTGTTTGGTACCTATTAGGCTTTAATGTTAGTTTTTAAGTATTCTTTTGTATGTAAATGTAAGTACCCAATAAGGGGCAGCGCAGACGATAGACTTTTGGTGCGATAGAGTCTGCGTCTGAGACATTTAAAAAGAGCGACAGAATGATCGAAGTTGTGCGTCGTGTGCGTTGAGCCTGTGAAATATCCGCGACAGGCTTTTGCGCGTCGTGTCCGTTTTTGCTTATAATTGCAAAAAGTGCGTCACGGATAGTCTGTCGTCTGTGCTGCCCCTTAACGTTATTCTATTCTATTCTAGAATTTGTCTTCCTTCCTTCCTCAGTTTTCTCTTTTCTTCTCATTCTAAAAGTGCAAAAGAGATGAAACGACTGACGACGAAAAAGTCACCAGTGCGCGCCTAGCCTAAGTGTTCGGTGTGAGTGCGCGTAGTGACGTAAACTAAAGGGCACTCTACACGCGGTGTCGGCAGCAGATTATTTACTGCCATTATTTATCTGCGGTTCGAGTGAGGGGCGGCCCACTGATCTCGTGGATTCGTTTCCCATTGATTTTGCTACAGCGAAAAACTGTATACAGATTTTTGGGTCAATAGGAACAAAATGCAGGGCTGATTGTCTGATCCGTGTACATACATTTTTGGTAGATAATAATTAAGTATAATATGTTTTGCAAAGTCTTAGTACATTATTTGGTTGTAAGGAAGTTTTAGTTCATTTTTTGACACCTTGGGTTAAGTCATTTCACTTCTTTTTAATGTCTGTGGTTGTTGAAAACTAAACAAAACAATAAAAAGTAAACTGACGTAAAGGATCCCTAACTTTAAAAGAATATTAATGTCGCCTATGGTTAACATAGCCCAAAACTTAACGTTTTCTTTGTATAATTCAGAGGTGCTCATCAGACTGATCATTCATTATTAAGACGTCATCCGCGGTATAGTGTGTAAAAACACTACCGAAAATACTGAGGTAGGTATAATATATATAGATAGGCCTATTGTAAAGCCGCGGCCACACATTGGGGATTGCACCAACGCAACGTTTTGCGCCCAATGCGCCAATGTGTGTATCGGTACTTTGACACAATGAAGACATTGAGCGCGTTAGTATTGGGCATTGGACAGTGATTGGGCGCAAAGTTGAATCCAATGTGTGGCTGCGGCATAATAGGCGACCAAAATGGCCTTCGAGGTTGTAGAGCTCTTGTTGCTTTAGAGGTCACAACTAAAGAGGTTTCATACCAATAAAAAAGAAATAAATTCAATACATGCTTTGATCTCAAAACGGAGTATTCCCAATTCAATGTGAACGAAATGATTTGAAGAGAGGTTTCGCAGAAAAACCGAAACAGATTCGATTGAGCTTAGCAACTTTATTCCACTTATTGGCTCGACTGGGAATCGTATCATCTGTTTGTTAGACAAAGTTTCATTTAATGGTTACGTAGAAAAACCTTTAAACCAGTTAAGTAATATTTCTTTTGGGATGTAAGGGAGCGACCTATCATCTTATCAGGGAGCTTAGCAATAGCCTACACCTTTTTAGTCGGGATGTTTTGTCCATCTATATTGTCAACTTATAATAAATCTGTAGACAGGCAAATTCTGTACATGAAATACCTATATTTTCAAAATAACTATCAGGGGGTGATTCATGATCGATATTGATACCAAAAATGCAATCAGTAAATTTTTTATCTGACTGTCTGTCGGTCTGTGCGCATCACGCAAAAGCTACTGAATGGAATTGGATGCGGTTTTCACCAATGTATTGCTAGAGGTCAAACTTAAAACTTAGGTACTGGTATAGATAGGTATTTTATGGAAGTCCGTTATTTGTGTATTGGTCTGGGTGTTTTCTATGTACTCATAATACCTTTGTGTTTGTTTACAAAACAAAAGAAAAGTATAAGTAAGTTTATCCGTTGTCTAGTACCCATGGTACAAGTTTCGGCTTCGTTGTGGTGGCAAGATATGTGGTCAACCGTGGCATGTCTTGGGTTATTAATAAAACTGCCAACGAAGATTATGTCCAAAAATACAGTCAAAACCACACAAACCAGAAAAAACATTCATTCCATACAAATCGACTATATTTTATGTGAAAATCCTTTCGTTGTCAGTAGCTGGATTAAGTCCGTTGGCGTAGGGTCCGCACTCCTAATGATTTATGAGCCAATAAAAGATTTACCTGGCGTCCGTGTGAAATA
The DNA here is from genome assembly GCA_031163375.1 of Conogethes punctiferalis. Taxonomy (NCBI): domain Eukaryota; kingdom Metazoa; phylum Arthropoda; class Insecta; order Lepidoptera; family Crambidae; genus Conogethes; species Conogethes punctiferalis. Next base: position 2,432,473 of record CM062102.1, read on the forward strand.
TGAAATGTTTTGTACAGCTGCTACGGTTACCGATGGTAGGGAGGAGCGGAAACGAAGGTAGGGTTTGTGGTATCGATGAATAAAGGCCTGGAGAGGCCTTTGTGCAGCAGTGGACTGCAATAGGCTGATGATGATGATGATGATGATGAATAAAAAGGTTTACAAGACATGAATCATGTGACGACGATGAAGACATTCATCTAGATTTTTAAGCTAAGGTAAAAGCGAATGTAGAGAGCTATGGCATAGGTTTGGTAACTGCATAAATACAGTTAAAATTCCGCTTTTAAAACATCATCATCATCGGTCTATCACAGTCCACTGCTAGACATAGACCTCTCAAGTTGTTCGTCACTTTGGGCATGAGGCTTTGCCCATAATCACCACTATGGGCAGGCGGGTTGGCGATCGCAGGGCGTAACTCCTTGCTCCGGTGACGCTGCTGCCCTTCGGCTACGTCTTCAATTGTTATGGTTATATAGCCAATCGGTTGCCAAAGCCCCGTCTGTTATTCAGCAGGATACACCACGGGCAGGTGAGGGTGGCTTCGAGCGAAAATAATGATGGTTCGCTCCCTTACATCGCATATTATATATTCGTCTATTTAACAATAAATTTGTGGTTGCAACTAAATATTTTGATACATATTATACATTTAATATTATTTATTGTTACCGCAATAACACTAACCGCCATATTGCCATAAGTTCTACAAACTTTTCCTATCGATATTTCGATGGCCACCTCTCTTTGTTACTTTGTGACACTTTTGAAAGCGAAATTCTTTGTGTAAAAGCCTATTATGGGAGCTTATTTTACAGAGGGTTTGCTCAAATTGACGCAATGGCGAAACACGAAAGAGTAGTCGGAAGTACCACTTGTATCTACAGAAAAAGTAAGTACTCAATGCACTGTTTGGATGTAAGGCATTACACATCATCATTATCATCAGCCTATTGCAGTCCACTGCTGGACATAGTCTTGACATGAGCATTTTTGTGTCCTATTTGGTAACACACTTTACATGTTTGTATTTTAATATTATTGTAATTTAGTGTTTAGATTTAAGTGTAATTTTGTTACCAAATAAACAAATTTTCTTTCTTTCTTTATTTCTTCCTCCAGTTGCTCGCCACTCAGGGCACACATCTGGAGGATATACCTTAGAAGATACTCTTTACACACTTAAATGCACTCACCTCTGATTGGCTCCGGACTCCGCATATCCTTGTAGAGGTGTTTCCATTGGCCGGTTCTGAAATAGAAAGAGAATTCATTTTAAAGCACAGTTTAACTAACCCAAGACATGCCACGTTGAGCCATACAGCGCCATCTAGTCTAGGTAATTCCATTTTTTTTTAAATTCAGGTACGTTTTTTTTGGATTTTTTCTTATTATGCACTAGCTGGCATAGCTTATTTTTCCACAAACACGGCACTGTACTTCGAAGACAACGAAGTAGTTCCGGGAGCACCCCGACGAAACCGCAGGCGTTCATTTTGCACCTGCGACGGCCAAGCGCACGACACTAAACTTAACATTGGTCCTTCGAGCCGGATAGCTATGCCGAAGCTTCGTCCGCGTGGAATAGTGTTGCGGGTAGAATTGATCAAAATCCTTCCTTAGCGGATGCCTAGGTATATATGCCATAACATCAACCTGTGTGCCAGATTTCAACCCAACCCGTCCAGTAGTTTGAGCTGTGCGTTAATAGGTCATTATGTCAGTTAGTCAGTCAACTTTGAGTTTTATTCATTTAGATAGCAAACACCCAGACCATCATCATCATCATCAGCCTATTACAGTCCACTGCTGGACAAGGGCCTCTCCAGTTGTTCGCCACTAAGGGCAAACATCTGGAGGATATACCCATAATCGCCACGCTGGGCAGGCGGGTTGGCGATCGCAGGGCGTAGCTTCTCGCTCCTGTAAAGCTGCTGCCCGTCATCGGTCTGTGGTATTTATTTAGCTACGCCTTCAATTATGATGATTATACCGCCACCAGTCGGTTGCCAGCGCCTCGTTTGTTATTCGGCAGGATGCACCACGTGCAGGTGAGGTTGGCTTGGAGCGAAAAGATGATGGGTCGTTCCCTTACATCCCAGACCAATACAACCTAAACTAGAGCAAAAAGCAATGCATTTTTGGACATCTGTAATCTAATTGGTAGAAGTTAAGCTATACATAAATATTCGTCGTTGTCAAGTTCAAAAATTTCAGTGCGCAATTGACACGCTCTGATTGTTTGAAAATAAATAATAATAAATAACCCAAGACATGCCACGCTGGGCCACACAGCGCCACCTAGCCCCAAACTAAGCCGAAGCTTGTACTATGGGTACTAGACAACTGATACTTAGATACATTTTTTTTTGTAAATAAATACATATTATACATAGAAAAACAGAGGATCACGTCTGTCATCATAATATATTTAGGTATATGGTCGTGAATAGAAAGATCAAAAGCTTCCTCCATAGCATTCCACTTCAACGGAGTTATAGTGTTTGTTGGATAAATCTACATAGCATAACTTAACCCTACTTATGCAAGCTATCCTAAAATTGTGTCAAGCGGAAAGAGGGATAGAAGAATGGACAGAGAAAAGCTCAATTACCGAATGCAATAAAAATGTGTTTATTTCAGGTGAACGTTTTACAGTATCGTTGCCGGGGCTTCCCTAAAAGTTGTCAAAAGACAATAATAATGGTGTATATTCCAAATCTCGTTCCAATTGTGTATATTTCATGCCTCGCTCTTCCTAGAAAATAAATAAATATGACACAACATCATTGCTCCGATCCCAAAGTAAGTAGCTTACGAACTTGTGTTATGGGTATCAGAACAACGAAGGTACCACAAATATATACTTAAATACAAATATATGTACCCAGACACGGAACAAACACAAGTGTAGGAAAACATAAAAATATCGATTGCAGAATGCACATTATCATAATAGCAAATCCCGATTTTAGTAGGTAACCTTTGTGAGATTTATTTTATTAAATAAACACATTTTGACTGGCTCGGTGGCTCAATTGGTAGTGACTCCTGCCTTCTGAACCAAGGGTCGTGGGTTCGATTCCCACCCGGGACAAACATTCGTGTGATGAACACTTGTGTTGGTTCCATGTCTGGGTGTTTATATTTGTATTTAAGTATTTATTTGTGGTACCTTCGTTGTTCTGATACCCATAACACAAGTGGTTAAGCTACTTACTTTGGGATCGGAGCAATGTATGTGATGTTGTCTAATATTTTATTTTTATTTATCAAGAGAGAAGAGGACCTTCAGGCCCATTTGCAAAGAAACTTTATCATTGCTTCCAGGTACAGAACAAAATGTCTATGAAACCACATCTTATTACAATATCTTCGGTATTACCTCAAATATTTGCACAGTCGGGCTACGGTTGTCGGGCCACTGGTCCGGAAAACTACGTTGGCTCCCAACTGTGCTATATACTTGCCGTGTTTTATCCTACAGGCTCAGAGTGTAAAATGCTTTGATAATTCCTTCGTAATGAGAATAGCTAAGAAGTGGAATGAGGACGACGCATTCTGGGAGATTGTTAAAATGAAGTGATATGTACAAACAGCCACAAATGTGGCCTTTAATATACCTAAGAGTTGGTTTAGAGTCTTGCTCTACATTTTCCTGACTACGGAGAAGCCAAAAGGAATTTCTGCAATCTTAAATAGATTTAGTACTTTTTATGAAAAGGGGGCAGACGAGCAAACGGTCCACCTGATGGTAAGTGATAACCGCCGCCCATGTACGTATACATATGCAACATCAGGAGCGTAGCTAAACACAGACCGATGACGAGCAGCAGCGTCACCGGAGCGAGAAGCTACGCCCTGCAATCGCCAACCCGCCTGCCCAGCGTGGCGATTATGAGTATATCCTCCAGATGTTTGCCCTAAGTGGCGAACAGCTGGAGAGGCCTATGTTCAGCAGTGGACTGCAATAGGCTGATGTAGATAGCTTCACATATATATATTTCATACTCTGTAATCTTGATTGCTTTTTTATATCAAGTTAATCGACAAATAAATTAGCTTCCTATCAATCAAGTAAACTAATTTCCCGAAGCTCAACAATGCTTTGTATCAGATACACAATGTTCCCCTATAGGACAAATTATCCGCTCCAACGGGTCAGAAATGAACATTATATCATTCCGCGGTGAAGTTGATCAACCAACGTTGTAATACTCGTACAACTGCGGTTGGTACAAATTGGTTTAAATTAAACAGTAATAAACGCTCGCTTTATGTTTGCTGTTATGGTTAGTCTGATCTAATTGATATTGAATTGTGATGTTTAATATAAGTTAGAGGATTAGCATGTCGCAGTCCTCTGCTGGACATAGGCCTCTCCAGTTTTTCGCCATTTTGGTCGAAAATCGGGAGGACCAAACGGCCATCTGTTCTTGTATGTGTAGCCTACGTGTCCATATATGATATTGTCCTCCAAATAAATAATAAATAATAATAAAATAATAAATATCGGACAACATCACATACATTGCTCCGATCCCAAAGTAAGTAGCTTAAGCACTTGTGTTATGGGTATCAGAACAACGAAGGTACCACAAATAAATACTTAAATACAAATATAAACACCCAGACACGGAACAAACACAAGTGTTCATCACACGAATGTTTGTCCCGGGTGGGAATCGAACCCACGACCCTTGGTTCAGAAGGCAGGGGTCACTACCAATTGAGCCACCGAGCCAGTCATACTAATCTTGGCAGTTGTAGTAACCTTTACACGGTCTTATGCGTGACTTAACCTAATTATAGATTATTTTCTACTAGCTGTGCCTGCATCGCACGCGTAGATATCGGGTTTCAAAAATAACGGATTTCCATAAAATAGTGACTAAGTTTTAGGTTAGACCTCTAGCAATACATTGATGAAAACCACATTCAATTCCTTGCAGTAGTTTTCCCAACACAAAACTTTTCCCGTTTTCCTAACACTTTCCATCACTGCTTTGCTCCTATAGATTGTAGCGTGATAAAAAGTATACTATAACCTGCCCAGGAGTATGAAAAATAATCGTACCAAGTTTCGTTAAAATCTGTGGAGTAGTTTTTGATTCTTTAACGAACAAACAGACAGACAGACAAAAGTTTTACTGATTGCATTTTTGGCTTCAGTATCACCCCCTGATAGTTATTTTGAAAATATATTTCATGTACAGAATTGACCTCTCTACAGATTTATTATAAGTAAAATAAAATGGATAGAGAAATAAGTAGTCATTGTGAATAACCCTGTAGGCAGCTGATTGGTAGTTTACCTACGTTTTCGCAAAATTAATACAACATTAAACAGAACTAAAGCACACACATTTTACTGTAAATAAAAACTGTCATTTCCAGTGGCATCTTTCCGCTCTAGCGGGCCGGACGAGCGAGCGATACGAGCTGTGACGTCATCACGCGAAAGCAAATAACTGAAATAACATTGTGACGTATTACTCATTTGTACAGACTATACAAATATATGTATATCACTATATTGGTGAACTTTGTGACGTAGCAAAATGTGAAATGTCCCATTATTTTCCGGAAACCAATACTCGTAAATAGAATCGAATTTTGGGGATTGGGATAAAAGCTGAGGTAGGTCAATCCCGTCCCCGTCGTACATCCCGACTGTGTTGCTATTCCCAAACCCGTTCATCATCATCATCATCATCACCAGCCTATTGCAGTCCACTGCTGGACAAAGGCCTCTCCAGTTGTTCGCCACTCAGGGCAAACATCTGGAGGATATGCCCATAATCGCCACGCTGGGCAGGCGGGTTGGCGATCGCAGAACGTAGATTCAGAGTTGAATATTCCAGCTACTTCGTTATCAATTTCTAGGAATTTTCTGAATAAACAGATTCATAAGGCGAAATAGCTATGATGGACGCGTATTCCCAATGGCATATTCCTTTATAAGTCATCTATCATTCGCTGAATAAGCTAAGACGTATTTTTGTTAAGAGCAAATTAATGTATGTCGAAGTAAAACCTCGTAAGGCGCAGATTTTCAGAAATTCGACGAAAGAAGGTACCTACCACGAATAATATAGTGACGGGTTGCATGTTTTCCTTTGAAATGGGAACTTTTTCAACTGAAATTAAAGTCTTGACGTGAAAAAAAACCTATTACTTTTGTATCTATGTTCAGACAACTTTCTTTGTCTCAATTATCAAATTTCACAAGAAGGGGAATGTTATTTTGCTGGTTTAAAACTAAATAAATATCAAACAACATTACACACATTACAGCCCTGGTTATGGGTATCAGAACAATGAAGGTACCACATAAATATATACTTGAATACAAATATAAACACCCAGACACGGAACAAAAACAAATTTTCATTACACGAACGTTTGTCCCGGGTGGTGAACGAAATCAATTGGGTCAGTCAAAATAATACCTACATAAATAAGTATATTGTAAGTTTGAAAAGTGAATTTTAATGTTTCTACCTTTTTATTTATATTTATTCCAATGTTATCAACGCAGTAACTATTTAAAGCTTGTACAAATGTACATATTTTGAGCCTGAACTCTATGAAACGTTGAATTATTCAGATCGACGTGAAGTCTGCTTTGCGAATCCTGAACAGTTGTTTTTATAATTTGGTTCGCGTCTGACATCCTGACCCATTGAATGTCGAGGAGAACTGCGGCGGAAATTTTATTCATCTGGTGAAGTAGGTACGTTATAGAATATATACCTAAAGTAGGTAGTAAGTAGAAGCCTCGGAAAAGTTAAATACCACAGGTCGATGACGAGATAGACCATAGACATAATACACCATAGACAAAAACATAGACATCTCCAGTTGTTCACACTATAGTTCATTCGCGTTAAGAAAATATTTTGACTATAGTTCATTCGCGTTAAGTTTCTAGCGTTTTAATTGGCTAGTGGCCTGTCAGTGACCTGTCAGTCACTATTTTCTTAACGCGAATGAACTATAGGCAGGCGAATTGGCGATCGCAGGGTGTAGCTTCTCACCCCGGTGATGCTGCTGCCTGTCATCGGCCTGTAGTATTTAGCGGAGCCTTTAATCATGATGGTTATACCGCCACCAGTCGGTCGCCAGAGCTTCGTTCGTTATTATGCAGGATGCACCACGAGCAGGTGAGGCAGATAAGGCTTGGAGCGAAAAGATGATACTTTTCGCTCCAAGCCTTATCTTTTAAGCTTTAGTGTAGGCCTTATTGCTTCTTTCATCTTAAAATCCTGCAGAGTGCGGAGTGGGTCATCATAATCCATTTGCCGCCAAACGAGCTCCCGAACAAGCCACGAGTTCGGTTGTGTTTGCGCGCGATAACTGGCTAACTTTTAACAGGCCTCATTAGCAGCGCCAACGATTTGGTAGCTATTGGGCATTACTTACTGACGCTACGAAAGAATATAGCAATATATGGTGCCTAACAGAAAGCCGTTAAAATACATTAAAGTAATAATAAATACCGATCGCTAACCCGCCTGCCCAGCGTGGCGATTATGGGTCTATCCTCCAGAAGTTTGCCCAAGGTTGCGAACAACTGGAGAGGCCTATGTCCAGCAGTGGACTGCAATAGACAGATGATGATGATGAATAATAAATACTACATCATCATTATCATCATTACCATCATCATCATCGGCCAATTGCTGTTCACTGCTGGACGTAGGCCTCTCCAGTTCTCTCTGGTATCTCTCAGTATATCTGGAGAATATACCTATAATCGTTGGGCAGGCCAGCTGGCGATTGCAGGGCGTAGCTTCTCGCTCCGGTGACGCTGCTGCCCGTCATCGATCTGTGGTATATAGCGAAGCCTTCAATTGTGATGGTTATACCGTCACCAGTCGATTGCCAGGGCCTGGTTTGTTATTCGGCAGGATACACCACGGGCAGGTGAGGTTGGGTTGGAGCGAAAAGATGATAGGTCTATCCCTTAAATCCCGGTAGTTTCTTTACATAATGTAAAATTGTATATACTTCCTTAAACTGATACGTAATTAGTGAAAGCTTCTATTCTATAAATAACATTGTACGCATATTGTTCAAGAACCAATTACGTAGTTACAGATCGAAATAACCTTAATTGTATCCAACAAATAATGTCGGATAGAAGAAAATCATCCGATATTATTACTTCTCTCCTAGCCCCATAAATAAAGTGAATTACCCCTTATATAAATCAGAGGAACTAGAGATACCCGGCCTTTTGAACAAAGATATATTTACCACTGTTGGGGATCCTTTGGTTATCAACGAGAACCCTCTTTTTAAATATAAATATAACGATTGTTTATTCCGTACCTATACTGTTAAATCGATCTAATCCTTTTAAGAGCCAACAGATTAGCTCATAGTAAAAGATGAAAGACTATAATTTCTGTAGGTACCTACCGCAAAAAATAAGTGAGAACCCGTGCTTCTCAAGACGGTACAAGGGCAAATTTGCCTATAATACGTTTTGGCACCTTGTTGAATAACTGTATAGTTAGACTGGCTCGGTGGCTCAATGGGTCGTGGGTTCGATCCCCACACATTACAAACATTTGTGTACATGAACATGTCTGTTTGTATTGGTCTGGGTGTTTTCTATGTATAATATGTATTTACAAAAAAAATGTATCTAAGTAAGTTTATCAGTTGTCTAGCACCCATAGTACAAGCTTCGGCTTAGTTTGGGGCTAGGTGGCGCTGTGTGGCCCAGCGTGGCATGTCTTGGGTTATTTATTTATATAGGTAATTTTCCAAAGTTCAAGGCGAGACTGAACCAGTTTTTTCTAAGTAAGGAGGTGAGGCTTTCCATCATTTCGTAGTAGGTATGATATCGTCATAATCAGGCTAACCGCAGACAGTGTAAATCGAATAAAATAAAATTCTTATGCTCTTTAAACTTCTATGTAAGAAACCTCAAACATCACGTCATCTCACCCTTGACGCATCTCCTGTCAAGCTGTCGGCCCCGGCCTTATACACAAGCAGCGCTGTCAGGACGATCTTTCTGCCACTATGATCCCAGGCGAAAGCAGGGATTGTTGCGAAAAACGCACATTGAGATTATTGGCCTTCCTCTGAACAGCGTCCATAGGGATACTTCCACCAATGCCCTAGGTCGAGGCCTAATCCCCGCAAGAAAAGCCCTTAACTGTAATGCCAGGGCCACACATTGGAGGCATTTGCACCAATGTAACGTTTTGCGTCCAATGCACCAATGTGTGTAGTGCTGTAGAATATGCTGATAATAGCCAATATTGGACTCAGAGTTGAATCCAATGTGTGGCCTCGGCATAACGCTTAATTGCTTGATGCGAAACTTGGAAGCACATTCAGCTGAAACGATAAGCTGAAATCTCAAGAGTGTTACGATAGCCTTCCAGAGATGGAACAGTGATTTCTATTCTTCACCCGCCAAGGCATAAATATTTAATAAAGTGTAAAAGGACATGGATACTTAGATAAAGGCCTCAACTGAAATTATGAAATATCGATGACTCTTTTGGGATGTAAGGGAGCGGCCTATCATCTTTTCGCTCCAGGCCAACCTCACCTGCCCGTGGTGCATCCTGCCGAATAACAAACGAGGCGCTGGCAACCGACTGGTGGCGGTATAACCATCCCAATTGAAGGCGTAGCCAAATACTAAAGACCGGTGACGGGCAGCTGCGTCACCGGCTTTAGTATTTGGCTACGCCTGCTACGCCGGCAAGCTACGCCCTGCGATCGCCAACCCGCCTGCCCAGCGTGGCGATTATGGGTATATCCTCCAGATGTTTGCTCTAAGTGGCGAACAACTGGAGAGGCCTATGTCCAGCAGTGGACTGCAATAGGCTGATGATGATGATGATGACGAAGACTCTTTTAGTTGTCTTTCGACACTCATGAGGAAAGATGATGTGTATTCTTCATCCGTCATCGCATGGATACAGAACCTCAACCCTCAAGCCCTCCCGCACTTCACGCATCTCCTGTCAAGCCGGCCGACCCGGCCATATTCACAGGCAGCGCTGTCAGGACGATCCTTCCGCCACTATGATCCCGGGCGAAAGCAGGGATTGTAGCGGAAAACGCACATCAGGAATTCTTTAGCACAGCTGCTGAGAGAAATCTTTTTTCGATTTGATGTTTATTTCTATGACGATAAAAGAAAGGGCACACGTGAGATGTTAGCTGTTTGAGATCGGCTGCTAAAACAAATAACCCAAGACATGCCACGCTGGGCCACACAGCTCCATCAAGTCTCAAACTAAGCCGAAGATTTACTATAGGTACTAGACAACTGTTGAACTTAATTAGATACTTTTTCTTTGTAAATAAATACATATTATACGAACACGTAGCAATAATTTCGACTTAGGGAATGTAACCTATAATCTCTTCGCTTCAAGCCTCTCCTGCCCGTGATGCATCCTGCCAATTAATAGTATAAATATCACGATTGAAGGCGTAGCTAAATACTACAGGCCAATGACTGGCAGCAGCGTCATTGGAGCGAGAAGCTACGCCCAGCGATCGCCAACCCGCCTGCCCAGCCTGGCGATTATGTGTAAAACCTCCAGTTGTTTGTCCGAATTGGCGAACAACTGGAGACGCCTGTGTCCAGCTGTGGTGATAGGCTGATGATAATGATGATCACCTATTAAATTTCTTGTAAAATATGCTGCAAATAATATTATTTCTATTTTTCCTATACTTTAACTTTCCTATATTTTAAAACATTCCTTTTAAGTACTCCACAATGAGATCGGTTGAGATTCTTAGAAGGCATCTAACACATCAGATCCCATTGTGGGAGCTCAAACGTGTAGCACAAAGGGCTCGATAGTGCATCGTACATATTTTATTAGATCGACGACAGACGGAATTTTAAATGGATGGATGGAGACAGTGATTGGACACGCTAAATGGGTATGACGCAATGAGTAGCTTTTACTTGATGCTGAGCTTGAGTTCTTGGGATGTAAGGGCGCGGCCTATCATCATTTCGCTCCAAGCCAACCTCACCTGCCCGTGGTACATCCTAATAAATAATAATAAATAAATAATAATAACCCAAGACATGCCACGCTGGGCCACACAGCGCCATCTAGCCCCAAACTAAGCCGAAGCTTGTACTATGGGTACTAGACAACTGATAAACTTACTTATATACTTTTTTTTTGTAAATAAATACATATTATACATAGAAAACACCCAGACCAATACAAACAGACATGTTCATGCACACAAATGTTTGTAATGTGTGAGGATCAAACCCACGACCCTTGGCTCAGAAGGCAGAGGTCACTACCAATTGAGCCACCGAGTCAGTCAATGCCGAATAACAAACAAGGTGCTGGCAACCGACTGGTGGCGGTATAACGTCAATAGTCCTATCAGTATAACTATCAGAACTGCGATCGCCAACCCGCCTGCCCAGCGTGGCGATTATGGGTATATCCTCCAGACGTTTACTCTAAGTGGCGAACAACTAGTGAAGCCTATGTCCAGCAGTGGACTGCAATAGGCTGATGATGATGATGATGATGCTGATCTTGAGATCTTGGGATGTAAATGAGCGGCCTATCATCATTTCGCTTCAAGCCAACCTCACCTGCCCGTGGTACATCCTGCCGAATAACAGACGAGGCACTGGCAACCGACTGGACAGTCGTCCCGAATCGAACGCGAGCGCAGCTGCGGGCAAAAGCTAGTGAGTTAGTTAATAAATAGAATATAACAGAAACCATTTATTCATTCAGTACATTCTATAAAACACAGAAAATGGATACTGCATCCAGTTAGGTGTAATATAAATCTTTCTTTAAAAGAAAGCCATTACAGCGAGTGCTTTGGCAAAGGTCAGCCAATAAGATATTCCCTTTAGCTTGTAACGTATAGTGCGAAAGTGTAAAACGTTCACTAAGCATGTTCGAATGTCCGATAGTGCACGTTACATATTTTATTCGAACACATACGGAATAGGAAATGAGCAAATGAGCAGGCTGACGCACTGACTTTAATGGAAAATGTATTACGTTACCGTTACGCCTTATCCAGTCAGTCCAGCTGGCAACCTTCGGTATAACCTTCACAATTGAAGGCGTAGCTAAATACTAAAGACCGGTGACGGGCAGCAGCGTCACCGGAGCAAGAAGCTAAGCCCTGCGATCGCCAACCCGCCTGCCCAGCGTGGCGATTATGGGTATATCCTCCAGATGTTTGCTCTAAGTGGCGAACAACTGGAGAGGCCTATGTCCAGCAGTGGACTGTAATAGGCTGATGATGATGATGATGATACGCCTTATGAGCTATGAGGTAGATACAATTAAAAACGTTTCTGTTAAAAAAATACCATGTATCTGTGTGTCAAATGTCGTGGTCCAAATCTAGGTACGATTTTTTTCAAAGTAGTGGGGAGCGCTTGGCCCTATCTCACCAGATGTTAGCGACGTTAGAGCCTCATCATCTCTATGGTTGGCGATCCTTTACTGTACTCTTTATGATGAACATCTTGCCTTACGCATCGAGTTTGTGGAGTCAACTTTTTGCGACAGTCTTTCCGCACAGCTACGACTTGGGAGCCTTCAAGAAACGAGCGTACTCCTATTTGAAAGGCGATTTAAGTTGCCATGGGTGTTCATGGGCGGTCTTGACTGCTTACCATCAGGCATCATATTCGCACGTCTGCCGCCTCTTGCATAAAAAAGCCTACCATGGAGCACGCTCACCCTACAAAGCCGATTTACTACTCTTTCGCCTTGAATTTTTTTTTATAGTAGCTCGACGTAATGGCTTCCCTACGCCTGATGGAAAGCGAGAGAGAAGCCCAAGTCGCTGTGATAACGGGCAAGTAACTGGTCAGTTACCTGTCAGTTGCCACCGCCATGCCGGCCCAACCCTAACCCCCCACGAGCTCCGGAAAACCTACTCACCGGCAGAAACACGACCCAGAGGTCATTTGACTTCGGGATTGTATAGGGTGTAGGTCCTTCCCCGGACGGGCGGCTCAATTCGAGCGAAGAGTCGCTATGTCCTACCTCTCTTAAAAATCCGAAGATTATATCTATGGAGAACACAGACTGGCGAAGAGTTCTATAGCTTACCCGTCGCACTATGGTAACATTAGCAATTTCAGCCCTATAACTAAGTAGTTACAGACGAGAATCGAATGTAAAGGGCTGCCCGATAGTGGTTGAGTCCGTTACATATTTTATCAACAGTTCACACACAGAATAGCAAATAGGCAAATTAGCTGTTTGGTGCAAACGCTTTGACGGATAAATCACTTTGAAGTGTGGATAACCCTATATCTACGCTAATAAATAAAGGAAAAGTGTTATGATAGCCACAATAAGGCCTTTTTTGGCAAAAGCGTTTAGATAAGCTAGAAAGAAGAGGCAAAAATTTAACATTCCCTTTTGGCGCACTGAAAGCTCTTCTACATTAGTTCTCTCTTTCTTTTGATTCGGAAGCTGGTATTGCACTATTCCATTCTTTATAAGTACCTATATATATATATTAATTTGTGTATTATTGTATTGTTATGTATATCCCATGTTAGATGGTAGTACATTATGTATATTACTTATGTATGTATTATTATTTATGTATTTATATTTATTGGCTAGCATCAATTCCGATTCAGTTGATAGCTCACCTCACCCTTTATTTTTCATCTATCCTCTACCCTATGGTTGTCTGGAAGAGATTGCTTATAGCGATAAGGCCGCCTAAATTGTGCAACAAGTGTAATACCTAGTTCTTAAGTCAAATGTATGGTGCGCAATAAAGAATATCTATCTATCTATTCCCAAATGCACGTCCATTGAAGGAGAGTGACGGACGTTGGAATAAAGGTCATGTTGATGAAGTGGAGATGGGCGGGACACCTGGCACGAGGGAAGGATGGAAGGTGGAGCACGTCCATTACACAGTGGTGGCCAAGGCAGGGTAAGCGAAGTCGCGGACGTCCGCCTCCAGATGGTCGGATGATATAAGTAGAGCGTCGGGGAAAACTTGGATGAGAGTAGCGCAGGACCGTGGTGAATAGCAATCAGGAGAGGAGGCCTATGCCCTGCAGTGAAAAGCGCTCCTACGCAGGCTTTTCTAAAAGTATGGACTTTCCATCTGATGGAATGCAAAAGGGAAGCCCAAGTCATTGTGGCGGTGAGTGACTAGAACAATCACTTGTCAGTTTTCATAGCCATGTCGGCCCATAAGTGGGCTCTACTTGTACATCGATTGATTTATATTCTTTATCTTTCCCTGCAAAAATGACATTGGTAAGTCTAATAGCGATGGTTACCATTACGCAGATCCGTTGCTCATCATGACTTGATCATTCGACACCTTTGACAATTAAAATCCAGTCAGAATCCATTGATCCATTCCATCATCCATCCATTGATTGATCGCGGTTCGGGAACGTATATGACCAAAGCTGAATTATTTATAAGGCTTTTTAGATATAAATTTAGCTTATTTAGGAACAGAGATACATGTATGCCTACGTATGTAATACACATCAATATAGTTTGATTTTCCCCCAACCGCGAAAATTTCATTATGTTCATATGAAAAACTCTATTAAGTACTATTGGATGAAATACATTACTATTGAATTTAATAAAATTTTGAATACTAATGGACGTTAATAACATAACGGATTATCAGGGGAATGGAATTACCACGTTTTCAGTAAATGGAAAAGCTTTTTATTTTGCATTTTATTTAAAATCCTTTTTTTTATCTACTCGTTACGGATTCGCTTGATAGCAATTAGTATTATAAAAGCTTCATTCATCATCATAATCATCATCATCAGCCTTTTACAGTCCACTGCTGGACATAGGCCTCTCCAGTTGTTCGCCACTTAGGACAAACGTCTGGAGGATATACCCATAATCGCCACGCTGGGCAGGCGGGTTGGCGATAGCAGGGCATAGCTTCTCGCTCCGGTGACGCTGCTGCCCGTCATCGGCCAATGGTATTTAGCTACGCCTTCAATTGTGATGGTTAAACCGCCACCAGTCGGTTGCCAGTGCCTCGTTTGTTATTCGGCAGGATGCACCACGAGCAGGTGAGGTTGGCTTGGAGCGAAATGATGATAGGCCGCTCCCTTACATCCCAAACTCTCCCTACAAAAGCTTCATTATAGTTTATTTGCTCTGAACTCGTTGAAAACCGGTTCACTCTTGAATACCGTAAAGCCTTAGACTGTATAACGAAGTTCAAAGTATAAATATGATGATAATATTGAAACAATTTTTAATAAATAAAAGCTATTATAGTTTTAATGAGTATCTAAACGACAAAATATAGTAAGAAGGAAAATAATAAATAAACAAAAGAAATAATATACCTAGGTAACTATATATGCATATATTATGTACTAATATTAATACAAAAATTTTACACATTCATTGGAGTAGTAAAGCTTATGAGCGTCCTCTCTTCAATTGCGGTACCCTTTCAGGGTCTATAATGATCCAACTTACCTATAACATCTTGTAATATTTATGTACCTACATTATAGATGCAATAAATGATTGAGTATTGAGTATTGAACACTATGTCGAAATGAGTAACTACACGAGTTTCTTGCCGGTTTTTTATCGACAGAATGCTGCTTGAAAAAATACCCCAATTGTTACAACAGATATCTATTATGTCTAGTTATAAAGTTTACTTAATGGCTTTTTTATGCAAGAGGCAGCAGACGAGCAAGTGTGATGCCTGATGGTAAGCAGTCGACACCGCCCATGGAGACCCGTAACTCAGATCGAGTTCTGGGGTCGCTGCCGGCTTTTTAAATAGGAGTACGCTCGTTTCTTGAAGGTTCCAAAGTCGTAGCTGTTCGGAAAGACTGACGCAGAGAGTTGGTTCCACAAAACCTATGCGCGTGGCAAGAAGTGCCTCATAAAGCGTACAGTGGAGGATCGCCAACCATCGAGATGATGAGGATGGAATTGCAATCGCTTACATGTGCTGTGCAATAAAGAGCATTTAGGTATCTATATGAATGAACGATCGGTGATGTTTCCGTAGGAGTCTTTCGAATCCAAGAGATCTATCTGGACGCATTTGTACCTCGCCTGTTCCTAAAATAATTCTGTACTTTCCACACATGTCTGCTGCTTCAACCAGCTATTTGAAAGTAAGTTACTAAGATAGGGATGTAACTAATGTTCGCATTTGCGAATATTCCCATAATTTTTAGAGTTTTGAAAAAAAAATGAAAATGGGATCACTCGTGCGTCTGTCTGTCCGTCTGTCAAAGCAGTTAAAATATGATACAGCAGTGCATTGCTATGATCCAATTCCTGATGTAAAAAAATGTCGATATTCGCTAATATTTTCATATCAAATTCAAAAATAAAAAAAAAATTCGGGGGAAAAGAAGGAAAGAAAAAGTATTTGAAAAGCTACTGAATAAATTGAAAGAGCTCAATAGGTAAATCTTTAATTTTTTATTGATTTTATTAAAGAAAAAAAGGTGACAAAAATAGTTCTTTACTTTTCTTGTCTAGTTCTTACATTTAACAGTCAATCACCATCAATCGTATTCGCTTTTCTTTTTTTAATTTGAATTTGTCGGTATACAAATTTAAGTTATTCATTACCTCCCGTGCTAGTCGATGACTGTGTTACGGCAAGGTAAGAATCTCGTTCCGAATATAAGAGACGAGTATACCGTTATTTCGAACAAATCTTACACTCGTTACATCCCTCTGTGAAGTATTCACGGTTGCTTCTAAAGTTTCTCCCGTACTATCTAGCTACTTTAAAATTTACTTTAGCTCAGAGCCGAGACGTAATGAGCTGTGTATAACCTATGAAGATGGACGGAGTCTGGGGAAATACTTACACTTCGTGGAAGGCACGAGTTTGTTTATGTCGACGATCCGATCAATAGGTGAGCGATTTTTTTCGGAAAAATTCCATGAATTATGTCAATATTATTAATCCTTATCTTATCGTGGATGTCGTAGAAGATGTTTAAGGGAATATCAGGAAACGGACAGTTGACAGACAGACAACCACGTCAAACTTATAACACGACTTACGTTGGGGGTTAAAAACTCATTCATTCATTCATACAAATATGCATAGGGGGAGTCCGGGAGTCTTTATCAGGTGGGAGAGGTCAACCAACTTTCAAAAATCAACTTAAACTTTGTTCTAATCATACGTCAAGACGGTCTATAACCGCGGTCTACGAATGACCGTCTTGACGTATCTTAACTAATATTATAAAGCTGAAGAGTTTGTTTGTTTGAACGCGCTAATCTCAGGAACTACTGGTCCGAATTAAAAAATTCTTTTTGTGTTGAATAGACCATTTATCAAGGAAGGCTTTAGGCTATATATATATAACATCACGTTGCAACTATTAGGAGCGAAGAAATAACGGAAAATGTAAAAAAAAACGGGGAAAAAATATCTATTCCACGCGGACGAAGTCGCGAGCACAGCTAGTTGTTAATAAAGTCTCCCGGACTCCCTCAACTTACCGATCAAACTTAATTTTTTTGAGGTCGGTTAAAATATATTTTTAATTTTTTAAAATTTTAATTTTAATTCCAAAAGCTTCGCCTAAATGTTATTAATACTTTTCTGACAGCACCAAAATCGGTTGAGCGAAATGTGAGCTGATTGCGGATAGACATACAAACATACTGGTCAAATTGAGAACCTCCTATTCCTTTGAAGTCGGTTAAAAATCTGTTCTGTGCAGTCCAATGCTGGACATAGGCCTATCTAGTTGTTCGCCACTTAGAGTAAACTTCTGGGGGATATCACCCAAGAGGATGTCACCGGTCTGTGGTATTTAGCTACGCCTTCATTTGTCATGGTTGGTTATACCGCCAACAGTCGGTTACCAGCGCCTCGTTTGTTATACGGCAGGATGCTCCACGGGCAGGTGAGGTTGGCTTGATGCGGAAAGATGATAGGCCGCTCCCTTACCGCCTATACCGCCAACATAACGCTTAACCTCCTTTTTATAACATTAACACCTTTTAACATTCACGATTAACACAAACGCCAATTATAAATGCCTTTTGTTAATTCCGATCACAACACGGAACGGAACAAATATAACGTTAATCCCTGTCAATCATAGATTTGTTCCATGTTCCATAATCCTCGCTGGAACACGGAACGCTGTGACGTGTAAAATATTTATTCAGTAATTCGAACTGATGTTGGATTAGCGGAATTGATCAAATATTTTATTCCTTTTATGTGAGAATCGTTTATATATCTGGAACATACAGATATACCTATAGTTTGTAAATATCGATAGCATTTGTTTTACTGCCGAGTTCGCAGCCTGTAAATAAACAAATTTTAATACATCATCATCAGCCTACTTCCCACTTTGCACTCTACTTTTGGACATAGTCCTCTCCAATTGTTCACTACCTTTGTTTGTTCGATTCTGGGGATGTAAGGGCCCATCATCATTTCGCTCCAAGCCCACCTCACCTGCCCGTAACAGGTGGGGTTGGCTGCCACCCGACTGGCTGAACGCTGCTGCCCGTCATCAGCCTGCGGTATTTAGCTACGCCTTCAATTATGATGGTTATACCGCCATCAGTCGGTTGCCAGCGCCTCGTTTGTTATTCGGCAGGATGTACCACGGGCAGGTGAGTTGGTTTGGAGCGAAAAGATGATAGGCCGCTCCCTTACATCCCCTTACACCAATGACCATCTTGACATAATTATCGTTAGAGTAAAATTTAAGTTGATTTTTGAAAGGTGAGTCATTTCTCTCACCTGATAAAGTCTCCCGGACATCCCCTACACCTGAATTTGAGTTTAAACATTATTACGGGGCAGGGTTTAAACCGATGCCTCTCAAAGTCAATGACCTTAACTACTATGCTATTGTTTCTATATCTTCTCGTTACCATTTCGATAAATACCTATTTAGTTAGAACAAAACAGTCCTGAATCCATAAATTCAAAACGGCGGATACTGCGATGTCATCTAAGTAAATTATAATATCGTCTAGTCTCACGGATGACTAGCTTAAGATAATACCTTTGATGTATAGTTTATTAAGACGGGTATAAATTGTGATGGGTCATAGTGATTTAGTCTTTGGTGTTTGTAATTTAAATACATCTACTCGTACATTGATCATCATCATCATCAGCTTTTTGCAGTCCACTGCTGGACATAGGTTGACGATCGCAGGGCGTTTCGCTCTGGTGACACTGCTGCCGATAATCAGTCTGTGGTATTTAGCTACGCCTTCAATTGTGATGGTTATACCGCCACCAATCGGTTGCCAGCGCCTCGTTTGTTGTTCGGCAGGATGCACCACGGACACCGCTCCCTTGGATCCATTTTTTTTATGCAAAAGGCGGCAGACGCGTAAGTGTGATGCCTGTTGGTAAGCAGATGACACCTCCCATGGACACCCGCAACTCATATGTGGCTCCCCTGGTATTGCGGTATCTTTGGGCTGAAGTGATCTCTTACCATCAGGTGACCTTCAGACCCGTTTGCATTCATCATAAAAAAGAAATAAAAGGTGGCACTTCAAGAAGAAGGTTGCCGCTTCAGCTGACTTGTCTTAAGAAAATCTGCAAAGTTTTTTTGATGGAATAGGGGGCAGACGAGCAAGCGGTTCACCTGATGGTAAGTAATAACCGCCGCCCATGTACATCTGCAACATTAGGAGTTACAGCAGCGCTGCCGGCCTTTAAGAAAGAGGTATGCTCTTTTCTTGAAGATTTGGGGGTTGTATCGTTCCGGAAAGGGGATGTTTCCAGGGTCAAAATAATTACATTATATTTAGTCCGTATTTTAGGTTATAAAAATATATTAGACACGTATTTTTCATTTTTTCATTTAAACCAAAAATAACAAAGATACTAGGTATCAAAATTTAGGAGTGGAGTCTTTGACGTTACTTAGTGGCGAAAAAACTCCCACTCTGTGACGTCACGCGTAATTTAAACAGGCTATATCTTTGTCATTTTTGGTCTAATTTACAAAGAAAAAAATACGTGTCTTTTATTTTTGAACAATCTAAAAGACGGACTAATTAATTTTTTTACGGAAACAGGCCTAATACCGCTGGCGACAAAGCATTTCATAGTTTAGTAGTAAAGTTCAGGAATCTTGACGCCGCATCGAGTCTCGCTCCCTAAATGATTTACTTATTTATTTATATCGGATCCTGTCATTTGAGTAGATAAATGACATTACCCGGGTCGTCGGAGCGGCAAATTGACGCGCGTCACGGGGCCTCATTTGCAAATATCTCTCAGCTTTGATTGATCCTTTTTGGGTTATTGTTTTTGTGTTATATTTTTGCGTGTGATTCGATATTCGTGTTGATGAATTTTTTTTTGGCTCGACATAATGGCTTCCCTACGCCTGATAGAAAGCGAAAGAAAAGCCCAAGTCGCTATGACAACGGGCCAGTAACTGGTCAGTTACTTGTCAGTTGCCACCGCCATGCCGGCCCAACCCTAACCCCCCACGAGCTCCCGAAACCCTACTCACCGGCAGAAACACGACCCAGAGGTCATTTGACTGCGGTATTCTATAGGGTGGAGGTCCTTCCCCGGACGGGCGGCTCAATTCGAGCGAAGATTCGCTATGCCCTACCTCTCTTGATCTTGATCTTATTGTAGTAAAGTTTGGTATTTCTTAGAGAATGCAAGGTGTAACGCCCATGGGTAATTCACATCCACCCGTGGATGGTAAATCTTTGTGTTCATTTATTTTTGGAAGACCAAGTTTGACATAATTAAACTAGCTACTGATTAGGATGCTAATATAACGTTTACAGACAGCAAAGCAGCAATATTTTGTTCTTTGTTGGCGGAGACAAACAATCATGATATATTCAAAGTGAGAAAATAAGTAAAACAATATTTTCTGGGTAAGCTAAGCTAAGGTAAAAAGTAAAAAAAAAATGGTTTTGAAATATGTTTGACATAATGAGGGTTTGAAATCAGATATCTAATATGAATCAGCGCAAAACATTGTCTACTAGACCATCAGTGGGATATCAATTAATCTCTGTGAAATTTGTCTCTTAACAGAAAGTACACAAACAAATTCACATTCAAAAAATGTTACCCATCCAAAAATATCTTACCCAATTTTCCCAAACAAAAACATTTCAAGCAAAATTCAAGCAATTCTGCGTCTATACATAAATATTCGTATATCGCCGCTCAACAAACCTCTTATGTTACTACAATTCAATACAAATGAACGACTCACATTTGGCAGCGGCATCCAAAGCCGTCGTTTCATATTTAGCTTGCAATTTTTCACCAATCCCCTGTTTTCCCAGCAAATCTTGAAACTAAATCCCCAACCAATATATTGTAGGAATTCCCCGGAGAAGCCAAGCGAAAATCAACCTTAACGCACTTATAAAACAATGGGAAATATTGGATGTGAGCAGAAAACAATGTTTTGATTTATTAGGTGCTCAACTAGTGGGGAAGGCTCTAAAAGCGTTGCGTTAAATTCTTCGATAAATAAGTGAAAAGGTTCAGTTCTATTTTCGCTATATGTTTTACTTTGTAGGTCCAACAGATCTTTCGAGATTTTGCTAGGGAAGAGGAAATGGATTCACTTATACAAAACACTACGATGTTTAGTAGTGCAGCTTGAGACTAGGGTTTCTTAGCAAGTATGCCATTAGTAACATAAAGACCAATTCTGATGTATGTTTTATATTATAGAAGCAATAAGTTACATAAAGGGCCTGCTTCATACCAATTCACCTAGTATTTGTTGTCAGATGAGAAAATCTTAAGCAAGGTTTTGAGGTCAGAATTCTTAGGGATGGATTGTGGCCTTTGGGACACTAAGTACTAGTTCCCCATTTAGTTTCAGATACTAAATGGGGATTAGGGGCAGCGCAGACGGCAGACTATCCACGACGCACTTTTTTGCAATTATATGCAGTAACGCACACGACGCGCAAAAATCTGTCGTGGATATTTCACAGACTCAACGCACAAGATGCACATCTTCGAATATTCTGTCGGCAGACCTAGACGCTCTTTTTAAATGTCTCAGACGCAGACTATATTGCACAAAATATATGGTTGCTGAGTGTTAGAATTGCAATTTACTTATCTATTTGTGCTACCTTTATTGAATGCGAAGCGTAATGTGATGTTTTATGAGATTTTCTTATTAGTACCTAAAAGCTTAAACGTGTCGTAATACGATAGACTGTTATATCGCTTGATTGTACACGAAACCACTGGTATAAGAACTAGGTAAAGAGACATTTTGTTTTGCAGTTTTAACGGTACTAGCAAATTTACCCCAGCCCCAAGTAACGTTTTTAATTTTTCATTTAGACCCGCCCCAGGTCGCGACGCCCGCCACCAGATTACTTTCAAATGAACCGACGACGCTCAGGAAGTTGAAACATGATTTTAATACAAACGGTTTTATTTTTATTTCAATACAAACTCTCTGTTGCTTAGCGTTATGGCGATGGAAATGTTCAAGCATTATAAAAGATCATTTTATCAATCATTGCGTATACGCAGTTGCTTCCTTCTGCAACCTTCCACAATACCCATTCTCAAAATTTGTAGCGAATACAACTGCTCAATAAGTCATGCGGGAAAAAAACTCGACGTCTACGATAAATATCGTCTAGTTTCACATAGTGCAATTTTTTTGTTTGTAGATATTTGAGTTTTTTTAATTATAAATAAATAATAAAATAAAATAAAATAAAAATAACCCAAGACATGCCACGCTGGGCCACACAGCGCCATCTAGCCCCAAACTAAGCAGAAGCTTGTACTATGGGTACTAGACAACTGATAAACTTACTTAGATAATTTTTTTTTGTAAATAAATACATATTATACATAGAAAACACCCAGACAAACAGACATGTTCATGCACACAAATGTTTGTAATGTGTGGGGATCGAAGCCGCGACCCTTGGCTCAGAAGGCAGAGGTCACTACCAATTGAGCCACCGAGTCAGTCAGTCCTCTCCAGTCGTTCAACACTTTAGTCAAATATCTACAGGCTTTACCCATAATCGCTACGCTGGATAGGCGGATTGACGATCGCAGGGCGTAGCTTCTCGCTTCGGTGACGCTACCCGTCATCGGCCTATGGTATCTAGCTTCTATAGTGATATAAAAAAACCTCATAATTATGATCACTTTGTATATCCAAAACTGAAAAGTGCCATCATCATCATCATCAGCCTATTACAGTCCACTGTTGGACATAGGCCTCTCCAGTCGTTCGCCACTTAGGACAAACGTCTGCAGGCTTTACACATAATCGCTATGCTGGATAGGCGGATTGACGATCGCAGGGCGTAGCTTCTCGCTCCGGTGACGCTGCCCGCCATCGGCCTGTGGTATCTAGCTTCGATTGTGATATTAAAAAAACCATTATGATCACTTTGTATATCCAAAACAGAAAAGTGCCATACAAACCTCTAATTTGTAAGCATGTTTGTTTGTATTCACGTGCCACGTACGAACGCATTGTAACGTGTGTCCTGTTTGTCTCGCTGCGGGACATTTATCACTCCTGCTTGCACGGTGTACACGATTTTTACAAACCAGAGAATGAATAACATTTTCCGTTTTGCCGACATACACATTTGTTACTGCTTTGTCACGTTAGAATATATGCAAATATCTACGCATAGATATGTATAAAGATGTAATGGGCGCAGTGAAATGACAGCGTTTTTTTTATATATTTTTTATAGCATCATCTTCCGTTTAGTCGCAGTATGACAAAGTTACGATGTGTAAAATTTTCAACGTACCTAAATGAGCAGGGACTGATTGAATGAAAGTACCTGGAGTGCAGACATATCGACGGTCCCTACGAATAAGAGGATAAGTCTAAAACTAAGGTTTACAGGAGAGCGAAATGAAAGTTCAAATCGCTCTAGAAATAAAAATACTTTAAACTTTGAATATATTGTTTGCGTAAAGTGTTATTATAGTTAGACATTCTTTAAATGTTTTCAAAGATATTAAATTTATGTATATTTTCTATAAAAAACAGACAGATGACCGTTTTTACACCGTTATTGAAATAAAGCCACATCGGACAAATCTTAGATGACCGTTTGTACGTAGGAAGAAAAAATGCATTTTTTAATGGTAAAATGCTAGTATTACTTGTTTAAAAAGAAACATATAATTATTTGTTTACAATGGTACCTTAAACATCTCTAGATCTTGAAGCAATAATATAAAAAATAAGTTAATGAGGACATATCTCTTTATACTTGGTTTTACTTCATCCGGTCGGAAGAACAATTCCTTGCAATGTAAAAACAGTCATGTCTTCTATTATGAATATTAATCGGGTTTATTTTGATAATTAAACAAGTTTTGTGTATCTTGAATAAAATATTAATTTAACGGTAGTCGTCTTCTATAAATGACTATCGTTTTTTTGTAAGTAGTCTAATTAAATTAAGAACTAAACATAAAAATCACAGCTTCGTCTACTATTTAAAATTATAATTTTTTTTGGCAACAACTTATTTATAGTGGCTTAACAATCTAAATAATAGTATCTAATATAGTTTATTGGACATTTTTTTATATAATATATTTTAATTATTATAATCACAGCTTTATTCAGACTGATTCATTGTTATGAATTATTATTTATTTTGTACAAAAGGAAATGAACTAATAGGTACAAAATTATAAATTTTTATTACAACAAGTAACTCAATAGGGATATTTCCAGGGCCAAAATAATTACATCATATTTAGTCCGCATTTTAGATTAAAAAAATATATTGGGCTCGTATCTTTCCTTTTTTTATTTAGAAAAAAAAAATAACAAAGATACAAGGCATCCAAATTTAGGAGTAACATTTCCGTCATACATTCGCGTCTTTGATGTCACTCAGTGGCGAAAAAACTCCCACTCTTTGACGTCACGCGTAATTTTAACGGGTTAGATCTTTGTCGTTTTTGGTCTAATTCAGAAATGAAAAAATACGTGTGTTTTATTTTTTAACAATCGACCGACGGACTTATTATATTTTTTACAGAAAAAGTCTTATAGAAATAGTGATACTTTTTTGGAATAATCATTGTATCGCAAACACTAATCAAGTCTTTGTATTTTACTTCAGCAACTGGAAGTGGCCCTTTGTACAACTTCTCTAGTATTATTTCTTGCTCTTTCTTTTTTCTCCCTCTTGTCAGTTTCAAATTATTTGTACAGTCTAATTTCCTGTAATTATCTTTAAAAAATCGTATATAAATTCAATAATATATGGATGCATTTCTTGAATTTTTATTTCTTTAATTTTATTCCGCAATACTTTATCTGAAGTTGTATCTTTAAGCCGGTTCTTAGAAAGTAGCCAAATTTTGAAATCGAAAATGAGGTTTTGGTCTACTTCTACGACTTCTTAAGGTGAACCCTTTTTCTTTGCGGTGTTGATGAACCAGATATTTCACTAGAACCTAACGGGCTTGTTCCTAAAGAAGTATCAAATATGACAACATTACAATCGCTTAAAAAATCAAAATAATTATTATCACTGCCTCCAAAAACCATATAAGGGATAGAGGCATTGGTGTAAGAGCAAAAGAATGAGAATCTATCAAATTTTAGTTGTACAATGTAAAATTTCATCATTTGAAATTTCACCGACTGTCTCAATTATAAAAATTTAAATAAAATAAATCGGTCTGCGATAGTATATCAAATGTGTTATTTTTTTCTATATCACTATGTATTTCGGGAGCTTTTCTAACGCTGTCAGCAACTTCTAAAGCCTGGTCTTCATAGTCCAGCGACATATCCATCTCCATGTGCATGTATCTCTAAAAAATGAAAAGTTTATAAGACAAACAATGAATTAAACAACTTTAATATTTGACATCTTCAAAAACATTACCTGCCCCTAAACTAGTCGGTGGAATAGTGGTCAAAATTATTATTTAAATTGAAAGACTTATTTATTGACTTACATTATAATTTAACTTGCAAGGATAGAACAAAAAAAAAGAAATTTGTACCACAAATATTATTCATGGGTGGGATTCCAACTTTTGTAAGTTAGTGCACCCATAGCGCACAAAACAGGACTATTATTAATTGCACCAACGGGCCAGACAACAAAAACAGTTACGAGTAAATGATAACAAATCCGTAAAACTATAATTATATTAGGACGTATATACAGACTTGTACGTCATGACTGGATATACTTCTATAAAAATAAATTTTATATTTTCTTTGTACAATTTACTTATATTTAAAAAATATAAGTCGACACGTCAACGACAAATCAACACGTCTCTGCCGGGGAATCTCCCGTAAATGAGGTTAAGTTTGACATGACCGCGTTTGCACCGATTGGCGCGCATTTTAAAACGTAGTAAAAAATGACAAGTATACATATCCGCGTCTACGGCACCAATTCCATAAAATTACAATACTTGTTCTCATATACGGTTTGTGTATGTAGTAAAATACATACAATTTAAAAAAAAATCATGTATTGATATGAGCGTATGGACAATCTAAAGCCATATATGCAATAAAAAAAATTGGCCATTTTCCACATGACCTTTTATACGTAGGGACCGTCGATATATAGGAAGTCTGTAGATTTCATAACCCCAATGTTGCTTAATAGGCTATTATGGCTAAAAATTGTAATTAGTCCGTCTTTTAGCTTATTCGAAAATCCTATCCTATGAGCCTATCTTAATAGGCTATACATTTTTTAACTTCTCCCACATCTATGTGCACCTGGTACTCTTCGCTAAATCGATTACTGATCTTGCTACTATGAAAATTCACTTCAAGCCACCATCACCTCTAGAGTGGAGTTAACGCAACCATAACAATTGAAGACGTAGCTAAACACCACGGACCGATGACAAGAAGCTACTCCCTGCAACCATGAACCCGACTGCCTAATATATATGTATCAGACAACAACAGACAACATCACATACATTGCTCCGATCCCTAAGTAAGTAGCTTAAGCACTTGTGTTATGGGTATCAGAACAACAAAATGTACCACAAATAAATACTTAAATACAAATATAAACACCCAGACACGGAACAAACACAAGTGTTCATCACACGAATGTTTGTCCCGGGTGGGAATCGAACCCACGACCCTTGGTTCAGAAGGCAGGGGTCACTACCAATTGAGCCCGGTGGTGGGCTTTGCTCATTATCACCACGCTAGGCAGGCTACCGAGCCTAGCGTGGTGATAATGAGCAAAGCCTCCAGATCACTAACTTTAAATAAATCTGATGATCGTACAATGACCTCGCTCTTCCCACAACAAAGGAATCGCCTGCCACGTGTGTAACCACTCCAATACAATCCTACATCCGGATAGCTGTTTCTATTTTTCTAAGAGGAAGATAACATCCGTCGACAGATAGTAGCCGACGCAATCTGCCCTATCTAAACATGCGGAGCCGGAATCGAAGGTCGATTTAAATAAACTACATGTACGACTTAGCTTATAGGGTGACCGTAAGGCTCTATCCCCACTGATGGAGCAGAGGCCGTGTGTGGCTGTAAGGGCAAGTGACTGACCATGGAGTTGCAAGGACAGTGCGGACCTAGAAGGGTTTTGTACTTGCTTCGTGAGAAGAGACGTGTAGACTAGCAGCGCCTCTTTTCAAATAATTATGTAATCATACAGATCAGATGTAAGGGAGTGGCTTATCATCTTTTCGCTGCAAGCCAACCGCACCTGCCCGTGGTGCATCCTGCCGAATAATAAAGGAGGCGCTAGCAACTGACTGGTGGCGGTTTAACAATCACAAATGAAGGCCTAGCCTAATACCACATACCGATGACGGGCAGCAGCGTCACCGGAGCGAGAAGCTACGCCCTGCGATCGCCAACCCGCCTGCCCAGAGTGACAATTATGGGTATATCCTTCAGATGTTTGCCCTAACTGGCGAACAACTAGAGAGGCCTATGACCAGCAGTGGACTGCAATAGGCTGATGATGATGACAGATCAGATGCAAAATCATCTTAATCTTAACTTATATAATATTATAAAGCTGAAGAGTTTGTTTGTTTGTTTGTTTGAACGCGCTAATCTCAGGAACTACTGGTCCGAATTGAAAAATTCTTTTTGTGTTGAATAGATCATTTATCGAGGAAGGCTTATAGGCTATATAACTTCACGCTACAACTATTAGGAGCGAAGAAATAATGGAAAATGTAAAAAAAAAAACGGGGAAAAAATAACTATTCCACGCGGACGAAGTCGCGAGCACTGCTAGTTATTAATATTTTGCCTCAAAAGCTGCTGCTGACCGCTGCTCCTTCAGTGAGATTGAGCCTAAGA
The DNA here is from genome assembly GCA_031163375.1 of Conogethes punctiferalis. NCBI lineage: Eukaryota > Metazoa > Arthropoda > Insecta > Lepidoptera > Crambidae > Conogethes > Conogethes punctiferalis. The sequence goes on from CM062102.1 coordinate 2,460,842, forward strand.
GGGAACTTATTATGGTCTAGTGTAGGAAGCCCCTTTACTTTCCGTAAGAGTGCCGTAAGAGTCAACTAAGAGACTTGCTTGAGAAAACAGAAAACTTTCTCAACGATGACATCTCCTAAACTGCTGCTTCGTAGTGAACTTTTCATAAATTTCTATCTTTGCATTGTACTTATAACAATAAAATTGTACAAAAAGAATGTAATATAAAAATTGGAAGTAAAATTGGCGACAAAAAGAGGAACTATCGAATTTCTCAGTAGAATCCATTTTCCGAACACGGTAAAATATTTTTTATTTTTTTACATTAATGTACTTAACGATTTGTTAGTGCTTGTTTGTAAAGAAAGATATTTTATTTTTTATTTTTACACCAAATAAAATAAATTTCATTAAAAATTTTATGTACGGCAATATTATTTTACTGCATCTAAGTCAAAAGCGAGAACTAATGACGTCATTTAAAATTTAATAAACACGTTTAGCATCAAACGTTTATATGCATCCATAAAACCGAAATGCATAATACATACGACTGTTACATAGAACATTTGAATAAATATCACATTTTGATTCCGACAAAAGCTTCTACCCTCCAGGTGGGACAATATCCCCACCTACCAATGTGTAATGGTAACCCCACTTTATTCCGAGTACAGTTCGCAACACGTCCCTCGCTCCCATCGCTCCACGGTTACCCTACGGTGAGCCACTTTAGCAGATTGCAATTCTGACCTTATCTCTTAGATATCGCATCTGCTGGATACGGCTTCGGATAGTCTGTGAGTTTGTTCAAATGTGTCAGAAAATCATCCTGTAACGGATCTTCTATATCTGTCTGCCTGTTCTGTATGTATCTGCTCCGGCAGCGTCAGATTGGCTTCGTCAACTGGACATTAACATGTAGGGATTCGAGCAGAAATATTTAAGCCATACGATATGATGATGATGATGATGTATCTGCTGGGATAAAAAAGAGCGGCCTATCATCTTTTCGCTCCGAGCCAACCTCACCTGCCCGTGGTACATCCTGATGAATAACAAACGTGGCGCTAGCAACCGACTGGTGGCGGTATAACCATCACAATTAAAGGCGTAGCTAAATACCACAGACTGATTCAGGGCAGCAGCGTCACCGGAGCGAGAAGCTACACCCTGTGATTGCCAACCCGCCTGTCCAGCGTGGCAATTATGGGTATACCCTCCAGATGTTGGCCCCAAGTGGCGAACGACTGGAGAGGCCTACGTCCTGCAGTGGACTGCAATAGGAATAAATACACCAGTCGGTAGCCACCACGGGCAGGTGCAGAGTGAAAAGATGATGAGACGCTCCCTTACATCCTTAAGTGTATTTTGTATTTAAGTATATATTTGTGTTGTGTATTTGTTTCAAAAGTGTTTAAGCTACTTACTTTGGGATTGACCTTAATTTGGTTCACAATGCCAAACAACCACCGACATTCAATAGCAGGCGTTGGAGACGAGGTTTCAACCCAGACTTAATCTTTACCAGCTCCAACATTCACGCACAAGCTGCAAAAACGGTATTGCCACCAATTCCGAGAACGCAACATCGTCCAATTCTGTGCACGATTCGAGCAGTGGTATGCCCAAACAGAGTGCCATTTAAGCGCCGATTCAATTATACGAAGGCACACTGGGAGCAGTTTTCCAAATCAATCGATGAAAGCATCATTCACCTGTCGCCTTCACCAGAGAACTATGAGCACTTCGTGGACATAGTAGCTACAGCGGCTCGAAAACATATTCCTAGAGGATGTAGGACCTCCTACATTCCAGGAATGTCAAAAGAGTCTGTGAAACTGTACGAGAGATACGAAGCACTGTTTGATTAGGATCCTTTCTCTGAGGACACCATATTAACCGGGCATAAATTGTTGCAACAAATTAGTGAAAGGCGGCGGGAGAAATGGATAGCAACAGTCACAGGCCTAAATCTGACACACAACAGCAAAAAGGCATGGTCCACCATAGGGAAACTGACTAGTGAACCGCCACAGCCAACTTCTCCTTACCTAGTCACAGCCAACCAGATAGCGCACCAACTACTAATTAACGGTAAACCACCCAAACGTCTGAGACAGCTTATTGGTAAAGACCATACTTTTACGAGCAATAATAAGATTAGCCAACCTCTCGACCTGTCAGATGTAACCGAAACCATAAAAGCCTTGAAGACCGGAAAAGCTTCTGGTGTGGATAACATATCTGTAGAGGAAATCCAAAACTTTGGACCAATAGCTGTGTCTTGGCTGCATCAGCTGTTCAATTGCTGTCTGGAGACGGCTAAAATACCTCGTGTCTGGAGGAAATCCAAAGTTATTGCCTTATTAAAGCCAGGTAAGCCAGGAAATGATCCTAGAAGCTTTAGACCCATCTCTCTTCTTTGCCACACTTACAAGTTGTTTGAACGCTTGCTTCTGAATCGACTAACGCAACTAGTAGATCCAAAACTGATACCTGATCAGGCGGGATTCAGACCAGGAAAATCCTGTTGCAGCCAGATCCTAAGACTCACTCAGCACATCGAGGATGGTTTCGAATCTAATAGAATCACTGGAGTGGCATTCGTCGACCTGTCTGCGGCGTATGATACAGTAAATATCAAGAGACTTCTCCAGAAAGTTGAGGATATAACAGAAGACCAGAACTTTGTCAAAGTTCTTAAAGAACTACTCCATAACCGCCGCTTTCAGGTACACCTCCAGTGCGACAAGAGTAGATGGCGAAACCAAAAAAACGGTCTACCTCAGGGAAGTGTACTCGCGCCTATACTGTTCAACATCTATACTAATGACTTGCCTCTTGCTCCTAATACCACCAGCTTTATTTATGCTGACGACCTTGCACTGGCCTCTCAGTCCAATTCCTTTGAAAAGGTTGAAAAATCCCTGACTTCGGCGTTGGAAAGGCTAAGTGACTATTATGCGGCGAACGCTCTGAAGCCAAACCCATCCAAGACACAGACCTGTGCCTTTCATCTGCGCAGCAGGGATGCCAACCGGACACTGAAAATCACCTGGGAGGGAGTCCCGGTTGAACACAGTTCCCAACCGAAGTACTTGGGAGTCACTTTGGACAGAACACTGACATTCAAAAGTAACTGCGATAATGTCAAAAAAAAGTGGCTTCCCGTAACAACCTCCTTCAGCGACTCACAACCACAAACTGGGGAGCATCTCCACATGTTCTGAGGACGACCGGCCTGGCACTTTGCTACTCCGCTGGCGAGTATGCATGTCCTGTGTGGAGCCGCTCTGCGCATGCTAAAAAGGTGGACACGGTACTAAATGAGACTTGCCGGATTATTACGGGTTGCTTAAAACCGACTCCGGTAGGCTCATTGTACTCACTTGCTGGTATCGCGCCTCCAGCAGTGCGTAGGGAAGTGGCCAGCTCAATTGAAAAAGCTAAAGCTGAACGCGACCCCCGACACCCTATGTATGCCTACCCGGTTGCTCCACAGAGGCTCAAAAGCCGACATAGCTTCCTGAGGAGTACTTGTGCCAATTCCGGTGATCCGTCCCAGAACAGAGTGTCGAAATGGGCTGCTCAATACCCCTCTTCTCTATATACTCCCTCGGAAAAGCTTCCTCCGGGAGAAAGCTTGACGTGGTCAACCTGGAAGGCTTTGAATAGACTTCGGGTTCAGGTTGGCCGCTGTAAGGACTTATGCAAATGGGGGTATATAGACGCAAATAAAAATCGGTGCGAGTGCGGCGCGGTCCCACAGACCATGACTCATCTCTTGAACTGCCCTGCCTGCCCGGACAGTTGTACGCGAGAGGACCTTTTGCTTGCTACTGATAGCGCTGTCCGTGTGGCGGAGTTTTGGTCTCGGAAAGTGTGAATAAATTTTTTGCTATCGATACGACAAGAAGAAGAAGAAGAAGACTTTGGGATCGGAGAATGTTCAACAAGGCTGGTTGGATAGTACTTATTTATTTACTATCCAACCACGCTCAACCAAGGACACGTTTTCATCCTGTCACTTCCAGCCGTTCCTACATCACGACAGTCCCCGGAGTATTTACGACAGGTGTTCTACGGATCTCCTAAGTACCGATGAAAAATTCACCTGCGTTTGTGGCTTGCAATTTTAAAACCTCCGCATTTTAAAAAAATTACCCAATTAACGGCTTAGCTCATGAGAACAGTGTAGGGGAGGGGCTTGCATTATGTATTCGGGTGGGGGGTTTGGAGGGGGTTCGTTATTGCTTAGTAATACTTATTAATCTGTGGTAATACTTCCCTGAGCCAATTTCGGGTATTATCCAAGGAGGTTAAAGTACCTACTTAGTTATATTCTCTTTTTTGTTTTTATAGTAGCTCGACATAATGGCTTCCCTACGCCTGATGGAAAGCGAAAGAGAATCCCAAGTCGCTGTGACAACGAGGAAGTAACTGTTAGTTACCTGTCAGTTGCCACTGCCATGTCGGCCCAACCCTAACGGTTTGTGCGGTTCACCGAAAAGATCTACTTACCAAGTTTCCACAGTATAGCTCTTATAGTTACGAAAAAAGTGGCTGTGACATACAAATGGACAGACATCACGAATCCATATGGGTTCCGTTTTTTGCCTTTCGGCTATGGAACCCTAAAAAAAGTGCTAGTAATGGGATGATCTAGCTTACCCAATATCGGCTCTATGGGAAGACTTTTTTCTCCAATCTGCAACAAATAAAATGTAAATCAATTAATGATCTTCCTCTGACCAGGTGGAGTGACGATTTGCACAAGATGGCTGGCAAGGGCTACCTGTGAAAAGCCCAGTTTCGACCAAAGTGGGGAAAATGAAGGTTTTCTGAAAAAAGAAGTCCAACAGATGGCACCACATAAAACTGTTACGTGATTGGTTCATTTTGACATGACACTGACATTTACATAGCAAATGACCAATCACATGATAGCTGGACCGCAGGGCTACATAGCGCCATCTATCGGATGTTCCATTTTGAAACACTCTTATTGATGATCTGATGCTGATGATGAATAGATAACATAATTATTGTCGAATTTCAATTTAATCTGTACTATATCCATATATTTTAACAATCAACACTGACCTACCAGTACTGAGTGGGGCTTGAACCCACGACCCTTGGTCCAGGGGTCACTTCCTTGAGCCATCGACCCAGTCAACACAAACAAAACAAAAAGGCACAAAACAAAACACGGAATCAAATTGAGGACACCCTCCTTTTCTATGTCGGTTAGAAATAATTAAACAAGCTTCACTGCCAAACGCACTCCAGTCAAATTCTTAAGATAACCCTTACAGTCACTTTAACTTAAGTAACAAAGTTGTTTTTATTTCCATCAGAACGAATCAAAAATCTTTTATTCATAAAAATTCCTTTGCTTTCCGAGATTCTCGGTTCATATCTCATTAATTTTTGCCGACGATGAATTAAACCTAGAAGTGATTTCATTACATAATTTTGCATCTTTATTATTTAAAACTAAAACTAGACAATATATTAACGATTAGACCGTCTAGATTGTACCACAAGAAGTCTGTATTTATTTTGTATTTTATAAAGAAAATCTATCTATCAATTTTAAAAAAGTATCTACCTACGTCGCGAAGTAAAAAGTTTGACAACCTTTACGTCTGTGGCAATTAGCTAGGCACGCCTTTTAATTGTGTAGGTTATACCGCCACCAGTCGGTTGCCAGAGCCTCGTTCGTTATTCAGCAGGATGCACCACGGGCAGGTGAGGGTGGCTTGGAGCGAGAAGATGATAGGTCGCTCCCTTACATCCCAATGAAATCTCGTGTACTTTTTTTAATAAAACCCATTTAGTGGTTTTGCGTGAAAGAGTGACAAAATCCATACATCTATACATCCAATAAAGTTTCACAAAATTTTTATAAATGGTTTTCCCACACAAAATCTATTCAATTGACACAGATCAAAAGCACAAACAATTTTACATATCCAACAAATACAAAAACTGGCTGAGAGCCGGCCAGTTTTACAAAATCAAACTAACTTTCAGAAGGAAACTAAATACACAAACAAAACAGAAAAAAATATCAGTTCGATCCATTCCATTAGGATTTTAAATCTCCGACAGAATAAAAGGGATATTGAAATTTCCCGTCGACTTCCGACCGCGCGTCGGAACAGTTGACAGGCGCGGGTGTAATTAAAACTGTTTGGACGCCATTTTGGTGGCGATTGGGCCCATTGAACTTTGTATCGAAGGATTATGTAGCTCAAAGTGCTGGGAATAGGGGGGAATTAATGTTTAGTTATGGAAAAGTTTGTCCTTTGCCCGGCGGTGGGACAGTATAGACGACGTTTCGCTTTCCTTGGGGATTCCAATCTAGGGCTTGCCTTGGTATATGGTTAGGATCCCTTCGGAGCGTATGGCCGATCCAGTTCCACTTGCGGGGCTTGATCTGCTGGTCGATTGGAGCCTCACCGCATCGTTCCCACAGATCGACGTTGGAGATTTTCTCGGGCCAGTAAACACCGAGAATACGGCGAAGACATTCGTGTGATGTACATTATTTTGTGTTTGGGATCAGAATAGTATAATTGTGATGTCTGATATTTTATTTATTTATTTCATTGTAAAATTTTATCGTAGCATAAATAAATAAATTATGATAAGATATTAATAGAAACACATAATTTTACACTGAAACTTTTGTACTTACTCGTACTTAACAACCAACCGCTGCACTAATAAAAGCGAAACAAAAGCTTGCAATAAAATATAACGTCCCATTTTCAAAGATTTCCATTAAAACGCGTTCGAGATAATCTGACTCTTTACAATTCCCAAGCCGGCTGTTAAATTACTTCTTTACCTAGCTGTAGTAAAAAGAAAGTAAGGTTTAATGAAGAAGAAAACTTTTTATAGCTTATCTCTCTGAGTGCCTTGCGAACTAGTGGGTATGCGGGCAAAAAAGTTTTAACGCCTGTAGTTTTAAAACTCAACAGGTCTACAAGACGAAACAATTTTTTTTTGTAGTAATAAATAATTATTGTAATGGGATGTAAGGGAACGGCCTCTCATCTTTTCGCTCCAAACCAACCTCACCTGCCCGTGGTGCATCCTGCCGAATAACAAACGAGACTCTGCCAACCGACTGGTGGCGGTATAACCATCACAATTGAAAGCGTAGCTAAATACTACAGACCGATGACGGGCAGCAGCGTCACCTGAGTGAGAAGCTACGCCCTGCAATCGCCAACCCGCCTACCGAGCGTGGCGATTATGGGTATATCCTCCAGATGTTTGTCATGAGAGGCGAACAGCTGAAGAGGCCTATGTCCAGCAGTAGACTGCAATTTAGGCTGATGATGATGATGAAATAAATATTACACACATACATTACTCTGTTGCGGACAGAACGACCTTTTATCTATGATTACATTGTAAATAGTTTTCTACATTTAGAAGTCTTTTCAGCCGCCACAGCCCCACTTTTTAAATTTGGTCACAGGTCACAGAAATATTTGACTGCTATAACCAAATTCCATTGATATATTATTTTCCTGGGCAAAACTAAAGAAACTTAAGAGAGGTAGGGCATAGCGAATCTTCGCTCAAATTGAGGTGCCCGTCCGGGGAAGGATCTCTACTCTACAGAATACCACAGCCAAATGACCTCCGGGTCGTGTTTCTGCCGGTGAGTAGAGTTTCCGGAGCTCGCGGGCGGTTAGGGTCGAGCCGGCATGGCAGTGGCAACTGACAGGTCACTTGCCAGTTGTCATAGCAACTCGGGCTTCTCTTTTGCTTTCCATCAGGCGTAGGGAAGCCATTATGTCGAGCTACTATAAAAAAAACATACTCGAATCTAAAAAGATTGAGATAAATCCTCATGAGTATAAACGTAATGAACGCTGAGAAGGGTTCCATTTGCAAGTTCCATTTTCTAATCCGAACCAAATCGGAAACGTTTTCGTATCGCAATAAGAACCGAAATAAAATTGAACATAATATGTTTTGGGATCAAGAGAAAAAGAAACGAGAAAAAAAAGATCGGCCAAGTGTGAGTCGTAATCGGGCACGAAGGGTTCCATACCGTTCAAGCGTTTACCTGATACTGATTTTAATAGCTACCGAGGAAAAAAAGGAAAAATAGCGTATGTCCCTCCCGAAGCCCCCCATAGGAAACATCGACCCCGTCACGTCCTCCAGGACGCTTACGACTCCATCACCCTAGCCATGCACGCGACACAGAGTAACACTTCATGCCCGTCGTCCCGTCCCCGCCGGCGGGGACCTGCGCCGCATCGTCTCTTAGCTTCCTCGTCCCGACCGCGAAACCGTCGCGCAACCAGTCGCCCCTCTCCTCAAAACATCGTCCGTAGGGATCATCCCAGCAACACCTTTTTTTTTAAGAGGGGAATGCATTAGGCACCCTCATGCCGCCTCCGGGGGGAGGCGGCATGGTGTGTGGGACTCACACCCCCCAAAAGGGTGGGCATACCCACTAAACCCCCCTGTGTCGCCAGCGGGCAGCAAGTTGCAGGGACACGGGTAGCGCCGAAGCATACGGCCACATCCCTGCCTGCCCTGGCCAGCCGCAGATGATAAGCGGCCGGCACTCCTGGTCCGGGGAGGGCAAATACCCCTGCCCCGGATCCGGGGAGCAATAGAGTGCTCCCCGGGCGGACCTCGTGCGACGGTGTGGCTGCACCTGCACCCACCCATCCCATCCCAGCCCTAAGCCAAGGTCCGAGCCCCACTAGGGAGCACCCTTAGCTGTGTTGCTTAACTTACCTAGGGGTTGGAGCCTTCCGCTCCCCCAACAGTCCGGTGATGATGATAAGGCCGTCTCGGCTATCATCGTAGTTATTTTGAAAAAAAAAAGACAAATTATCGTATTAGTTGTATGGAAGCCTCCCTTATATTTACGCAATAAAACTGCTCTCTGCATGACTGTGTACATGTTAACTGGTAAAGAATGCTCCTAGCATTAAGTTCGCCTTTTGTACCATTTTGTGCAATATAGTTTTAATAAATAAATATTTATTTTATTTTGTTTTTAATATTTGTTAATTATGGCGGTAACTGAAATACATAATTTGTGAAAATTTCACCTGTCTAGCTATCGTGTTTTTTGAGATACAGCCAGGACAGACAGACTGACGAACAGCGAAGTCTTAGTAGGGTTTTTACCTTTCGGGGTAAGGAACCCTAAAAAGCCCCGGAAAAGGATATGACGATAGCTTTGCAGTTACGACCCAACACTTGAGAGCTGTCGATTTGTAAATTTTCAAACTGCGTAATTTCCATGCCGATTCGGACGAAACGGGTCGACTTAAAATATGATCAGGCTGTGTCCGAGACAGGATGTAGAAATAAATGTGATTCGTATCGATATGTTTTGTCAATATTAATACTATTGTAACCTATTGGTTACTGGACTATTTTAGCCTGCAATTGATAAAAAAAATGTGAACGGGATGTAAGAGAGCAGGCTCAGCAGCAGCAGGAAAATGATCCTGCTGCTGCTGAGCCGGGGTTTGGGGTCAGGCCGGCATGGCGGTGGCAACTGATAGGTAACTGACCAGTTACTTGCCTGTTGCATACCGACTTGGGCTACTCTTTCGCTTCCCATCAGGCGTACGGAAGCCATTATGTCGTGCCACTATACAAAAAAAGGGATGTATGGGAGCGGCCTATCATCTTTCCGCTCCAAGCCAACCTCAAATGCCCGTGGTGCATTCTGCAGAATAACAAACGAGGCGATATCATCCGACTTGCTGCGGTATAACCATCACAATTGACGGCGTAACTAAATACTGGAGACAACGACACACAGGGGTGAGATGTGCTGGATTTGTTCTAAATCTGGAAACCGATATCGACAATAGGCTATTATGGCTAAAAATTTGTTATTAGGCCGTCTTTTAGCTTATTCAAAAATAAAAAAACACGTATTTTTCCATTTTTAAAGATACAAGGCATCAAAACTTTGGAGTGGGAGTCTTTGACGTCACACGCTCCCGTAAAAATGCCTCACCGAGTGACGTCACGCGTAATATCAACGGGCTATAACTTTGTAATTTTTAGTCTAATTTATAAATAAAAAATACGATGTGTCTTTTATTTTTGAATAAGCTAAAAGATGGACTAATTACAATTTTTAGCCATCTGTTACCGGTTCATTTAAAATTTCAATATTTTGTTAAAAGTACATCGACATTTTTTATCCAAGCCTAATCAAACGCATCATCGGCAATTTGACAATTAAAAATAAACGCTCTCCTTTTGTAAATAAAGTCTCTAATCCTGCGACTTTTGTGCTAGGTACCATGATTCATCTGATGTGCGATTTTGGGTGAATCAATTGAGAAGATTTTCAATTAACCTAATATTGGTCATCCCATTTTGAATACGGAAGGGATTGAGTATTTGAATGGGTTCTGTCATAAGGTCAGCTGTAAAAATAGAAAGGGGTGATTTGTATGGGGTAGACATTTATCAATATAAAATACCGGACTCGCATTAGTCTGATCATCAAGTAAGTAGCTTCAGAACTTATTATATTAGTGCGCAAATTCAGATAACGATGTGTAAGTTTCAAACAGTGATCACTCGGAAACTATTTATGTTAACAGACCATTTTTTTGTCATCATCATCATCATCAGCCTATTGCAGTCCACTGCTAGACTTAGGCCTCTCCAGCTGCTCGCCACTCAGGGCAATCATTTGGAGGATATACCCATAATCGCTACGCTGGGCAGGCGGGTTGGCGATCGCAGGGCGTAGCTTCTCGCTCCGATGACGCTGCTGCCGGTCATCGGTCTGTGGTAATTATCTACGCCTTTAATTGTGATAGTTATACCGCCACCAGTCGGTTGCCAGCGCCTCGTTTGTTATTCGGGAGGATGCACCACGGGCAGGTGAGGTTGACTTGGAGCGAAAAGTTGATAGGTCGCTCCCTTACATCCCCCTAACTATTATTCCATTAACATAATCAATACTTTGACATTAATTCACATATAAACATATAAAATATGGCTAGCAAAGCGAAACACGAGTCGATAATTAAATTAATGAGTTGATTAAAATGTAACGATCTGGCCAATACGAATATAGTATTTTATGTATTAATTAATATATATTATGGTTTTATGCATTGTCCCAACAATCAAGTATGTTTATTATTTTATGGCATGTTAATATTAATATATCTTATCAAATGTTTCCACATAAATTGAGCAGCACACTACCCACTTATTTGTTTCTGTTTTGCCTAAAGGTTGACTGGTAGAGAATGCCTACGCGGCATTAAGTTCGCCTTTTGTACTTTATTTTTTTATATTGTGCAATAAAGATTAAATAAATAAATAAATACCTATGATTGAATTATAATGGAAATGCAAGTTTTCGTATTGGCATAATGATATACCGAATTCACGCTCATCTAGCTGAATAGGCAATTTTGTTGAAAAATTTATATAATAACTCATCATTATCTGCAAACGTATGGACGTTGAGACAATCGAGAAAAAGGCTAGGATGATGATGGCATCATCCTAGCCTTTTTCTCGATTGTCTCAGGGTCGGCTTCCCAAACTGAGAGATTTGGCGAGGGCTAAGCTTTTACACAGAGTGACTGCCATCAGACCTCCGCAACACTTAGGGTAAGCTATACCCATTCCCAGTTAGGAGTCAGAGTTATCATCATCTCTGATATGATGTGACGACTGCTATCTGAGTTGGTAAAGATAGCACCCGGGACCAACAGCTTAACGTGCCTTCCGAAGCACGGAGGAAATCGGTGTCAAATTTTGGTCACCCATCATCGGATTGACCGCGCCAATGATTGCACAACGTTGCGATCATTGTTAAGCGTACAAGACCGCGGCGCCACCGAGCTCCTCATCATCTGCAAACGTCCACTGCTGGATATTGCGCATGATTTTTTTATTAACAAAGCGTTCTGAATAACCTCCTTTTATCTTATGAGGTACGCATTAGGTACTATGTTAGGTTACCTACCATTATTACATAAAGGTACGCTTGGATATTTTTAAACCAAATTTGACGGTAAAGTTGTATGTCTCACTACTCTGTCGTCGTCCTTACTATTATTTATATATATGTATATTATTTTATATGTATATGTGTATATTATATTAATATGAGCTATATTGTATTATATTTACTTTATAATATGTATGTATTTATTTAAGTATTTTTTTGTTTAATTTTTATCGAACTCTGCAGCACACTACCTACATTTATTTCTGCTTAGCCCAATGGTTGACTGGTAGAGAATGCCTATGCGGCATTAAGTCCGCCTTTTGTACACTCTTTTAATTGTGCAATAAAGTTTAAATAAATAAATAAAAAGTCCTTCAATATTAAAGACAACATAGTAGATTTTCATATCGGTAAGAAACCCCAAAAGGCTTAGCAATTTCTTTTGGCGGAAAGATCGGGACGTTTACCTGTGCAGCCCACGGTGAGGGTTAAACAAAAGGGCTCAAATTGAGCGTCAATGGAGAAACTGGGCCTCTTCCTTTAGGGGCGTAACGAGTTAAGCACTTGGGGGCAGCGAAATGGACTATTAGACTTTTTTTCTATTATATTTTTTTATTAGTGAACTAGCTGTGCCGGCGACGTCGCACGCGTTGATATCGGGTTCAAAAATAAGCGACTTCCAAAAAATGCCTAAATTTTAAGTTAGACCTCTAGCAATACCTACATTCGTGAAAACCGCATTTAATTTCATGCAGTAGCTTTCTCGTGATGCGCCATCAAACATACAGGTAAAAATTTCTCCCGTTTTCACAACACTTCCCATCACTGTTCTGCTCCTATAGATTGTAGCGTAATGAAAAGTATCCTTTAGCCTGCCCAGGAGTATGTAGAATAATTGTACCAAGTTTCGTCAAAATCCGTCCAGTAGTTTTTTTTTCTATAACGAACATACAAACAGACAAAAACTTTACTGATTGCATTTTCGGCATCAGTATCGATCACTAATCACCCCCTGATAGTTATTTTGTATATTATTATGTACAGAATTGACTTCTCTACAGATTTATTATAAGTATAGAAGATGGGTAGCGCTTGACCCCAACTAGCCTGATGTTAAGCAATGTTGAAACCTAAGATAAAGTGCGCTTACCCAACAAAAACTGTTGTTGACTTGTTATAGATGTCAATATAATATATTAATATCAGACAACATCACATACATTGCTCCGATCCTGAAGTAAGCAGCTTGTGTTATGGGCATCAGAACAACGAAGCACAAATATATATACTTAAATACAAATATGAACACCCAGACACGGAACAAACACAAGTGTTCATCACACAATGCTTGGCATTATAAAGAAACATAGGTAAACATACATAACGTCACGCCTTTCTCCCATAGGGGTAGGCAGAGACCACGTCCTTCCATTTGCTATAATCCTGGTACACAACTTTTGCTTCGTCCACATTCATCAATCTCTTCATACATGCCCGTCGGTTTAGGGTAGGTAAATGTAATTAATTACTAATTATGTAGTATTGTGGTAGACGTTTCCGGGCTGGGCAGGTACCGCTGTGACGTCACCGCCAAGAAAATACTGGAGTCGTACTCGTATACGTTTATTACGTAGTTAACACAACTCTAATGGGTGGACCCGAGGTCTCTGGGCCGCGTTCCACTAACGTGAATTCACGGTCCTAAGTGCCTCTTACAAATAAGGTAAGGGACTCGTAGTAAAAGTGGATGCCCAGTAGGTGTTGCACTAGTGTGAAATCACCTATGGAGCTTTCCTCTATAATTAGCGGATACGATCTTCTCATCTCGATGAGATAAAGATAACGGACCTAAATGTATGGGGAGATCTTGTAGTATTGAAAAAACGCAATGATAGCGCGGGGTAATGTACTGCCAGCGCCATCTCTTGGTCAACGGTGGAACTAATTTCGCATTTAGGGCCGGGCGCGTGGTTAAGCGCGTAGTGTTTAAAGTTGGGTTGTTACAGTATCTATTAAACGAGGCGTATAGAAACATTACATAATCATACTAATAAAAGTAATAAGGCACTAGTTAGTTTGTGAGTGTCGTACTCGTAGAAGATGACTGTTACGGATTGGCCGAAAGGCGGCCAGCCTCCTTATTTATTACTTTTTTCTTTTTCAATTTTCAATATTTTCGTTCATCTTCTGTTATATAAAATCCTGTTGCTGTCTGTGCTTTGCTAGCGGTCGTGCGCGGTGTGCGTGATATTTTTATTTTCGTGTTATTTCTTATTTTTATATTATATTTTTATTATTTTCCTTTGAGCCCGGTTTCCTTTCTTTTTCCCTTCTATTCCCAACATGTTTTGGTCCTTCCAAAACATGTTAGGAATTAAAAGGAAAAACAGGGAAAGGAAAAGGGAGGCTCAAAGAAAATTAAAATAATATAGAAGTAAAAAATAACACGAAATAAAAATAACACGACCACGCACAAGCGATTGGAAAAGCACACAGCAAGAATTTTCAAAGAACAGAAGAACAACGAAAATCAAAAATCTAAAAAAGTATAAAGGCGAAGGAGGTCGGCCGCCATGCGGCCAGTCCGTAACATGGGAGGATGTTACGGATTGGCCGCAAGGCGGCCAGCCTCCTTATTTATTACTTTTTTCTTTTTCAATTTTAAATATTTTCGTTCATCTTCTGTTATATAAAATCCTGTTGCTGTCTGTGCTTTGCTAGCGGTCGTGCGCGGTGTGCGTGATATTTTTATTTTCGTGTTATTTCTTATTTTTATATTATATTTTTATTATTTTCCTTTGAGCCCGGTTTCCTTTCTTTTTCCCTTCTATTCCCAACAATGACTAAAGGAATATCAGGAAACGGGCAGCAGCGTTTAACTGGGTAAAGATTGTCTAAAGTCATTTAGGTGATGTATAGCAAATGATTTCCCGTTCACAAATGACCAGATTCATAGGAGATACTTCCGATTTTCAATTGTACCACGAATTTTAGAGCCATCTGTCTATATAGACCACAAATTGCTTTCCCATACATAATTACAAAATTTCCACGCCATCGATCAAAAACTTGTTCGTCAGTACCGTTACAGGAAACCGAGTTAATTGCAGGGGAAGTATTCCCTCGGGATCGACCTCGGTGCGGCTGATCAAAAGTAATTATACCGACTCTGTAATTATTTTGAAGACGACCAAAAGAATATATTTTGCTAATGACTTTTTGGGTTGCACTTGAAAGGATTAATGATTTCTTTTTTTTAGTCATATTTATTTTATTTATTTTTATTAAAACGACAAGTTACAAAATATACACCGACAATTGTTAATAATACTAAAGAATATTTTTTTTTATAGTAGCTCGACATAATGGCTTCCCTACGCCTGATGGAAAGCGAAACAGAAGCCCAAGTCGCTGTGACAACGGGCAAGTAACTGGTCAGTTACCTGTCAGTTGCCACGGCCATGCCGGCCCAACCCTAACCCCCCACGAGCTCCGGAAACCCTACTCACCGGCAGAAACACCACCCAGAGGTCATTTGACTGCGGTATTCTATAGGGTGGAGGTCCTTCCCCGGACGGGCGGCTCAATTCGAGCGAAGATTCGCTATGCCCTACCTCTATTAAAAACTTCCTACTAATCTCAGTAATAATATTATAAAGCTTATACGTTGGATTAACACATAGGCTGTGTTTTATACGAATATGACTTGGGAACCTTCAAGAAACGAGCGTATTCCTATTTAAAAGGCAGGCAGCGACCCTGAACTCGATTGGTGTCCATGGGCGGTATCGACTGCTTACCATCATCACATATGCTCGTCTGCCGCCTCTCGCATAAAAAAAAAACTATTTCCTTGTATAACCCATGACCTATTTTTTTTGCACCGCACTGTAAGCCACTTTGTTAAGGTACACACGAATATACTGACGATTTGAGAAGGGCTAAAGCGACCCAACACAGTCGTATGTATATCTGTATGTCACATATAAGTTGTATATGTATATAGTATAAGTGTGATTGCTTTCCGAAAGCCGTACCGTTGTCAGGGTGAATGGTAAAGTCTTTCAATTTATTGGTAGCTGTGGAAGAACCGACTTTGGGATGTGTGAAACATTTAGACAGGACCCGGTTTTAGCTGTTTCATTGTATTTTTTTAAAAGCAATTGAGTGTTGGTTTTCACTCTTGATACTAAGAAGGTTTATTATGTCGTTTTTAGGGTTCAGCCGAATAGCAAAAAAACGGAACCCTTATATGTAGATTCATTATGACTGTCCGTCTATCAGTGCGTATGTCACAGCCACTTTTTTCCGTAATACAACAATACAAATTATTGACTAGGTACAGGAATTATTGCTGTTCCTCAAACTAAGCTTAGTCTGTACTGTGAGGAACAGTTAGTTAAATTACATAAGTTATAAGTATATGGCAAATATACATATAGCAAAGAGCAGTGTGGGTTAGGGACTGCGCAGACGACAGACTTTTTGTGCGATAGAGTCTGCGTCTGAGACATTTAAAAAGAGCATCTAGGTCCCTACAGCTCTGCCGACAGAATGATCGAAGATGTGCGTTGAGTCTGTGAAATATCCGCGACAGATTTTTGCGCGTCGATTGCATTACTGCATATAATTGCATCACAAACTAAAAAGTGCGTCACGGATAGTCTGTCGTCTGCGCTGCCCCTAATGGATATTATTTTGTAAATATTAGCAAAAATAGTTAAACAATGAAAAATAACTAAAGAATTGGTTACAAATGAGCGATATTTAAATAAAATAATCTAAAAGGAGAAAACCAATAGGTCTTCTTTTTTCTTTTTAACCCCGGACCCAAAATGAGGGATATGTACCATCACCCCATACAGACAGACCCATTCAGTTTGACCCCCTACAGACCGCCCAGTGTTCTACGTCATTCACGTAAAGCATAGACAAGAGGCCGGAAGTGTAAACGGAAATTGGAAACGCCAGTGCTACGGAGCAGGCGTTGGCACTATGGTTCATGCCGTTTTTAATGGTAATGCACCCATCCATTGCCGGATATTGTGAGCTCAGCAATGCAGTCGCTTATAATAACAGTGTAGCCGATGTGACATGAGAAATGAGGCTTGTTACTCAAAGTAAGTTGTATTATATTTAGTGGTACAGGAATTATTTGAAGAGTACATGAACGGGAGGCATGGTAGATAGACCTATCTATCAAACATCAACGTCGGCCTATCACAGTTCACTGCTGGACATAGACCTCTCCAGATGTTCGCCACTTTGGGCAATCATCTGGAGGTTTTGCCCATAATTGCCACATGGGCAGGCAATAAAAGAAATTTTCAATAAAAGAAATATCATCATCAGCAGCCAATCGCTGTCCACTGTTGAATATAATGCCCCTCCAGTTGTTCGTTACTTTGGGCAAACATCTGGAGGGTTTGCCCATAATCGCCATGCTGGGCAGGCAGGTTGGTGATCGGTGATCGGTAATGACATAAACGCTCGTAAACCCAGGTAATGTAAGGGAGCGGCCTATCATCTTTTCCCTCCAAGCCAACCTCACCTGCCCGTGGTGCATTTTGCCGAATAACAAACAAGGCGCTGGCAACCGACTGGTGGCGGTATAGCCATCACAAATGAAGGCGTAGCTAAATACCACAGGCCGATGACTGGCAGCGGCAGCGTCACCAGAACGAGAAGCTACGCCCTGCGATCGCCAACCCGCCTGCCCAGCGTGGCGATTATGGGTATATCCTCCAGATGTTTGCCCTAAGTGGTGAACAAGTGGAGAGGCATATGTCCAGCAGTGGACCGCAATAGGCTGATGATGATGATGAACCCAGGTCTTCTTCTACGGCACCCACGGGATGACAGGTTGTGATCCTATTCTAAATCCAGAAACCAAACGAAGGAATCACTGTCAAAGCTCAAAGAGGATAATTTTGTAGAAAACAGGAAACAATCAGAACCCTTATAAAATTCAGTAACCTGTAATATTTCACTTTTCCCACCTGCAACCTAAAACGGATAACAGGAAGTTTATAAGGTCCTGGGGAGGGGATGTCACAAACTTATCTCATCCCTCCATTTATCTCAGTAATGGCGGTATTACTTGAACTATTTGATAGAAATGACGAATTCTATGTCATTGAAAAGGTCAGATTGTCAGAGGTTCGATATTTTTGACATTATTTCATTTTGGAGATAAATGGCGTAAAGTATTTTTTCTCTGAGATACGAAAAAACTCAAAGTAAATCGCTTCGTCCTTTCGCGAGGTACAATGCCACAGACTGACATACACGTTAAATTTATAACATCCCTCTTTTTGCGTCCGGGGTTAAAAAGAAAAATAAGCTCTAATGTCGCTTAACAAAAGACCCCTCCTTTTAGCGGTAAACATTTTGGATGTAAACGAGCCATCATCTTTTTGCTCCGAGCCACCCTTGCCTGCCCGTTGTGCATCCTGCCGAATAACAAACGAGGCTCTGGCAACCGACTGGCGGTATAACCATCACGATTAATAGCGTAGGTAAAATACCCTAGATCGATGATGGGCAGGAGCATCATAGGGGATAGAAGCTACGCCCTGCGATCGCCATCCCGCCTGCCCACTGTGGTGATTATTATGGGTAGCCTCCAGATGTATGCCTGAAGTGGCGAATAACTGGACAGGCCTATGCCCAGCAGTGGACTGCGATAGGCTGATGATGAAGATGACAGACATTTGCTTAAAAAATAGATGGGTAGATTTTTATTTCGCGCATAAAAACGACTTCCATTTTTCCGAACTTTCAAAGAAAGTTCTTCCAATACCATAATTAATTAGAATAATCTCGCATTCTGTGACTTAGTATCAAAACCAGCATCAATCTAATTCCTGAATTAAATTCACTTTTTCCAGTATAATTAGGGGAATATTAACAAAATTCTCGCCCGCTCCGTTTCGAAGTTTACGTGCCGTCAGCGAGTTCGCGAACTACCCCGATTCGTATGCAAAACGCAAATTAACCTACGTCACTGGCGGCGGGGAAAGTTGGTGGAGACACTGAGAAGTGAATATTTTAATACAAGTCAACGCGGTTTTAGACGTGGAACTTAGGCGGATTCTCCTTGTAACGCGAGTGTGGAACTGTGGAGTCATTTTGTTTCAGAGGTAAAGCACAGTAGATGGAAAATGGTAAAGAAAATACTCCGTTTTTTAGCATTAGGTACACGTTGTGTACCGCGCAACATATGTCGCTGTAACGCATATCATTGACTAGCTGTGCTCGCGACTTCGTCCGCGTGGAATAGTTATTTTTACCCCGTTTTTTTTTTACATTAATACCATTATTTCTTCGCTCCTCATAGTTGCAGCGTGATGTTATATAGCCTAAAGCCTTCCTCGATAAATGGTCTATTCAACACAAAAAGAATTTTTCAATTCGGACCAGTAATTCCTGAGATTAGCGCGTTCAAACAAACAAACAAACTCTTCAGCTTTATAATATTACTAGCTGTGCTCGCGACTTCGTCCGCGTGGAATAGTAATTTTTTCCCCGTTTTTTTACATTTTCCATTATTTCTTCGCTCCTAATAGTTGCAGCGTGATGTTATATAGCCTAAAGCCTTCCTCGATAAATGGTCTATTCAACACAAAAACAATTTTTCAATTCGGACCAGTATATCCTGAGATTAGCGCGTTCAAACAAACAAACAAACTCTTCAGCTTTATAATATTAGTTAAGATATGTAGGAGAAAAACAGTAGGTGAAAACACACAACCCTGGAGGACACCAGCATTGACGGGCTTAAATCCGAATCCGAGCATGAGCCGTCAACCACGACTTTTATGCTACGCTCAGAGAAGTAGATCCATGCAGAGTTTCCGGAGCTCGTGGGGAGTTAGGGTTGGGCCGGCATCGCGGCATGGCGATAGCAAGTAACTGACCAGTTTCGACGAACTGACGGAGCTTCTCTTTCGCTTTCCGTCAGACGTAGGGAAGCCATTATGACGAGCGCCTATATAAAAAAAAAGTGTCTATTATACTTACCGCCTGGTCTCTAAGCAGGCAGGCAAATGATGATGATAAAATGTATTCATTAACCTGATAATCATCATGAAAATATTACTTGATACTCTTACACATTTTTTTTTTAGTGGCTCGACATAATGGCTTCCCTACACCTGATGGAAAGCGAAAGAGAAGCCCAAGTCGCTGTGACAACGGGCAAGTAACTAGTCAGTTACCTGTCAGTTGCCACCGCCATGCCGGCCCAACCCTAACCCCCCACGAGCTCCGGAACCCCTACTCACCGGCAGAAACACGACCCAGAGGTCATTTGATTGCGGTATTCTATAGGGTGGAGGTCCTTCCCCGGACGGGCGGCTCAATTCGAGCGAAGATTCGCTATGCCCTACCTCTCTTATATCTACGTAGACTCAAAAGTAACGCAAACGAAACGCCGACCGACGTTGTCTGGTTACGCAGTAAAACATAAAAATCAATCGTTGGTTAGTTTCCAAAGTTTCACCACAGCTGCACTGTAGTAGCAGTCGATGTGGCAACTTGAACAAAACAGTGTGCGAACACGAGGCAACTCTCTGGCGCATCTCGTCGGCGAGTTTGAAAAAAACTGCTGCCAAGTGCGAGTCCGATTCGATCACGAAGGGCTTCTTCTCTTCCAAAATAATCTTATTAACACGTTCGCGTGAGACAAAAAGTTGCAATACGGCGCAAGTTCCTCTCCATACAAAATAAAGCAACGTGTGAAGACGTCGCGGCTTAACTCAAATGAGGTTTCCAACGTCAGGCGGCGGTACAAACCTCAAAAACGGGATGTATTGCGGTGAAAGGAGCTACGGTATACGAAACTTTATATACCTTATCTTTACTAATATTATAAATGGGAAAGTGTGTTTGTCTATATGTTTGTCTTTCTTTCACGGCAAAATGGAGCGACGAATTGACGTGATTTTTTAAGTGGAGATAGTTGAAGAGATGGAGAGCAACATAGGCTACTTTTTTCCCTTTCTAACCTTCAATTCTCTAAAACGGGGGCCAACGCGGGCGAAGCCGCGGGCACAGCTAGTTTACTCATAAATTTGACGTTGGCCCACGTTCCGCCAATATACATATCAAAATCTGTAGGACCTCATAAGAAGTTGCACCGTTTCATAAGCATTTACTCAAAACAACAGGTATTAATTTGAAACGTTTACAGATTAAATAGTTGCTTATACTTTTTAAAATTTAAACTGCTGTAGGCTGTAAGCATTTTAAATTAAAACCTGTTGTCGTTAATAGGATCATGCAATAACTTGCATTAAAATCCCATTTATCGCTTGGAAGCCCTACTTATTTATTTAAGGGTGTGCAAGTTTCTTGCCGTTATATAGTTATTTTGAGCTACCCTGGCTAAAAACCCAAGATCGATCAAAGTTTTTTGTCCAGCAGTGGAATGTAAGAAGCTTTTTTTATAGTAGCATGATATAATGGCTTGCCTACACCTTATGGAAGCAGAAGCCCAAGTCGCTGTGACAACGGGCAAGTAACTGATGATGAAGTACGATCTTAACTCAAGTATAATTTGAAAACCGTTTACTTGTGAAGATTCATGATGACCGGTGACAGACTGACAGACTTATCGATAGATAAGCAGCGGAATCTTAGTACTAATAGGGTCCCGTTTTAACCGTCCATTCTTTTGGTACAGAACCCTAAAACAGCGGATACGCGTTTTGGTTTTTGTTTTGAAACTATTATTTGGATATTTTTTTGTCGAGTCTGATTCCGGATTCAGTTATAGGTAACTTTTTCAATATGACGATTTTGTAGAGCGTTGATTAGTGTCTAACAACGTTTTATAGGTAGAGCGCTTCATCATAATCAGCTTATGGCAGTCCACTGCTGGACATAGGCCTCTCCACTTGTTCGCCACTTAGGAAAACATTTGGAAGATATACCCATAATCCCCACGATGGGAAGGCGGGTTGGCGATCGCAGAACGTAGCTTCGCGCTCCGGTGACGTTGCTGCCCGTCATCGGTCTGTGGTATTTAACTACGCCTTCAATTGCGATGGGTATACCGCCACCAGTCGGTTGCCAGCGCCTCGTTTGTTATTCGGCAGGATGCACCACAGGCAGGTGAGGTTGACTTGGAGCAATGAGATCATAGATTGCTCCCTTACATCCCACGGAACCCTAGAAAAGGATAAAATATCCCGATTCTAGTTACGTCTGCAACACAGAGAGACAATGTGTTCAGCATTTCATCCCTAAAGAAATCCTTTCATATAAAATCAGTGATGAGTCCACAAAGGGATGACGCAGAGCATGCGAGGACCTCATTACGGAGGCACAATCGGCTCGGTCGTTAGTGACGTCACGGTTGATGACGTCACTATCGAATGACGCCATTGTTTTGAAGTATGATGATTTATCATGTTTTGTCTGGTTGAAAATAGATTTTTTGTTGTTGTTGTGGGAGATGCAATTCAATTAAATTTTAATAGTAGCACAGTACCTCATGGCTCAAGAATCTCCGGGCATGGTTCAATCTGAGTACGAGATCCTTGTTCCGTGCCGCTGTGTCAAGGGTCAGAATAGCCCTAATGATAGCCGACCTCCGGTAGAAGATGGCACTCCAAGAAGAAGAAGTAGCACAGCATATAGGATTATCGCCTGATGGATAGTTAAAAAGAAACCCAAGTCGCTGCAGCGATTTATTTATTTATTTAAGTACAACCACATGATACATATTATCCTTTAACTGGTGACAAGCGGTCTCACAGGCCGCGCGACGTTAGTGAAACGTTATTTCACCACCTTCCCGGCTCTTCCTTTGTTCATGCGTCTGAGTAGCTTCGTGTTTAGTCGCGTACGTGCTGCAGCGGAGGATAGTTGTGTCGAATAGGCATAAATCGGTAAGTAACATCCATGCAAAGTTCGGTAGCGGCCTCTCAGACCCTACGTCACCACTTATGTGACTTTTTTGAATAATTTTATTGTATGGATTTTTTTTTAATTTTCAGATATTTATTGCAATGATTGTTTCTATATCCTCAAAAAGAAGTGTAGAGAGGCAGAAGCTAGAAATGTAGTACAATTAGACGTTAATCCTAGATTAAATAGGTAAGTTCAAGAATGGCTGGCACAGGAAGTCTCTAGTGGATCCGAAGCGGAAAATTTTCCTGAAAATTTTGTCAGTCCTAGATCATAACTCAGAAACCGAAGAAAGAGCTTCGGAAGTAGAAGAATCGGAAACACACCAGTGTTCAAGCCAAAAAAAGCAAAACAATTATGTCCTCACGACATGTAAAAAATACCAAAGTGTGGGCGTTGCCAGTTTCGTGCAATGCCACTTGCGATAACCAAATTGTTGTTTTTTAAGTTGATTAATATGTGTACTTTGTCAAAATAATTTTGTTTGTTGAAAAAAAAAATCTTTTCATGTTCATAATTAGCAATTGATGATATCACACCTAGTTTTTTGATTATTGAAACTTAATACTTAGAAATGCCCAGTTCCTAATAAACAATATATTTATAGTAAATTAATTTGTTTTATTTTATTCATAAACATGTTATTAAACTATTTTTCAACATCTTAGTGACCTACTGTATTTAGGTACATGTGCTATAGACCAGACTAGATGCGGCCTCTTAGACCGTTCGTCACCAGTTACGTTACAAATTAAACATGTCACCAGTCAAAGGTTATACATCTATACTTATAATAAATCTGTAGAGAGGTCAATTCTGTACATAAAATATTTTTTCAAAATAACTATCAGGGGGTGATAAGTGATCGATACT
Organism: Conogethes punctiferalis; assembly: GCA_031163375.1. Lineage (NCBI taxonomy): Eukaryota > Metazoa > Arthropoda > Insecta > Lepidoptera > Crambidae > Conogethes > Conogethes punctiferalis. Next base: position 2,484,609 of record CM062102.1, read on the forward strand.
GATACCAAAAATGCAATCAGTAAAATTTTTGTCTGTCTGTCTGTCTGTCTGTCTGTCTGTCTGTATGTTCGTTATAGAAAAAAAAACTACTGAACAGATTTTGACGAAACTTGGTACAATTATTCTTCATACTCCTGGGCAGGTTATAGGATACTTTTCATCACGCTACAATCAATAGGAGCGGAGCAGTGACGGGAAGTGTTGGGAAAACGCGAGAAATTTAAACCTGTATGTTTGAACGCGCATTACGCGAAAACTACTGCATAGAATTGAATGCGGTTTTCACCAATGTATTGCTAGAGGTCTAACTTAAAACTTAAGCACAAGGTATAGATGGGTATTATATGGAAGTCCGTTATTTTTGAAACCCGATATCCACGCGAGCGACGCCGCTGGCACAGCTAGTTCACAAATATTATAGGTACAATTACGGCGTACATAACATTCACGAAAAATAAAAATCTTGAAACGGATACAACACAGTAACCAACCGGTGCGGTTGGGTTAGCAAGCTAAGGAGAGCCTGATAGGTATGACAACAAAAACAGTTTGAACCTAGGAAGAGAAGCTCCAAATAGGTCCAATTCTGGTATCATAGCATTGAATGCGTTAAATTCGATAAGAATTCGTGCCAAAGGAGATTGGAGGCCTAGATTGGTTCGAGCAAATGGAGCGATGGATAAGTTACCAAGTCAAAAATTGTTATGGATGGTTATCTTCCGCGATACAAGCCCTACAGACATTTCAACGTAATAAGCAGCCATTATCATTGCTCCTATATTCCGGAAAGTTCTTTACCGTGATGCAAATTATCACTTCAATCTAAGGTTTCGACAGGCTCGGTGGCTCATTTGGTAGTGACCTCTGCCCTCTGAGCCAAGGGTCGTGGGTTCGATTCCCGCACAGTATAAACATTTGTGTTCATGAACATGTCTGTTTGTATTGGTCTGGGTGTTTTCTATGTATAATATGTATTTATTTACAAAAAAAAGTATCTAAGTAAATTTTATCAGTTGTCTAGTATGAAATGTCATTTTTGAAAGATAAAATAATGATAGATATTGCTAGAAGAAATTATTAGAAGCAGTGCCGGTGTTTAATATGTCAAAACATTCCATTTTACTCTATCAAAATCGGAAAGCTCACTAAATAACCCTCAAACGCGATAATAGTTCCAAAACTCAGCCACAGCGAGTCGCTTACACAAAGCGTTTGTAAGGAAGCGTGAGTAAATAGTAATAAATTGGTATGTAAATGAAGTAACTTTGAACCCCGGTCCCATACATTAGTGACGGCACCTGCAATGTGCCATGTGTGCTCTAAAATGTTTAATTACTTACGTAGCGGAGGGTTAGGTGTAGGTCTGGGGATAGACAAAAAACATATGAGTTTTGTAAACCTTTTTGGGTTTGTTTTTTCTGTCATAAAATTGCTCACTATTGGGAGTTACGACGTGGACTTTTAACACTAAAATATGATTATTTGTGACATCTACCAATAATATGCTATTGAAATCAAAATTAGTTATCCTCGTTGGTTACATAAGTAGTTACGGAGATATACACTTTTGACAATGATAAAGAAAACTGTGCACTTTTTAAGAAAATTTAGTTTAAATTCATAGAAGTTACATAGTAAATACCAATTAGGTTATTATTCTTTGGATATTTATCATGTATTTTATTATAATTATTAAAAATAAGTAGGTATGTTATCTCGTCGTTGAATGAAACATCACATTTATTTTACTGCAAAACTAGGCTTAATTATTCCTTCTAATCTTGCTTTTAATTTGATAATACTTTTCTTAGAACCTCAAAACTAAACTATTTAATAACACTCTAAAACCAGTGCGCAGCTAGTTTGATACCGGTTCGTTAAATTAACGTCCAGAATTATATTTTAGCTTCGAGATTTATGATGATTGAAGTTTTCCACTACGTAGCGTAGTTCAAAGTGTACGAGAAAGTTTTATAAGGGTCCTTGGTGAAACTTTACCGGTTTTTAAATGCATTTCAAGATGGATGGTGTTTTTCATTTAAATTGTTGCAAAGTTTGGCAATTAAAAGAGTTTACAGGAAAATAATGATTAAACTGAAAATGGTTGATTTGTTTTTTTTAATTAACACGTATAAAAAGAGAAGAGATTTTTCAGTTCTTTAGGCCTTCCCCCAAAATTACTATTGTCATTGGGGCAGGCTTATGCACAGTAGTGAAAGATCGTAGACTGATAATGATGATGAATAAAGAGGTATTCTTTTCCGGTAAGAGTTTTGTTACTTGATCTCAGACACCCTCCGAATGACCCAAGCGCCCTTTCTCAAAGTAGGTACATTTTTTATTTAAATTATTATAAGAGCAGTGTGAGAGAAGAAATACAAGTAAAAATTTTCAGAAATTGATATGCACTGGCATAAACAAATACTGTCCCTTAGACTACACAGGCCTAACCATGTAACGGCGTAGTATTAAACTTTGGCAATTATTAAGTCGCCAGCGGTATTTAAGTTAAGCCAAGCTATATCCGGGGCAATTTATTAGCTCTGTCCATTAAGCCACGAATCTGTGTTTAACTACGTTGTTTCCGTATAATTAGACGGTACGTCATATTATAATGAGGCTTATTTTAGCGATAAGAGAGGTAGGGCATAGCGAATCTTCGCTCGTATTGAGCTGCCCGTCCGGGGAAGGACCTCCACCCTATAGAATACCGCAGCCAAATGACCTCCGGGTCGTGTTTCTGCTGGTGAGTAGGGTCTCCGGAGCTCGTGGGGGGTTAGGGTTAGGCCGGCATGGCCGTGGCCACTGACAGGTAACTAACCAGCTACTTGCCAGTTGTCACAGCGACTTGGGCTTCTCTTTAGCTTTCCATCAGGCGTAGGGAAGCCATTATGTCGAGCTACTATAAAAAAAAAGATAAGAGTTTTTATGCCTATACATATGTATGTAATAGGACGAGGAAGATTGGAGACGAGAAGATTGGCTGACCAGATGGCTCATTTGGTAGTAACCTCACCCTTTTTAGCCAAGGGTCGCGAGTTTGATTCTTGCACAATAGAAACATTTGTGTTCTTGAACATGCCAGTTTGTATTGGACTCGGATCTCGGTGCTTACTGTGTATTTATAGACATCATGTATTTATTTATTTACGGAAAGAAATGTATCTTAGTAAGCTTATCGGTTGTCTAGCACCCATAGTACAAGCTTCGGCTTAGTTTGGGGCTAGTTAGCGATGTGTGGCCCAGCGTGGTGTCTTGGGTTATTTATTTATGTCATCACGTATCAAGTGTGAGATAAAACAAGTCCTGGGGCAATTTTCAATTAAAATCAAAATAACCTTTAGGTACTAAGCTACTCGTGTGTTTTTTCAAAATAGTTCTAACAATATTATTATCACATTAAACTTTCCTATACAATTGGCATGAGTACAATAATGCAATAACTGCAACATTGGTCTAGAGGTGCCATTGTTGTAAAGGTATTTGCATTTTTAAGAAAAAGGTTTATTATCATTTAGCACTGTTCCTTTGTTTACACAATTTTAATTCTAAAACGGAGTACCCGTCTATTTTTCTAGTACTTTGCTAACCTTTTAGTTATAGGTACGTCCTTTTGCCAGGACTAAAGGTTTTAATATCACATTTTATTGTATTGGCGTGGATTAAAAGTGCCATTTATCTGGATGTTACTACGTTTATATCGCAATCGCAAACTAAGTTGCCCCGCCCACATCTGGGCCCTCCCGACCGATAAGTGTCGCCGGTCCGGGAGACCGCCGGAACTTTACTAATTAAGAGTTGTCCAGCAACTCGTTACGAATTAGAGACGATTTACACTGAAGTCGATTCGTCGTGGGTACATTGCTTCGCTAGGAAGCAATAGCTTATAGAATACCGCAGTCAAATGACCTCCGGGTCGTGTTTCTGCCGGTGAGTAGGGTTTCCGGAGCTCGTGGGGGGTTGGGGTTGGGCCGGCATGGCAGTGGCAACTCACAGGTAACTGACCAGTTACTTGCCCGTTGTCACAGCGACTTAGACTTCTCTTTCGCTTTCCATCAGGCTTAGGGAAGCCATTATGACGAGCCAACATAAAAATAAAAAAAGGTCGTACATTGCTATCAGTACAAAGAGTTTTTCATAATAGATCTTTCCTTACTTTGGACACGTCGAAAGAATGAAAGAAGACTGTGTAGTGAAGCGGGCATAATTAATTTTGGACGATATGACCAACGCCCTGTTTGAGGGAAGAGGTCGGGAAGGACCTGCGTGAGCTCGGCGTAGATTGTCGGTAGACTGATAGGAGGTGACGCAAGACAGATATCAGAAGCTAATATTCGCTTTGGGTCGCTGCGTCGTCATAGTAAGTTACCCCTAGTAGTAGTTAATAAGTAACCCTCCTTACTTCGAAGCGGCACGGAATATTGTTCCCTGTCTATATTTTATACTAGCTGCTGCTCGCGGCTCTGCCCGCGTGAATATTCGTATAAAACATAGCCTATGTGTTAATCTGATGTACAAACTATATTCCTGTAAAGTTTCGTTAAAATCCCTTCAGTAGTTTTTGCGTGAAAGTGGAACAAACATCCATCCATCTATCCAAACAAACTTTCGCGATTATAATATTAGTAGGATGTATTCATGCACACAAGTTTGTATTGCACGGGGTTTGAACTCATACCCACCCTACCAGAGGCAATTTGTTCGGTGCTAAGCACACAATACATGATTATTACATCAATCATAGATATATAAACAGTTTAGGTAGGTCCTTTATTAATCCTAAATTCTTGAAAACGTAGTAGATATACGGTAAAAAAGAAAACTTAAATAAATCTTATTTTATTAAATAAGTTGAAGGAAAACACGAGCAACAATGTTTTACCTCGTTTGAAAGATAAGACAGAAAATGTTACAAAACTAACAGACCGATCTTATCGGCCGGTCTGCCGGACCGCAGGCGAGAACTTAACTAATTAAAACTTTCGTCCAGTGTCTATATGAGAAAATAGGTTGGATATAACCCATGAAGACAATTCAATAGTGCCAAGTCTATTTTTATATGACCGAGTTAGCAGTAATAATAAAAACGTTTTTTGTTTAAGGTTCTAAGAGGAAGATAGTATGGGGCACTTCAAGTCTAAAGTAAATAGATTTTTAAAGATTCAACAAAGCGCTTGCGATGATCTTGATATTACAAGCGTCTATGGGTTGCGATAACCGCTTACCGGGCCAGGTGGGTGCAATAGGATCGTAAGATCGAATGTCCTTTTAAAATCCAATTCAATTTTAATAACTATTGTGTCTGGAAAAATCTCAGTGGTAGAAATAAAAGTTTGTTTGGATGGTTGTAAGTTCTTGACTTTGTCACACTATCAGACCAGATGGGCTTATAGCCATTTTGTCACCCCAGTGGTATGAAAATAAAAAAAAAACATTATTTTTCATCAAACGGCAGTAGGGTTTACTGGCTGGTGACCGCTGTACCTACACTCAAAAAGTCAAATCTTATGACGGTGGCGGTGATCCATCACCACAAGCTAACAAATCATTGATAGATATTGTTTATTGATGTCCTCATTTAGATTTAAGTGTAACAGACATTTGTTTTACAACTTTATCATATGACAAAAAACTTCCAAAAACGCTATCGGGGACTTATTAGCAAGTGAAACCGGCTCTAACCATCTTATCTTATCAGTCGGTCTGTCGGACCGCAGACAGCAACTTAACTAATTAAAAGTTGTTTCTCTCAGCTCGTTTTGAGGGTTGCGTCTATATGAGACGTTAGGCCATTCCTACATAGTTTCGTAAAGGAATTTAGGTTAAGTCATTATGAATTCGCTTACTCAGATCGTTAACGTAAAGTAACATTCTTTATTTTCAATTTGGGTAAGGTTTCAAGGCATTTGTGGGATATTTTCAATAAGGATTTTGGATGCTGTTGTAGAATTGGGCCTTGAAATGCCTGTCGACCTAACATTTGGACCTCACGACCGCTTACCAGATGGAGTGAGGTCATCCTGAACGCTTTTGTTATATAAAGAAATCTATAAATAAACAATAATCAATTGCTCCGATCCCAAAGTAAGTAGCTTAAGCACTTGTGTTATGGGTATCAGAACCCCAAAGGTACCATGTACTTAAATACAAACACCCAGACACGGAACAAACACATACGTTCATCATACGAATGTTTGTCCCGGGTGGGAATCGAACACGACCCTTGGTTCAGAAGGCAGGAGTCACTACCAATTGAGCCACCGAGCCAGTCAAATAAGTTACGTATTTACAAACATACAGAGAGACAGTTCGTTGACACCCGTTAGTATAGCACTGTAAGCATTGGTACTGCACCTGATGTCCCTAGTCGTGTCAAACTGTCGTCCCATTGGATTATAGGGGTTAAATAAACAAGGAATGCAGCTGTTTTTGGGTAATTAGAATGCCGGGATAGAGAAGTTTAAAATTGATGATCCACGAACAAAGGTACATTTTAATATGAGTATAATTCGCTAAAGATTCAACTTTGTTTTTGACATTATATTGTCCATCTGCTCGGCAAAAGGCCTCCCCTAAGTTTCTCTACAGCTCTCGATTACTTATCTCAGAACAACACGATAATCATGAAATGAGATAGAGTGATCCTATTCTAAGTTCGAAAACCACACGAAAAACTATACGAATACGATTGGCTCGGTAGCTCAATTGGTAGTGACTCTAGTGACCCCTGCCTTGTAAACCAAGGGTCGTAAGTTCGATCCCCACCCCGGACAAACATTCGTGTGATGAACATTTGTGTTTGTTCCGTGTTTAAAGTATTTTTTAATTATATATTTGTGGTACCTTCGTTGTTCTGATACCTATAACACAAATGTATATTTTTCATATACTATACCTATCTACAACTTTATTACGTCATTGCATTTTAGAGCACACAGTGACATGAAATGTACTATTAGGTGTTTGTGTTATAAAAAAGCAATCTAATAGATTGACCAGACCACGTATTACATATTCATATTCATTTATTTATTGCATCACATATGTGTTAAGTATAAAGGTCTTAATTAGGTTAGGTAAACATATGGGCCCTGGAAGGGCGCGGCAATTAGTGTTATTTATACATATTATTCTAATAATAAAAATTTAAATAAATTACAAACTACATTATACTTAAAGCTAGACTCCAAATCAGTAATGAGTTGACTAGACGAATTTAAATTCCCCGGAATAGCATAGTATTAATAGTATATTATCAGATTAAATACAATTAAATTAACATTAAAGTGCCTTCCAAAGAATGCCTTCATTTTAAAATTATAAAAAGCTATAAAATATAACTGCACATAGGAGCCTTAACACTGAACGAATGGACATTAATCTTGCAGGGAGCGGACGTATGTACGTTCTAATATTACGCGCTAAAAACTACTGCGCTGCCCGGTACTGAAATAGTTTTACACTTTGAAGTGGTGTTGACAGTTCGGACTAGTCATTGAGTTACAGAAGCGACACTCACTGTTGATGAACTAGTTCGTTTTTAAATATTAGGAGAGAGTCTAATATTAGTTTTTAACTTAGAAAATAATCTGGGAACGGTACAACGTTAGCATGTAAATTGATTTGTGTGGAGTTATTTTATAAAGGGTGTGAAGATAATTAATTAAAGTCTATATTAATAAGGGATATGGGATGTACGAGTAAAGCGACCTATCATCTTTTCGCTCCCAGCCACTCTCATCTGTCCAGGGTGCAGCCTGCTGAATAACGAAGGAGGCTGTGGCAACCGACTTGTGGCGGTATAACCATCACGATTGAAGGCGCAGCATTATCGGCCTGTAGATGACGGGCAGCAGCGTCATGGGTATAACCACCAGGTGTTTGCCCAAAGTGGTGACCAACTGAAGAGGGTAATGCCTAGCAGTGGACTGCGATGGGCTGATGATAATGATGGAAAGCGAAAAGAAAACGCAGGCTTTTGTAGAAAGATTATCCATCGACACCTCATATTTATCTTCATATAGGGGATCTAGCCTATCCTAAATTATGGCGTCAAGGACTAAGGTCTTTCAACTACAGGCTAGTCCATCGCAGGGCATAGGTACTCGTTCCGGTGACGCTGCCGCCCGTTATCGGTCTGTGGTATTAAGCTACGCCTTCATCATCATCATCAGCCTTTAGCAGTCCCCTGCTGGACATGGCCTTTCCAGCTGAGGGCAAACATCTGGAGGATACACCCATAATCGCCACGCTGGGCAGGTGGGTTGGCGATCGCAGGGCGTAGCTTCTCGCTCCGGTGACGCTGCTGCCCGTTATCGGCCTGTGGTATTAAGCTACGCCTTGAATTATGATGGCTATACCGCCACCAGTCGGTTGCCAGCGCCTCGTTTGTTATTCGGCAGGATGCACCACGGGCAGGTGATGTTGGCTTGGAGCGAAAAGATGTTAGGACTCTCCCTTACATCCCATCAGCTACGCCTTCAATCGTGCCATACCGTCATCAGTCGCTTTTCATCAGCAGTAAACTAGATGCTTTGGTGCGCTAAATATAAAAGATCTACATCACAAGAATTATTCTAGAATTCCACGAAAACTTAAACCTAACTGCATTAGGGGTAATCCTTTTAGTTTTATACAACACCTGCCACGGAAATATACGAGTGTTAAAGACAGTTAAAAGTTTAGTGGAGCAGAGAGCTTACGCTTAGCTCTCCATTTTCTAAACTTTGCTAATTTTAACTACTTAGGTATGTGCGTAATCTCCTGACCGAATTTCGACCACAAAGGACTATTTCTGAGAGCACGCAGGAGATATTGAAGTACACAAGTGTGTCATAATCATCATCAGCCTATGTCAAACCAGTAAGCATAATCTTCTTATCTATACTTATAATAAATCTGTAGAGAAGTCAATTCTGTACATGAAATATATTTTCAAAATAACTATCAGGGGGTGATTAGAGATTGATACTGATGCCAAAAATGCAGTCAGTAAAATTTTTGTCTGTCTGTCTGTATGTTCGCTATAAAAAAAAACTACTGGACGGATTTAACGAAACTTGGTACGGTTATTATTCATACTCCTGGGCAGGTTATAGTATATTTTTCATCACGCAACAATCAATAGGAGCAGAGCAGTAACGGGAAAACGGGAGAAAATTTTATCTGTATGTTTGATTGCGCATCACGCGAAAACTACTGCATGGAATTAAACGTGCTTTTCACCAATGTATTGCTAGACGTGTATCTTAAAATTTAAGTACTATTTTATGGAAGTCCGCTATTTTTTAAATCCGATATCCAAGCGTGCGACGCCGCCGGCACAGCTAGTGCATAATGTTTGTTTGTCCTGTGAACACAACTGGTCGTCAAAATAGTAGGCGAAGTTACTAGAAGTCATTTCTAGAGCTGAAAGCTTGAAATATTTCTTTAGGCTGTTGAATAATCAGCTTAAATAATAAAATCGCCAATTCAGGTTATGCAGCAGGGCGATTACGGGTAAATGCTCCAGATGTTTGATCAAAGTGGCGAACAACTGGTGAGAATTATGTCCAGCAGTGAACTGTATTAAGCTGATGATGATGAACAAAAAAAAGCTACCCAAAGGCACTATTCCACGAGGACAAAGAAACATGCACATTTCTCTCTATATCCAGTACCTTCGTCTCAGACGTGACAATATCGAACAGAAATATACCCGCAAACTTTGTAAAGTTACGAAAGAATTTCTTGTTATTTGTTCCTGTTTGGAAGTCAATTTTGGTAGTTGGAACTTAGCTTATTTCCCAGAGGGGGGAAGGGGGGCGGCACCCACATTCTAGTAAACGGATTTAAAGATTCTCGCAAGCTTGCGGATTGAGAAGATAACCGTGTTATTGAAAAAGTGGCTTCATTGTATGAGGCACTTTCATTTTTGATCGACAAAGCAGGCATTGCTTTGTAATTTGTCAACATTATTTCCTAAATAAATTTTAAAAAACGTGTTATAAGTAAAAGAGGTTCCTTTTGTATTTGAAAAATACCTTCAAATAGTAGGTAGTGTGAATTTAAATAATCTTTGTCAGACTTTAAGCCGAAGCAACAGCCTATTGCAGTCCACTGCTGGACATAGTCCTCTCCAGTTATTCACCACTCAAAGCAAACTTCTGGAGGATATACCCATAATCGCCACGCTGGGCAGGCGGGTTGACGATCGCAGGGCGTAGCTTCTCGCTCCGGTGACGCTGCTGCCCGTCATCGGCCTGTGGTATTTAGCTACGCCTTCATTTGTGATGGTTACACCGCTACCAGTCGGTTGCCAGCGCCTCGTTTGTTATTCGGCAGGATGCACCACGGGCAGGTGAGGTTGGCTTGGAGCGAAAAGATGATAGGCCGCTCCCTCAAAGGCACTAAAATATCATAATACGCCTATTGAGGCGTATTATAATAAATTAGTGCCTATAATATAACTATGTTATTAAAACGTACAACCCTGGGCCGCACAGCGCCATCTAATCCCAAGCTAAGCCGGAGCTTGTACTATGGGTACTAGACAACTGATAATTACTTTGATAGGTACATTTTTATTGAAGCGTTTTTAATAAGCCATTCTTTCTTTCTTACATTTACCCCCGGCTTATCACACCAGGTAAACCTAATGTCGACTAGCACTCCCTAAAACTAATCCCTTCTTTGCATTCTATTGTATAAATTAAAATACATAATACCTAATTGTGATTTCATGAACCTCATTATTCCAGAATTAACGCTGAATAATTTAGTTTGTAGACTTCGCATTGTGGTTTTTGTTTTGTTTTAACCGCTGACGCAAAAAGACGGGTGTTATATGTTTGACATGTTTGTCTATATGTGTGTATTTATCTGTCTACCTATAAGACCACCCCATTTCATCCCTTAGATTAAGATACCTACGGGATTTCTTCTAAGAAGAAGACGACTAAAGGAATATCAGGAAACGGGTAGCAGGATTCATTTTCATCATCATCAGCCTATCGCAGTCCACTGCTGGACATAGACCTCTCCAGTTGTTCACCAATTTGTTTGGTCAGTTACCTGTCAGTTGCCACAGCCGTGCAGGCCCAATCCTAACCCCCACGAGCTCCGGAAACCCTACTCACCGGCAAAAACACGACCCGCAGGTCATTTGGCTGCGGTATTCTATAGGGAGGTACTTCTCCGGACGGGCGGCTCAATCCGAGCAAAGATTCGCTATGCCCTACCTCTCTTAACCAATTAATTTGCCCAAAATCACAACACAATGCGTCACCGTACCTCTTCTTCTTCTTCTTTTCGTGTCGATAGCAACAAAAATAGTTTAAGCCCTCCGTGACCAAAACTCCGCCACACGAACAGCATTTTTAGTAGCAAGCACAAGGTCCTCTCGCGTACATCTGTCCGGACAAGCAGGACAGTCCAAGAGGTGAGTCATGGTCTGTGGGATCGCGCCACACTCACACCGATTTTTATTTACATCTATATACCCCCGTACTCGTACCTCTTGATACTCAAGATCGAATTTTGTCACGTGAATAAATTCTACCGGTTTTTAGATACCACCTAGAACCAGGAATGTGCCCGTAGGCATCTCTGGAATCCGCCCTGAGCCGTGGCGTTTGATCCGAAGGGTCCGGTGACATAGCCGAGACCTTTTAAGTTGGCTCAGTTTACGGGAAAGGGCGGTATCTGTTTAAAATTCTGCCGCAGTACCGATTTGGTAATTGAAATATTTCGTGAGTGACTCTCAAACTTTAGCGTTTATAGGACGGCTTATTATGGTGAACCCTGATTCCAAGATTCAATTCGTGTAACATTACATTTAATGTTTTGTAGTTACTTTTTTTATAGTAGGTCGACATAATGGCTTCCCTACGCCTAATGGAAAGCGAAAGGGAAGCCCAAGTCGCTGTGACAACTGGCAAGTAACTGGTCAGTTACCTGTCAGTTGCCATTGCCATGCCGGCTAAACCCTAACCCCCCACGAGCTCCGGAAACCCTACTCACCAGCAGAAACACGACTATGCCCTACCTCTCTTAACCGTACTTACTTCGCTTGATTGCTATTAGGATTGTATTACTATATATGTATGTATATGTTGTTTATATTTATTATCTAGCGTAAATTCCGATTCAGTTGATAGCTCACCCCATCTTTTATTTTTTAACTATCCTCTACTAGGGTAGGGTATCAACTTAATCTTAGGAGATTGTCTGGAAGACATCGCTTATAGCGATACGGCCGCCTAAATTGTGCAATTTCAGTATCTACTGTACCTAGTTTTAACTCAACTGTATGGTCCGCAATAAAACATACCTTTCTATCTCTACTTCACGATGAATAAGTAAATGCACGAAAATATTTTGATGCATTTTCTTATTATGTTAAAAGAATATTTATTTCTCATTTAAAACCATACCTACAGTCACTTACACGAGAAATTATTAATTAATGTGGGTTTGTAAGTTATTCCCTTATAAACTTAGATACCTAAATAGGTACTCGTACTAAGAAAAGCTTAAACTAAAAACGAACTAAAACAGCCTTAACAGAAGCGATTCAACCAAAGTGAAGTTAAATTGCTCCGGTATAAAGTAACAGTGCGAAACTCGGATGTCTAAACTAAACTTAAAGTGCATTTGAGTGAAACTGAACCACCCAGTGTCTACTTTCAAACTGTTAGTTTTCAGGCTGTGTACTGACAATAACATTGACACTGTTCTGGTTTTAAAAAGGATATTGGTTTAAGTTTTGTATCAAACTGCCAAGGTGCGGGTGTGAAAAGTTTTTGTAAAAAAATCGTGGATATACTGGCATGTTTCTGCTTGTTTTTATTTTTTAGAAAAGAAGAAAATATATTTTTCTTTTGTTTCAATCTTTATTGCACAATAGAATAAAAATAAAACAGAAGGAGGGACATGGCGCCGGTAAAATAAACTGTTAAAAGCTTTCTAAAATAATGAAAATGGTTGGCAGTTTTATATATTTCATAGTGTATATTTATATATTAATTTTCTTTTGTTTTCAACTTGTCGATTGGCTTTCGCGTGCACCTATATTCTGAAATTGATTTTATTTCATCGAGACATTTTTCCAAATATTTTATTTCTGAGCTGGCTTCTTTATTTAAGAATGAGACTTCTGTCTCTATCAATTTTAAACTAATATGTCTGAATCTAAAGTTTAAAATTGAACACAAAAGAGCATCATAATTGTGTTTTTAGTTAACCATTGTAGTTCTAAAGTAAGAAATAAATTAAAAACATTGAATTGGACTTTAGAACGTCTTACTATGTTTGACCATATCATCAGTCAAAATACACAATTTAAAAAATATTATGACCAAATTTAGATCGACCTAATATTTCTTAAGAATTCTATTTTAGTATCAAAGGTGGGTGTACGTAAGTAGTATCTAATAAAACATTTCAATTAAATTCTAACTAGAGACCAGTCGGATGTCTTTCGAAAGTTCACTGCGTTCGGAGCAAGTTAATTTGAGTTTGTTTCGAGTGTTTGAAGAGCTCTCGAAGTTTCATTCACTACCTACATGTGAGACCCACGCTTTAACCACTTTAGGCGTATTCTTGGTATCCAACCTTAGTTAATAATCCCAAGACTTGCCACACTAAGCTACATAGCGCCATCTAGTTCCAAATTCAGCCGAGTCTTGTACTATGGGGAGCTGTAAAACATTTATTTTGTATCGCCCATACAACGAATTACCCATAATCACCCTAGCGTGGCGATTATGGGTAAATCATCCAGGTGTTTGTCCAAAGAGCGAAATGGCATCAGCAGGTAGATAGCTAGTTATAAGATGAACGTTCCTACAAAAATCTAAAATTAAATTATCTGACTTACCAGTAACAAACGTGATTCCATTATTCCTGAAACAAAAGAACGAATTCATAAATTTCATTTCATCATCATCATCAGTCTACAAACATCCACTGCTGGCCATAGGACTCTCTCAATGACATTGTCATTTGGAGGGATTTTGCCTTAGTCACCACGTTTGGCGGACGGGTTGTTAAATAAATATCAGACAACATCACATACATTGCTCCGATCCCAAAGTAAGTAGCTTAAGCACTTCTGTTATGGGTATCAGAACAGCGAAGGTACCACAAATAAATACTTAAATACAAGTTTAACACCCAGACACGAAACAAAGACAAGTTCATCACACGAATGTTTGTCCCGGGTGGGAATCGAACCCACGACCCTTGGTTCAGAAGGCAGGGTACGGTACTTTGACACAATGAAGACATTGAGCGCGTTAGTATTGGGCATTGGACAGTCATAGGACGCAAAGTTGAATCCAATGTGTGGCCGCGGCATAAAACATAATAAATGCATAAAAAATACTAATCAAATCAGAATTAGCTACACTACTTACCACAGATTCGAGGACTAAAAAGTCAGTCCAAGATAAAAGTGCATACCAAAAGTCTCACAAAAGATGTGAAAAACCCTTTTATTAAATAACATAATGCAAATGGTAAGTGCATTCCCGTGTAGCTGCAATTTATATGCACAAGGGAGGCGGTGTAATTTCATAAACTTATTTTTCATTGTTACGGCAGAATGTAACCTGCTTTTAGCAAAATACTTTATGTACTTGGACGCATATTACATTAACATTTGATGGAAGAAGATTGATGTAACTGTACTGGGTTATTATGAGCTTTTTAAACTGAAATAACTGAAACAGTTGTGTAAATGTTCGTCTTGGCCTCCCTCTTCCTCTTTTGCCTTCTATTTTACCTTCTATTACAATTTTCATACGTGTGTCATGAAAGTTAATGTCATGACGTACAAGGAGTTGAAGGCGCTGGCGGAGTCCAGGGAGGAGTGGAAGTTGCTCCACCGACAAGAGCAAAGCTCTTAAATTTAGTATTAGTAACTGAACCAGCGGCGTCGCACGCGTGGATATCGGATTAAAAAATAACGGACTTACATAAAACGATGCCTAAATTTTAACACCCCTAGCAATACATTGGTGAAAACCGCATTAAATTCGAAAGCGAACGAGAAGGCCGAGTCGCTGTGACAACGGGCAAGTAACTGGTCAGTAACCTGTCTGTTATCACCGTCATGCCGGCCCAATCTTAACCCCCCACGAACTCCGGAAGCCCTAGCCCTAAGCCCGGAGGTTATTTGGCTAGGTGGGAAGTCCCACTTCTAAAAAGGCCTATGTCCAGCAGAGGATGATGCACACCTTTTTTTATAATAGCTCGACATAATGGCTTATCTACGCCTGATGAAAAGCGAAAGAGAAGCCCAAATCGCTGTGACAACTGGCAAGTAACTGGTTAGTAACCTGTCAGTTGCCACAGCCATGCCGGCTCAACCCTACCCCACACGAGCTCCGGAGACCCTACTCACCAGCAGAAACATGACCCGGAGGTCATTTGGCTGCGGTATTCTATAGGGTGGAGGTCCTTCCCCGGACGGGCGGGCGGCTCAATTCGAGCGAAGATTCGCTATGCCCTACCTCTCTTATACAATGAGTGATAACTTCACAAAACCTATTTCAACTGTCCCTGTACTGTAAAATAATTTGAACAGTTAGTTTTCCTTTAGCTTTTACCAACGACAGCCATTGTATACAAATAACGCCTAAAGCTAAAAGGGCGTCTCAGCTCCACTATCAAAGAGTTTCATATTAAATTCCAGTAGCAGTGCAAAACGGGGAGTGTCTTGATAACATTTCTATCGCAACAGAAATGTTTATAAGGTTTGTACCGAGGAGATACCGTCCGCTAAGTAGGTGGAATGAAGATGGCTTGCTATCAGACCGCAGTCTTGGTAGAGATTTTTTTATAGTAGCTCGACAGATGGAAAGCGAAATAGAAGCCAAAGTCGCTGTGACAACGGGCAAGTAACTGGTCAGCTACCTGTCAGTTTTTTTTAAAGAGGGGAATGCATTAGGCACCTTCATGCCGTCTCCGGGGGGAGGCGGCATGGTGTGTGGGACACACACCTCACAAAAGGGAGGGCATAACAGTGGGCAGCAAGTTGCAGGGACACGGGTAGCGCCGAAGCATACGGCCATATCCCTGCCTGCCCTGGCCAGCCGCAGATGATAAGCGGCCGGCACTCCTGGTCCGGGGAGGGCAAATACCCCTACCCCCAACCTCAACCCCCCACGAGCTCCTGAAAACCTACTCACTGGCAGAAACACGACCTGGAGGAGCTATTACAGCAATGTACAGGGGCTCCCCTCCGCTACGGCTGATAGAAAGCGAAAGAGGAACAGCAAGTTATCATTGTGACAACAGGCAGAGAACAAAACCATTTATTTGCCGACCCATGAGATGATGAGAGATCTTCCGTGTGGTACACATTTCTTCTTTTTCCGTAAAAAAAAAATATCCACTATGCCACGCTGGGCCACACAGTGCCATCTTATTCTATACTGTTCTATACTAAGCGAACGTTTGTACTAGTACAAAAAAGTAAGTCAGTAATCAGTTGTCTATATAACACATTTGATAAAATACCTACTTACCTACCTAATCTATTTTACACTTGGTTTCGGTCCAGCGATAGAAGCGGTTCAGCCATCATTTACAGGAAACCTTGGACTGAAGATGTTTTGCATCACGGTATATAAAGAACTTTCCGGAATATAAGAGGAATGGTATGGTAATGGCAATGGCTGCTTATTAGGCTGAAATGTATGTAGGGCTTGTATCGCGGAAGATAACCATCCAGTAAGTCGGTTTGATGGAAACGGCCTCTTGTCACACCGACAGGACTGACACATGGAAATCAGCTAGTTTGTCCTTTTGATCAAATGAACGGTATGTAAGGAAGTCATCATCTTTTCGCTCCAAGCTATTCTCATCTTCAAGTGGTGCCTCCTGTCGAGGTTCCGGAAACCGACTGGTACCGGTATATCCTTTACGATGGAAGGCGTAACTTAATACCTCAATTTCTGCTCTCTCCGTGACCCAAAGGTTGACTGGTAGAGAATGCACCTAGCATTAAGTTCGCCCTTTGTTCCACTTTGTGCAATAAAGTTTAAATAAATAAATACCACAGGCCGATAACGGGCAGCAGCGTCACCGGAGTGAGAAGCTACGCCCTGCGATACCCAACCCGTAACGCTGGGCGTCGCAATTATGGGTAAAGCCTCCGGATGTTTGCCCCAAAGTCGCGAACAACTGGCGATGGAAAAGATAATAGGTCGCACTCTTACATCCTTCGGCCCTTACAGCCAGTATTCAAGGTACACGACGGTGTGACTAACAGCCGAATGCCTTCGTAGTACTGAGAGAGTAAATTTTACTTTGAACGTAGAGTACGACATTTTGTCTGCCTCATAATGTAGATAATGTTTACACGGAACGTAAACATTGTAACCCAGCACATGTTTATCAATAAACATTACTGTTATTCCATTTTCTTGTTTATTTTCATTCGGTTGAATAATACAAATTAATTCCAAAATGTTGGGTTTATGTAAATATTGTTATTTTGTTGTCGGAAATTAAAACTTGAAAGCTTCACCGGACATGCTTGTATTATCTCTGCTGTTTCGATTAACTTGAAGATAATTTTAATAAAAAGGAAATAAGACGTTAAGAGAGGTAGGGCATAGCGAATCTTCGCTCGAATTGAGCTGCCCGTCCGGAAAAGGACCTCCACCCTATAAAATACCGCAGCCAAATGACCCTCGGGTCGTGTTTCTGCTGGTGAGTAGGGTTTCCGGAGCTCGTGGGGGGTTAGGGTTGGGCCGGCATGGCAGTGGCAACTGACAGGTAACTGACCAGTTACTTGCCAGTTGTCACAGCGACTTGGGCCTCTCTTTCGCTTTCCATCAGGCGTAGGGAAGCTATTAGGTCGAGCCACTATAAAAAAAAAGACGATGTATCAGATTGTGTTCAGGGGTAGTGATGCTGCCTTTTTTTATAAAAAGAGCCTTCAGGATGACTTCACTCCACTTGATGGTAAGCGGTCGTGAGGTCCAAATGTTAGGTCGACAGAAACATTAGGACAAACCCACCGTGCCTGTCGCCCTTACCCTGAAGGTACCCTTTACATACTGGTCATGGTACAAACCCCCCACAGTACAAGCTATCACCAACCCACCTGCCACGCGTGGCGATTCTGGGTAAAGCCTTCAGCAGCTCAATTCGCTATGCCCTACCTCTCATCTTAGCAAATATGGGAATACCGAAGAGCAAGATAAATACTCCATTGTAGAACTGACAAAGGTATTAATATGAGCTAGTATATGCTGTTAGCATCCATCAGGGAACACGTGGCTGCATGTGTACAAAGCAAATGCTCCCGAGCGGGATGTGGCGCGCAATATTGTAGAGTGCTCGCTTACCCTTCCGCGGAGCGGGTCGGACGCGGCCTCGCTGACAGCGTTTCAAATTATAATCAATATTAGATGGAATCTCGTCTAAACCTTTATCTTATTTACTTATTTATTTAACCTTTATTGCACATACAAATTGTACAAAAGGCGGATTTTATGCGTAGGCATTCTCAACTAGTCAACCATTAGACTAAGCAGAAACAGTAAGAAGGTAGTGTGCTATAAATAAATCTTATTCGTGTGATTTCCGGACTTAAAATAGGACTACCCCATCTCATCCCTTGGATCAGGAAGTGGGCAGCATCATTACCTGGGTACAAATAAAACCAACAGCGATCACCAACTCGCCTGCCTTTTGGCCGTTCCCTTATATTACTTTGGTCGTCTTCTCCCATGGAATAAAAAGGGGTGGTCCTGTTCTAAATCTGAAAACCACACGGACGACAATATCTCATAACCATTCTGATCCTTTGTTTGTGCATAGACTCATGCACTTTAATTATCTGCTGCTTACTTGGCTAGATTCTTTAAAAATTTACTACATCAGCTGACAAATGAGCAGGAGAGTAACAATACTATGGGACTCAAAGGACACTTATAATTATAAAATGAATGTCCCTTGACACATCTCCATTCTCGTCTCGACCCCAAAAATCGCTTTCACTCAAACCGCAGCCTAACCGCGGCGCATACACTCCTTAATAATACACAACGATAAGATGTTCGCGACTACTTTCTGTAATCCTTTCCCCGACATCGGCTAACGCCTCCATTTTATTAACATTTCCATAGGATCTCAAACTCTTTTGTTACAGAGACTACTTTCTACATCACTTCCTTATTCTCGAAAAAAAATGATCTATCCATGAAAACTTACGGCAACGACAAGTCTCGACGCGTTATACTGAATATGGGATATGCAAGTAGCATCGTATGTCCTCTGAGCTTATCCTTCGTGCCCCGAGTGGTAAGCGCACACACATTTGCTCTCTGCATGATCCAAAGGTTAACTAGTAGAGAATGCTCCTAGCATTAAGTTCGCCTTTTGTACCATTAGATAGATAGATAGATAGATATTCTTTATTGCACAAACATGAACATTTACAGGAAAGAGTATACAAACATATCGTAGGTACAATGTAGGCGGTCTTATCGCTGGGAGCGATCTCTTCCAGACAACCTTCAGGTAGAGGACAATTGCTAAAGAAAAGGGAAGGCAGTGCAAACGGTGAAAAGTAAGATAAAATAAATAATATATTATATACATAAAATAAAATAAATAATACAATATATACACAAATACATATTTAAAATAAACATAAAACTAGATAGATATATAAATATATATATATATTTCTATAAATACAATAATAATTATAAATATAATAGATTAAGTTATAATAATATTATATAACTAATTGGCACAATAAACAGCTTAAAGAAAGGAAAAGGAAGACAACAGAACAAAGAGTAAAGGACAGAGATTTTAAAGAGACAGCAAATAACTCGTTACACGAGATTTGAACACTGGAAGTGTTTTTGTGCAATAAAGTTTTAAATAAATAAATAAATAAGCGCGAGGGCGCGAATCTCTCCAATGGTGAATGCTCCAAAGAGTTATTCTAACTAATCCCATCCTCTCCTTTCCTCTCCCGTTGTCAAAGGCGCTCCGTACCATTAAGTCTTGGAATGCCCTTCCAGCTCATGTGTTTCCTTCCTCTTACAATCCGGCGTTCTTTAGGCGGGGTGTGAAACGGCATCGCAGTGGGCCGTCTGGGTGAGGGCAACAGGCGCAATGGGTTTGTTCTATTATGCTTGTCGACTTAACTTTTGGACCTCACGACCGCTTACCATCAGGTGGAGTGAGGTCATCCTGAACGCTCTTTTTATAAAAAAAAGACCCCCGTCGAGTTTCCATTGGAGCACTAGAGGTAGCGAACAACATTTGAA
The DNA here is from genome assembly GCA_031163375.1 of Conogethes punctiferalis. Lineage (NCBI taxonomy): Eukaryota > Metazoa > Arthropoda > Insecta > Lepidoptera > Crambidae > Conogethes > Conogethes punctiferalis. The sequence continues at coordinate 2,504,891 of CM062102.1, forward strand.
AAACGGCAACGTACAAAACTAAGTACCTATTAGCATAGTTTTAGTGCCTTTGCTATAATAACTTTTATATTACAAGGCCGTAATTTTCGTTGAAGAGTCTGTGTTCATTTTAATAAAGCATGTTTTATTTACTTCACTAGTAATTAACAATTCTTCAGGCTTTTCTGAGTGATGTAATGGGGCTCGTTGCTCGTTAGCAAATAAAATATTACATTGTCAGGCTCGGTGGCTCATTTGGTAGTGACCTCTGCCTTTGGAGCCAAGGGTCGTGGGTTCGATTCCCGCACAGTGCAAACATTTGTGTTCATGAACATGTCTGTTTGTATTGGTCTGGGTGTGTTCTATGTATAATATGTATTTATTTACAAAAAAAAATGTATCCAAGTAAGTTTATCAGTTGTCTAGTACCCATAGTACAAGCTTCGGCTTAGTTTGGGGCTAGATGGCGCTGTGTGGCCCAGCGTGGCATGTCTTGGGTCATGTCTTGGGTTATTATTGTTGTGTTAACTGCTTTGTTTGTTTATTGGTAGTACCACGGAGCAAATACATTGCTTCGTGGGTAGTACCCGAGCGTCGCCTAAGGGTCAATTCGCACCAAATGGAAAAATGCTCGCGCACTTTCATGATATCATTGAATAATAAACTGTATTAGCATTGACATAGGTTCAAAATACGACGCAAACAGCAAGCGTCAAGTTGCGTGCTGGAGTTTTAGTTTCCGTTTGGTGTGAACTGACCCTAAGGATAAAGAGATTTGGATGACTAGCGACAAGCCGTAAACGCGAGGCAACGAGCCGTATGCGTGGAAATGGCGAGCCGTAAACGTGGGGACGATGAGCCGTATAAGTGGGAATAGCGAGGCGTGAACGTGGGGACGATGAGCCGTATGAGTGGGAATGGCGCATCGTTAAGCGCGGGGACGACCAGTCTTATGAGAGAGGTCGACGAGCCGTAAGCACAGGGATTGGGAGCTGTAAAGTGTGGGGATGACGACGCATATGTGCGGGATTGTCGAGCCGTAAGTGCTGGGACGATGAGCGTTAAGCGCGGGGACGGCGACCTGTATGATAGGGATCGACGAGTAGTAAGCGCGGGGATGGGAAGCCGTTACGTGTGGGGATTTCGAGGCGTATGCGCCGGGTCAAGGAGCCGGGTCCAACGAGTAGGTAGTAATCGCGGCGACGAACAGTCGCAAAACCGAGGATAATGAGCCGTAAGGTTGGGACAACGAGCCGTAAGCGTGAGGTTGACGAGCCGTAACCTTGGGGACTAGTCTTAAGTGGACACCACACTGTAAAACAGTTGAGTTTTACGGTGAGACAAAAGACGATATAGTTTCCGAGTTTACCCTATAAAAATGCTGTCGCATCTTTCTTTATGAGCCATAATGTAAAAAAATACAACATTTGGAGATACTTACGCGAAGTGGACACGCCCTTTTTCATAAGATACAGTTGTTGAATCTGTAACAAAAGGAAAATACGTTAAAAACTCTTCATTAATTAATTTTTATTTCATCATCAACAGACTATAGCAGTCCACTGCTGGACATAGGCCTCTCCAGTTGTTCGCCAATTAGAGCAAACTTCTGGAGGATATACCCATAATCGCCACGCTGGGCAGGCGGGTTGGGATCGGAATTTTTATTTATTTCATCTCTATTACAAAATAAAAATAATAATATATTATCGTATCCGGAGTGAGGAGCTACAACCTGCGATTAACCCGCCTACCCAGCATGGTGATTATGAGTAAGCCTCCAGATGTTTCCCCAAAGCGGAAAACTATTGGAGATGCCTATTTTCAGCAGTGGATATGTATGTCTATGTATTGTACAATCTCATACCTGACACTTCATACTTCATACTATATCACACACTTCCTTTCGTTAACTTTACAAAAAAAAACCCTTTTACTTAAGTTTCATCAATAGTCCTTCATCTCAAATATTACTACATGCACTCTGTTCCAAAATTACAAACTTAATACCCAGACGGCTTCTGAACTAAAAACAATTTACAAGTCCTGATGATGATAAAGATATAAGCTGACGATGATAATGATGATGACTATAAAAAATCTGTTAAATAATTTATCTGGTTGGCGCATCGAGTTACATGTTGTATCCAAAATATACATTTTTTTTTAAATAACCCAAGACATGCCACTCTGGGCCACACAGCGCCACCTAGCCCCAAACTAAGCCGAAGCTTGCACTATGGGTACTAGACAACTGATAAACTTACTTAGATACATTTTTTTTTTGGAAATAAATACATGTATTATACATAGAAAACACCCAGACCTATACAAACAGACTGTGCGGGAATCGAACCCACGACCCAGCCACCGAGCCTGTCACTGCTCATGACATTAATAATGATCTATCATTTTACACATGAATAAACACGTAATACCGTTACATTTTTTAATCATTCATTCATTGAGTGAATTCGAAAGGGCAACAATTGAACTGCTTTGTTTTGAGCATAACATTTAAATGCACATAGTTTTAATTTTAAGATACAATATCGCATTAGGTATAAGCCTGTAAGGATGTTGTATAATAGGGTTTAAATAAATAAATAAATAAATTTTTCTATACTTATCTCATTCGTAAGAAAACATTTCCCCTAAAGCCGAGATGTACGAAATTAATGATACATATAAGTATATCACAGAGACTTATCAAATAATGCAACATTTTCCTTAGTCAAATAATTTATACGGCAAATATTTGCTTTGTCGGTAAACGTCGGTCGTTACACAAACGGAGTATGCTTACATAAGTTGTAATTAAGTACCTAAGTAAGCATTCGTGTTTGAGTGTTGGGTTCGATGAGTCAACATCTAATAAACTGTCAAGGAAAAATGTATTGTTATTTTGTTCTTCTATTTTTAGGGTACCGTAAAGAGAAATGTCCTTGTGATTTAGAATAGAACCACCCCATCTTTTTTTTATGCAAGAGGCGGCAGACGAGCAAGTGTGATGCCTGATGGTAAGCAGTCGACAACGTCATCTTTTCGCTCAAAGCCAACCTCACCTGCCCGTGGTACATCCTGCCGAATAACGAGCGAGTCGCTGGCAACCGACTGGTGGCGGTATAACCATAACAATTGACAGCGTAGCTAAATATCACAGGCCGATGACGGGCAGCAGCGTCACCGGAGCGAAGAGCTACGCCCTGCGATCAGCAAACCCGTCTGCTCAGCGTGGCGATTATGGGTATATGGGAGCACATGTCCAGCACTGGACTGCAATAGGCTGATGATGATAAAATGACTTAGATACTTTTTTGGTAATAAATAAACATTATACACAGCGTACACCCAGACCAATGCAAACAGACATCAGACATGTTTATGCACAGAAATGTTTGTGACGTTTTACATAATTATCAAGTACATGTTCAAAATTAACTTGTGCTTTTTGCGCATTCGTAGCCGTTCTATCCTTGATACATTTCTACGTTTTCGTTTCTCAAATAAAGTGACCCTTATCGCACATTTCTGTCTGTCTATCAAGATCCTTTGTTCATAAAAACGTCAAGTTATCAAGTTGAAATTGGTATCAAATATTCAGATCAGCATACCACGTAAAAATACTGTAGATAAAATAAAATAAAATAAAAATAAAATAGTTTATTTCAGCAAATAGATTCACTAGTAATACTTTTGCACGTCAAACTTTTTTCCTACCAGCACTTCGACGTGTAGCCTGCTGAGAAGAAGTGCCGCAACAAACTCAACAGTTAGCCTTTTTTAAAATATATAATACAATACAATAATATCGTTTTAAAAGCGCAAGCGAGCAGACTATCATGTCCATGTAATATTGTCATCCATATAATCTTGTACTTTATAATAACCTTTTGACATTAAAATGGACTTAATGCGAGATTTAAATCTATGTATAGGTAGATCAACAATATTTTGCGGTATTTTGTTAAACATTTTTACACTTTGTCCTATGAATGAGTTACCAGTTTTACGAAGCCTGAGATTGGAAACAGCAAGTTTGCTCTTAATTCTAGTGTTGAACTGATGAAGATCTGAGTTTTTACTATATAAATGTATATTCTTACGTACAACCATAATGCAGTCAAATATGTACTGTGATGCCACAGTTAGGATGTTAATTTCTTTAAATAATTCTCTAAGTGATTCGCGAGATTTAAGTCCATATATAGAACGGATCGCCCTCTTCTGTAATACAAAAATAGTTTGTATGTCAGAAGCTGATCCCCATAGGAGCAAACCATATGACATAACACTATGGAAGTAACTAAAATAAACAAGTCTCGCCGTTTCAATATCAGTGAGTTGCCTAATTTTTTTAACTGCATATGCAGCTGAACTGAGTCTTCCTGCCAGGGCTTCTATATGAGGAGCCCACTGTAACTTGGAATCCACAGTAATCCCTAAAAAGGTCGTAGACTCAACAAGCTCAATGTGTTCACCATTCATAATTATATTAGTATTTACTTGCCTCACATTAGGCATCGTGAATTTAATACATTTTGTTTTATTAGAATTTAAAAGTAAATTATTTGTGTTAAACCAATGCAATATGTATGTATTCTATGTCTAGTTATGTTCCTCATCTATGTCAAATTATCCGTGGAATGATTATCGTTTGCACATCGTATTGATTAGAATTTGGAATAATCATTGTTTTAAAATCGTATCTGTCGACGACGAAATTTGTAATTTTTATTTGAACTAGCGACTCGCCCCGGCTTTGCACGGGTGCAATTTGTCTCAAAAACACACATTCACAACAGATAAATTAAAACAGTGAATACCCTGTTTTAATCCCGACACAACACGTGCTGGACAGCGTTGTCATCCGCATACCATCCAGACGATGGTGGCGCGCACCAAGAGGTTTAGTTCCTCGTTCTTGCCCCGTGGCATTAAGTCATGGAATGCCTTTCCAGCTCATGTGTTTCCTTCCTCTTGCAGTCCTGGGTTCTTTAGGCGGGGCGTGAAACGGCATCTCAGTAGGCCTTCAGGGTGAGGGCGACAGGCGCAATGGGTTTCTTCTATCGTGCCCGACCTAAATTTTAGACCTCACGACCACTTACCATCAGGAGTGAGGTCATCCTTATAAAAAAAAATAAACCATGCTTACCATTGGACTGACCTTCAAAGAATCTACGAGTATATTCCCAACCGAGCAATCGTTGGTAGCAAATAGGCTGTCAACTTCAATCTTTCAAGTAAGCCACGCTACGCTCAGTTTGATTTATACCCATACATCTACAGCGAGAAAACTGACACGTTTCGGTAATTTGTCAGAAGTATTTCCAATATGTCGGAGGAATTATATTACGGTCGTAATCAGTCAGCGGGGATCAAAGCTTCTAACTTAACCGACGCGTAACGTGTGGTCCGAATTAGGCTGTCAATTGTGCGGAAATTATTGCGTTTTGGTTGTTATCGTAGAAGACAACTAAGGGAATATCGAGAAACAGGCAGCAGCGTACTGCAGTCACCTATCTGTCTGCCAAGCTGCCAAAGGCCTATGTCCAGCAGTGGACTTTTACAGGCTGGCAACCGACTAGCGGCGGTATAACAATCACAATTATTGAAGGCGTAGCTACATACCACAGACCAATGATCATTCAATTCCATGCAGTAGTTCTTGTGTGATGCGCGATCAAACATGCAGATAAAAATTTCTTCCGTTTTCCCAACACTTCCCGTCACTGCTCTGCTCCTATTGATTGTATCGTGATGAAGAGTATACTATAACCTGCCCAGGAGTATGAAGAATAATTCAAGTCAAGTAGGTTTTGTTTCTATAACGAACATATAGACAGACAAAAATTTAATTGATTGCATTTTTGGCATATTGAAATAATTATTTTAAAAATATATTTCATGTACAGAATTGACCTCTCTACAGATTTATTATAAGTACCTATAGACATAGAACTTTAAAACCAAAGATCGCTCTTTAACAACATTAAACACACTTTTAGGACACTGTTCTTTCTTTAAGCCTCTATAGAATGGAAAACAAAACAAAAATTCTTCTAACGCGACGACCTTTGAAAATAACTTTCTAATATATCTCACGAAGCAGAAAATAGGAGAACTTAGCGTAACGCTCAAAAAAGCCTACGCAAAAACAATGCAAACATTTAAACACCACTCAAACAACTTCGCAAATGTTGGCTAAAAGAAATTATGTTTGAGATGAGTATAAACAATTCCTTAAAGGAACTGACATCAAAGACTTCCGAAGGAAATATAAGATTCCTGGGGAGAATATGCGTTTAAATCTGCAATACATAACTTTATGGATATAAATCTTTCTTGTTTGAAGTTAATTTTTCCCGTTGGGTTACTTTTGCTTGCGAAATGACCTTTTTATGATCTCTCTTTGTGATTTTAACCGGTGCAGTTCATAATTACCGTTTGTTTAAAGCCTGTGCAGTTTTGCCGGCGGGGATAAGTGCTGGAAGCTAAGCCGAGTATAAAAATGTTGAGGGGATTCTTATCCGTCTTTTGTTTACTCATTAGTGACTTCTTTGTCGGTAAAATATGTGCTACTTTATAGGTAGGTATATATACCTTATAAGGGAAGATGGGGATAGGGGATGTAAGGGAGAAACCTATCATCTTTTCGCTCCAAGCCGCCACCAGTCCATTGCCAGAGCCTCGTTTATTTTTCAGTAGGATGCACCACGGGCAGGTGAGGCTGGCTTGGAGCGAAAAGATGATAGGTTATTCCCTTACCTCCCCTATCCTCATCTTCCCTTATATACCTACCTATATGCATGAGACGGTGGCTCGAAAAGATGATAACTCGCCCCCTTACATGCCCTTCCTTCTATTTTATTAATTTTCATCATGGTCAGGAGCGTATTTCAATAAATGTGACCACGTTTCTGCGAAATCCGCTAAAGCATGCTTGTCATAGTTAAGCGAACATAGGTTAACCGACATCCCGAATTATCCCGGAGCCAACCCTGGGGAGAAGCTTGCCCCGACAGTCTGTATGACGAGGGTCAGAGCGATATTTTTGTCCCCGTTGTTTGTCATGATTTTAATTGGTGTGTAATTGTGTGTATCAGAATATTGGACTGGAGATAACGGATTTTACGTGTGACCTCAATTTATTAATTTCAATGTGCGGTGTCTACTATTTTATCGTACGTCTGGTCCACAAGCTAAATGTTGCTCAGCGAGCTATGAAAAGCTATGCTCGGCGCCTCTCAGCGGGATCGGATCCGAAATGATCGGATCACCGGCAGGGAACTAAAGTCATCGACATAGACCAGCAGATTAGCGAGCGTGAGAGGCCGTTGGCTGGCCAATTTAGTCGCAAAACCGACAACCGTTGGGGTAAACGAGTTCTGGAGTCGAGACCGCGGCAAACGTAATGTAAGACTTCCTCAGGCCAGGTGGAGACGATTTGCGCAGGACGGCTAGAAAGAGAGGTAGGGCATAGCGAATCTTCGTTCGAATTGAGCCGCCCGTCCGGGGAAGGACCTCCACCCTATAGAATACCGCAGTCAAATGACCTCTGGGTCGTGTTTCTGCCGGTGAGTAGGGTTTCCGGAGCTCGTGAGGGGTTAGGGTTGGGCCGGCATGGCAGTGGCAAATGACAGGTAACTGACCAGTTACTTGCCCGTTGTCACAGCGACTTGGGCTTCTCTTTCGCTTTCCATCAGGCGTAAGGAAGCCATTACGTCGAGCCACTATAAAAAAAAAGAAGTGTTGGATGCGAGCGGCCAAAATTCGCTTAAAGTAGCGAACAATTGGAGAGACCTATTTTAAGCATTGGACTTAATCATCGTTATCATTAGCCCATCGCAGTCCACTGCTGGATATAAGCCTCTCCTGTTGCTCGCCACTTTGGGCAAACACCTGGAGGATTTAGGTCTATACCACGCTGGGCAGGCTGGTTGGCGATTGCAGGGCGTAGCTTCTCGCTCCGGAGACGCTGCTGACCGTTATCTGTCTGTGGTATTTAGCTACATGGTATTTACGACTTGATATGAAATGATTAACCATTTCAATTAGTAACTTCTTTAAACTCGTTCCTCCGTCTCCTTTCCTCTCCCGAACAACACGTGCTGGACAGCGTTGTCATCCGCATACCATACAGACAAATAGTGGCGCGCACCAAGAGGTTCAGTTCCTCGTTCCTGCCCCGTGCCATTAAGTCATGGAATGCCCTTCCAGCTCATGTATTTCCTTCCTCTTACAATCCTGGGTTCTTTAGGCGGGGCGTGAAACGGCATCTCAGTGGGCCTTCAGGGTAAGGGCGACAGGCGCGGTGGGTATGCCCTATTGTGCCTGTCGACCTTACATTTGGACCTCACGGCCGCTTACCATCAGGTGGAGTGAGATCATCCTGAATGCTCTTTTTATAAAAAAAAAAAAAAAAAATTAAATCTGTACTAATGTGGAATAATCATAATTGACCAACCCTAGAATGGAGAGAAGAATGTTTGGACAGGCCCATATGAAGAGGGTCCAGCGATATGTTATGTTTGTCAAGTCGGCCTGTCATAAATTTAATTGGTATGCGCCACGCATGCTTATGGATGAAATTCTAAAAATCGTATTTCCGTTTTCTGGCTGTATGGGAAAACAAAATAAAATAAATTTTGGCGAAAATCCCTTTTTTTAAAATAGTACTCTGATAAACTGGCTTCCCTATGCCTGATGGAAAGCGAAAGAGATGTCCAAGTCGCTATGACAACGGGCAAGTAACGCTATGTCCTACCTCTCTTAAAAGCTAGCTCTATATAAGTCGTGACCTACTTGCGATGATGTTATGTTGCTTTTATAGTTTATATGGAACTTAATTGCTGCACTGCTATGCTGTTGTCATCATCATCATCGTCAGCCTATCGAGGTCCAGTGCTGGACATAGGCCCCTCCAGTTGTTCGTCATTATCGGCAAATACCTGGAAGCTTTGGGTATATTCTCCAGATGTTTGCCCTAAGTGGTGAACAACTGGAGAGGCCTATGTCCAGTAAAGGATAGCAATAGGCCGATGATGATGATAGATAAGTATTGTTTGCAAATACGTGTCTCAGTCTGCAGCAGATGACTGTATCCATACCTAATATACGTGTATGTAAACCCGTTCGTGGTTATATCAAAGACAGTTTATACGTAATATCCAGTCTCACCTTTCCGTAAGCCTCACCCTTGTCAAACGTCGTCAATTTGTTTGGAGGCAGAATATAAACGTTGGCGATTAAAGTACATATCGTAAGCCAGAAGCTACGGTTGTTTGGCATTCCTCGGAGAAACACTTTCCTCTGAAATACACTTTTGAAAAATCCCCGCTTTTGTTCCTGTAAGATACACTTTGGTCAAGTACAGCAAAACAGAAAAGAATTACTGCAAGTTTTGGTAATTGAAACAGAAAAGTATTACCGTAAGTTCTGGAAATTAAAAATTTCAATCTGAGCAATATGTGAATAAAAAGTACCAGGAGAGCATAACCACATGAGAGGTTAAAAGGTGGATGTCATGGATGGATGTTTGTTTTACTTTTTCACGTGAGAACTGCTGAACAGATTTTTAAGAATATTTACAGGAATATACTTTGTACACCAGATAAACACGTAGCTATAATATATTTGGCCCGCGAGTGTGGTGCTCTTCTTCAAAGCATGTCCCATATGATTTGCTGTTCGGCGTGTGGCGAAACTTGCTCACTATATAGCAGAGCTTATGTCCGCTACTGGGGGTGCAATTGACACGCAAAAAGGAAGGAACAAAAGCGGGGATTTTCCAAAAGTGTATCTCCGAGGAATGTGTAAGCGGGCAGCAGCTTATCTAGGTAAAAATAAAACCTACTGCGGTCACCAACCCACCTGCCAAGCGTGGTGACTAAAGCAAATCCGCTAAATGACAATTGTCATGTGGTCGTTTGCAGAATGATGATGATGAATCCTACGCCAGTGTTAAGCCCTCTATATTTCAGTGTTCTACCCAAAATTCCAAAAGAGTTTTATTTATGACCAAATTTGTACTCCTACCTAGACAAATATCAGATAATGGGCAGAAATATGGCCAACTCCGGTGACTGATAACGTTTGCCCGCAAAAACATGGCTGCTTTAAAGCCACCGCATTAAGAAACATTACTAGCACACAACAATAAATTTGTGGCTCATGGCGTGCCAGGTTCCGCACACGACGTAATCCCTCAGTACAGGAGATGGGGTGACGGCAGTGAGGAAACTCCAATCAGGACTATCGATTTTCTTCAGAAGCAGATTAGTAAAGCATCTCATTCCGTGGGTACCGAGGGAACCGACCCGGTTGCGAGGTTTTGGACTAATACGGATGATGACAAGGTATGAAAATGAAGAAAATAATTAGTCCGTCTCTTAGATAATAAAAAAATATAAGACCCGTATTTTTTGTTTTGTCGAAATAACAAGAAAATACTTAGATATAGCGCATTAAAGTTACGGAGTGGGGGCTAACTACGTCACGTTAGAGTATATTTTGTACTCTAACGTGACGTCATGTGACATTTAAAATCAATGTATCTTCGTAAGTTTTTGAACAAGAGGCAAAATAAAAAATACGTATCCAATATTTTTCATTAATCTATCTGATGGACATTAAATTATTTTTTAGTCATCATCCCAATTCTATTTGAGACAGAGTACCATTAACTCGAAAAAAGAAGATTCGGTGGATGTGGTAGAAGACAACTAAAATCTAATGCAGGCCGTCACCAACCGCCTGCAAAGCGTGTAGGGTAAGGCGAATACTCCAATAGACAATTGTCTTTGTGGGAGCCCTGTGAGCGGTGGATGTTTGAAGGCGAAATGGTGATGAAAGCTGCTACGAGTATAAGTAAACAACCGAAAACATGTCAGGTAGGGCCATCTAGTCTCACACTAAGTCAAAATTTCTACTGTGACAACTGATGAACTTAATTAATTATATGCTTTTTTGTTAATACATTTTTTACATAGTAAAATATCTAAAATTCCATACTTATCATTATCAGTCTCTCACTCACTCTCACAAACAGACATGTTTATGAACATAAATGCATCTACTAAGTGGAAATCGAACCCGCAACCGTTCACTACCATTGAACTAAACTAGTGATCGTGGTGAGTAATAATACTTTCGACATCACCAAAGAGTCGCTGAATCAATTGTTTCAGATTCATCATGACTTGACAATTTGTAAGACTTCACTTTTCTAGCTAGAAAAGTGAAGATCGTTTGACTGGCATTACTGGAACTTATTGCACTGTGCTTTAAGCTAATAGCTCAGTACACACATCGCTATGGGAGGCTGCGGTCTGCGTGAATTGCTGCCACAACACCGATACGTGCAATGATTTTACGCTGAAATTAGTCCGGTTTGTTTAATTTCATAACAAGAGCATCTGTGACCTAGCAATTGAGTTCCAATGGGAAGCAGTGGTTCATATACCCTGTGGTATGTGTGAAAGGGATGTAAGGGAGCAGCTTATCGTCTTTTCCCTCTAATCCACCTGCCCGTGGTGCATCCTGCCGAATAACAAACGAGGCGCTGGCAACCGACTGGTGGCGGTATAACCATCACAGTTGAAGATATAGCTAAATACCACAGGCCGATGACGGGCAGCAGCGTCACCTGAGCGATAAGCTTCACCCTGCGATCGCCAACACGCCTACCCAGCGTGGCGATTATGGGTATATCCCCCAGACGTTTGCCCTAAGTGGTGAACAACTGGAGAGGCCTATGTCTAGCAGTGGACTGCATTAGGCTGATGATGATGACGGTGGGAGTCGTAGCTAAATGTAATAGGCCGATGGACGGGCAGCAGCGTTTTATGGTGCAGGTCCCAAGGACTCGCACGGTGCGGTTTGCCTCTACTTTCTTGGTGCGAACGGCCAAACTATGGAACTCCTTGCCGGACTCTTTGTTTCCGGAGACATATAATCTTAAGGTGTTCAAGGCGAGAGTGAATCGGAATTTTCTGGGTAAGCGTGCTCCATCGTAGGCTTCAATATTACACCAGGTGAATTGTGGCCAAGCGCAAACCCATAATGAATAAAAAAAAATAGGCTGATGATGATGATGATAATATAAAACGACGTCATCTCAAAAAACAATTCAACATTATCCACTGCCCACCTTTTCACTGTTTTCTTCTCGTGTCAATAGTAATCCATATTATATAGAACTCATCCAAAGCTTAGCGACTTGGACACCGCTATCGCCTCATGTATTCATGTGTCCATAATTGTGCACGTGGTAGGGCATCCGGCAGCTGAGCAGATGCTCCATTGTCTGCAGTGAGGCGCCACAGTCGCAGCCTACACGTGCCTCCTCGCAAGCACTCCACTTCAGCAAATTGACTCTACACCGGTCAACCCCGGAGCGGAGTCGATTCAACGTTTTCCACACCGGCCATGACCTTTTCACTGTGATAGTGTATAATATAACATGCCAGTGACACATTCGCTCATGCATTACTTAAAACGTGTGAATCAAACCATCCCCAAGCTCTGCCCCGCAATACCTAACACAATCCCGTTCATGAATAATACGCTCCGTACGCCCCCCATCGCTCTGAGCAAGTTCTCACGGAACCAGGCACTAAAATTCATTAGCAGATTGGAAGACCACGGGCATAAATATTTAGCAATCTACTCTAATACATTAGGAGCAGACGTTGCTGTGAATTATGTATAAGTGTGGTTCGAGTTATAAGCGGTAGCTATTCTGTTGGTGATCGATTGTGATTAGACATCGGATTAAGCTCTGCATTGTCTAATTAAATAAATAAATAACCCGAAACATGACACGCTGCGCCACACAGCGCCATGTAAGTCCCAAATTAGCCGAAACTTGTACTTCTAATAAATTTACTTCATCATCAGCCTATTGAAGTCCACTGCTGGATATATGTCTCTTCAGTTGTTCGCCACTTAGGGCAAAAATCCGATATACACATAATCGCCACGCAGGGTAGGCGGGCTGGCGTTCGCAGAGCGTAGCTTCTCGCTCCGGTGACGCTGCTACCCGTTGTCGGTCTATGTACATAGCTACGGCTGTAATTGTGATGATTAAGTTTAATCGTGTGTCGTGGGGGGCTAGCGTTGGGCCGGCATGGCGGTGGCAAGAATAGGAAACTGACCAGTTACTTGCCTGTTGTTACAGCGACTTAAGCTTCTCTTTTGCTTTCCTTTGGGCGTTGGGAAGCCATTATGTCGAGCTACTATAAAAATTAAGAGAGGTAGGGCATAGCGAATCTTCGCTCAAATTGAGCCGCCCGTCCGGGTCGGCCGGGTCATTATGTCGAGCCACTATAAAAAAAAGCCGTTTTAGATAATTAAGGCTAAAACGCCAAAAATGTGACCCAAATGATTTGTTTAAAAACTAATTTTGTCAATATTTCAAACCCGCTATCCGCTCCGCTTATCACTTTAACCTTGCTTACTATTTCGTACATATCTGTACTTTTACATACGATGAATAACATATAAGAGAATTTGCCGGGAAACGAAATAGCATTTGTCTAATTGTGATTGATATAGGCCCAGTGTTTTGGCATTCCGGCTCGTCGGGAGACCGGGAGACGGGATAAGACGTATTCTTATGGCCTTTAGGATCAATTGGCGTTTGTATTAGGTATTACATTAGTGTTTCGTCTCAAATATCTTGTCTGATTTACTTATTTTCTAATTTATTGAGTAGCGCTCGCCATCGGCAAGGTGTTCATCCTCACACTTTGAGGCCTAATTGGTCACGCACGGTCCGATTTCAGAGGAATTTCCTCCGGAGAACGTTGCGTTTGTGGAATGAGCTGCCTGCTGATGTTTTCTCAGGGGAATACAGTATGGGGCACTTCAAGTTGAAAGTATATAGGTTCTTAAAGGGTCGGCTAAGCGCATGCGATGCCCCTGGTGTTGCAGGCGTCCATGGGCTATGGTAACTGCTTACCATCAGGCAGGCCGGTAGCCATTTGCCACCCTAGTGGTATAAAAAGGGAGGATTATTATCCTGACCTATCTCTTATTAGTGACTAGCGAACCGGCCTTGCTTCGCTTCGGGTATTTCAGATAAACGCCAATTAAATTGTATTTATAATTTGCCAGAGAATTTAACCTGGATCTATTGGAAAATCTCCTTGTAGGCGAACACAATACGTAATGTCTCATCGAGGTCATAGAAGAGGAAAGTTCCAACAATAGTCGTCATACTTCACAAAATTTTAAAGAGTGAATAAACAAAATTATACAATTTCAAAGTTTGAGAACTGTAAACAAACAAACAAAAGAATTATTGTTAACAAGTTTGATAATAGCTGTATTCTTGTAAACAAGGCGAGCCTGGTATTGGGACCATCGATTCGGTTAAATTTTTCAGGACTGTCCTAAAATCTAAGTAAATATTTTTACTTTTCGACAACTTCAATCTAGTGGAGTGGCGATTTGTTCAAACTGGCTGACAAATGCTGGATGCGATAAGCCCAGGATCTAGCAAAGTGAGCAAAGCATTAGAGAGGCTAATGATCAGCAGAGGACTGCCAACGGCTCATTATGATTACGGTAACCTCACTAACGTATTTGCAAAACAATTACTTTAGCACGGAGTAATTTGATAACTGGTAGAACAAACTTTTCTATAATGACTTCTAGGTCACAAGATGTTTTGATAGGCCTAGTCTTATCTATAACTAAAATAATAAAATCGAAAAAGCGATAATATGTAGCTTAAGATTTTTTTTAACACATTAAAGTCTACTTGAAACAAGATGTTATAGTTAGTAACAGACATAAGAATGTTTAGCTGAAATAATTGATTTATCCGAAGCGAAGCGAGGAGCGGGCTGCTAGTATTAAAAAAAGAACCTCAACATTAATCCTCAAAGCTCACGACGTGTAGTTATCCGTCGTTTCGTGAGATTGTCTCCCAGTAACAAAGACAAACTTGGCAAAACTGGGTGACTCTCTGCGAAACACGGCTAAATGTTGTTACACTTACCTATTTGTGTATTTTTTCTTATAGTGTCACAGCATTTAGTAGTCCCTTCGTCTGACGGAAAGCTTTCGACTGGCTCGATAGCTCATTTGGTAGTGACCTCTGCCTTCTGAGCCAAGGGTCGTGGGTTCGATTCCCGCACAGTACAAACATTTGTGTTCATGAATATGTCTGTTTGTATTGGTCTGGGTGTTTTCTATGTATAACATGTATTTATTAACAAAAAAAAGCATCTAAGTAAGTTTATCAGTGGTCTAGTACCCATAGTACAAGCTTCGGCTTAGTTTGGGGCTAAATGGCGATGTGTGGCCCAGCGTGGCATGTCTTGGGTTATATTATTATTATTATATTAAAGCGATAAAGAGAGGTACTTGTTCCTCGAAGCGATCCCATTTTGAAGCACTCCTAACGAAGAGCTCCCAAACTATTCCTCGAAGCGCACCTTTTAGTTCTCACGGTAGTAATTAACTTTCGCTTCTAGGATAACCTTGAAAACCCAAGTCGCTGCGGCATCGGACAAATCGATCAGGTGTCACCTGGAAGCCGGCTTATGAGCTCTGGCTATTATATATGTACCTATCCCGAAACGCGATAAGTGTACGATGATCACCAGCCCGGCGGGAAAACCACAGGCTAAAAAGTGTATTTAACCCTTCATCCCCTATAAAAAAATCTTAGCCACCTAACACCCTGTATAATATGGATATTCTTTTACTTTTTCTGTTGAATATATTTACCCATCATACCGGTAATAAAAAGTAACCCAAACTAACATATACCTCACATCATAATAACTCTTCAAGGAGTTACCGGAACTTTCCGGAAAGTAATACGAACCTTTTGTTCCGGAAACTTTTCCTCTTGAGACAAGACTTGTCTGAATATTTTTTAGATGCTTTTCTCTGTTGGGTTATAAATTTTATGTTTAGAATACTTTATGTTCGCGAGTTGTTATGAGACTTAATTTTATGACAATTTTAAGTACAGGTGATAAGTTTAAAGAGCGGGGTGCATGAAAGGAGCCTCCACGCGGCGCACCCTTGTTTTTATTTTTTTTTATGCGCACCCTGGTAACAGCTAGACCTGGTAACGCAGGATCTAGGCTGGCCAATTCTTTCACCACAATGATAAACTCTAATCTCTAGTTTAAAGAGCAGTTTAAAAATAGAATGAAATGTTTATATTTGTATTTAAGTATTTGTGGTACCTTTCTTGTTCTGATACCTATAACACAAGTGCTTAAGCTACTTACTTTGGAATCAGAGCAATGTATGTGATGTTTTTTTTTATTATAGTTCGACATAATGGCTTCCCTACGCCTGATGGAAAGCGAAAGAGAAGCCCAAATCGCTGTGACAACTGGCAAGTAACTGGTTAGTAACCTGTCAGTTGCCACTGCCATGCCGGCCCATCCCTACCCCCCACGAGCTCCGGAGACCCTACTCACCAGCAGAAACACGACCCGGAGGTCATTTGGCTGCGGTATTCTATAGGGTGGAGGTCCTTCCCCGGACGGGCGGCTCAATTCGAGCGAAGATTCGCTATGCCCTACCTCTCTTATTCGCTATGCCCTACCTCTCTTAAAATGATGTTGTCTGATACCAAGACGATAAGGATAAAATCCTGAATTGATAAAGAGATGTACGGTGATGTTATTATAACAAATATGACTCTCTTTGTGGGAAGTTCATCACAGTTACTATTTGCGACATCCCTGCAGTAACCCAGCTGCATAGCGAGTTACAAGACTTGGCACTGCATGAATATTCATGGACACACAACACACATGGTGTAACAGACACCTTACAATTTATACAGGGGAATTCGCTTGGATTGTCCTCAGTATGATTTTACTCCTGAAATCTTATTATGGGTAAGCTCTAGTACTTGTTGAGAATACATTCTTAGAATTTTCACTACATATTATAATTCAATAATCAAAGTCGCTTTTGTTTTCTTTCTATGTGTGTTTATATCTTTAGAATTGTGTAACGGATTTTGATGAGGTTCAGTGGGTGTGCTATCCCATTTCGGGAGGTGTGAGTCCCACACACCCCGTCGACTCCCCCTGGAGGCGGCGTGAAGGTGCTAAAAACCCCTCTAAAAAAGAGGGCATAGTGGATTTTGATCTAAATAGTGAATAATAAATTAATCATGACATACGGAGCCAAAGCTTGGCCACTAATGGCATGCCTTTATGAGGAACTTCTTGCCTTGTGCCTCGGTTTTATGGAACCAATTTCCAGCGACAGTCTTTCCGAACAGCTACGACTTGGGAACCTTCAGGAAACGAGCGTATTCATATATAAAAGACCGGCAGCGATCCTAAACTCGATTAGGGTTTGAAGTGTCCATGGGCGGTGTCGACTGCTTACCATCAGGCATCACACTTGTTCGTCTGCCGCCTCTCGTATAAAAAAAAATGACAAGGTCAAAGTCGCTTCGCGTGCTAAACTCGACCAGCTTGGTGGCAGTGACAGTAGGTTCGATCCCCGCATATCGCCGTCTTTGTAAATACTTCGGCTTCGTTTGATACTAGATGGCGCTGTGTGGCCCAGCATAGTGTCTTAGGTTATATTTCAGTCATGGAAGTAATGCAGTGGACTTAGAAACAAAAATTTAAAATGCAACTGGAAATTACATGGAATGACAGTCCTTCAAACACAAAAGTCCACAAATTAATCCAACATTTAGACACTTGAAATAAGACTCAAATTCCTTCACAGCCGATCCTGACTGCCCTACGACATGCAACATACAGTAATCAAGCACTCAAGAGTCTCATGATTGTGCACTTCATTCAACTATAAACCTTACTGCATTCACACAAGATATTACATATTCAGCTGCAAGACCGGACATGTAATGAATATTCATATACCAGTACACTGCTCGCGCGTCTCTGACAGAATACCTAATGCTTCTCAGAGAGACAGACGTGTATTACATGCACCTAGAAATTTACGGAGCTAATGCGGAACAGGTTGCAATTTCAACCAATCACGAGCCAGATGGGGGATAATAATTTAGTAGCCCTAACTGGGTGGGATGCTACTCTTAATATCACTTAGTCTGGCCAGGGCCGGCTAGAATGGACTAGGAAATTAATTAATTCAAGAGCATAAGTTGACCTGATGGTTAATATTTTCTTTTATTATGGCACAACATCGTTTTTTTGTATCATCATCATCAGCCTATTGCAGTCCACTACTGGACATAGGCCTCTTCAGTTGCTCGCGACCTAGGGCAAACATCTGGAGGATATACCCATAATCGCCACGCTGGGCAGGCGGGTTGACGATCGCAGGACGCAGCTTCTCGCTCCGGTGACGCTGCTGCCTATCATCGGTCTGTGGTATGAGCTACGCCTTTAACTGTGATGGTTATACCGCCACCAGTCGGTTGCCAGCGCCTCGTTTGTTATTCGGCAGGATGCACCACGGGCCGGTGAGGTTAGCTTGGAGCGGAAAGATGATAGGCCTCCCTTACATCCCTTTTTTGTATAGTGGCACGAAATAATGGCTTCCGTACGCCTGATGGAAAGCGAAAGAGTAGCCCAAGTCGGTATGCAACGGGCAAGTAACTGGTCAGTTACCTATCATTTGCCACCGCCATGCCGGCGTAACCAAAACCCCTGGCTGCTGATTTTAAGAGGAACACATATATATAATTGGCCATAGCATCTTATTAGATGATTGTTGCAGTGTCTTATTTAGGTTTGATGCAGCGTACTGCATTTTCTCTTGTGACTAAACAGTCCGATGGCTACACGACAGCTTTTGCCACACAAGTCACAGATGAAACGTGAGACTGGGGCATTAGGGGCAGCCACCCGGAGTCTTTTCTGCTAAGAGGAACACATATGTAACTATAAATCTTAGAGTTATTTTCCTTCTGAAAAAGGCAACTAAAATTCCTAGCTGATGGAGATGGAAAATGCCAATATTTACTACTACCCTGTCTAGTCCATTAGGTCTTAAGTTAGGGATTCCTTGGACGTACAGATGTGATTTATTACTTTCATAGCGCGGTACAAAATCTTCTAGAGTTCTTGGTTATGTGCTTATGTACTGCGAAAATATACAGGATGTCCCATAAATAGCACGACATACTCTTTAATGTAACAGTTTGCACTTTCTTCTCCTTTTCGTTAGCAATAGTCCTCTACCTGAAGGTTGTCTGAAAGAGATCGCTCCCAGCAAAAAGACCGCGCACATTGTACCTACTATATGTCTGTAATTTTTTTAGTGTATATGTTTAAGTCTCTGCAATAAAGAATATCTATCTATCTATAAAATAACGAAAAGTATGTTAACCAAAATTTTACGGTTTTCAAAAAATATTGATTTTTGTACAGAAGACAAAAATCTTTATATTAAATACAATTTCGTCGTATCACGTCTTTAAAAAATTACTAGGGCATTGACATTTTTTACGATAAAAATTCGGTTTCGGTTAACATACTTTTTGTTATATTGATAGGCCTTGGTGTCAACTACCACCCTGTAGAGTATGTCGTGCTACTTACGGGACACCCTGTATATTATTAACCAATGATGATGATGACAAAGTGAAAAAGAGGGCAAAACGAGGTCAGGCCACAATATCCAGGCGTTTAAAAGTTATCCAAAATACTAATTCCCTCTTCCCACAGGAGCGAGGCACGGTTCCATAGCTCACCTTAATCCCTTCGCGGGACGCGATACAAACACGGCACGGGAATTAGGCAAATGCAATCGGATTTAGCCGAATCTGGGGGATGCAGCTGAGCCGCCATATTATGTGGATAGTGGATAGACAAAGCAATTATCTACGTAAATAGACAAACTAGTTGGTAGCGTATATGATTTAGTATAAGGTAGAATCTCAAACAACAACTTTTTTTATATAGTAGCTTGACATAATGGCTTCCCTACGCCTGATGGAAAGCGAAAGAGAAGCCCAAATCGCTGTGACAACGGGCAAGTAACTGGTTAGTTACCTGTCAGTTACCACCGCCTTGCCGGCAACCCCAACCCCCCACGAGCTCTATGAAACCCTACTCACCGGCAGGAACACGACCCGGAGGTCATTTGGATGCGGTATTCTATAGGGTAGAGGTCCTTCCCCGGACGGGTAGATCAATTCGAGCGAAGATTCGCTATGCCCTACCTCTCTCAACTAACTAACTAACTAGATGGGCACAGTGACCCGAGTCACCCCGAGTCTTGGCCTCCAATAATAAGAGCCTCTATCTAGGTCTGTCTTGCGCAACCTCCTGCCAGCTGTCCGCACGGAGCTCACGCAAGTCCTTTTGGACATTCGGACAGAACGAAACCTGTAACAACAACTTAATACTCCTTTGGTTTGTACACCAAACACATCTTGGGAATCAGTGCAATCCGATTTAGAATCTGTCCTGAATAGTTTAGACTATTGCAAGCCGACTGAAGGTTGCAACAACATGCATTTGAATAATGTATGCTCTACCATCGGTGTCTAGAAGGTAGGCGTGAACGTGGAACGTTCAGTCGATTAAACTATTATTAGGGAGATATTGCTGTACTAGTATCATCATCATCAGCCTATATCACTCCACTGCTGGACAAAGGCCTCTCTCACTTTAATCGATAGTGGGATTCTCGCATCCAGCACTTACCAGGTGAAGTGACGATTTGCGTAGGACGGCTGTTCTACGTAAATCGTCACTTCACCTGGCTGAGTATGTACTAGTGTGGAAACTATTGAGCCAATTACTTATTTATGCAGTTTATAATAAGATTTATATGAAAATCTGGGTAAGATTATTGGTTTCTGGATTTGTAATAGGATCACCCCATCTTATCACGTGGTTGTCATAAAAGATGGTTAAGGGAATCAGAAAACGGGCGGCAGCGTTTATCTGGGTGCAAATAAAGTTGTGTAGTCAAAAACATCAAAATAAAATAAGCCTCTCCATTTATTCGCCATTTAATTTTAGTGCAAACGTCTGAAGACTTCGCCCATAATCGCGACGCTAGGCAGGCGGGTTGGCGATCCCAGGGCATGGCTTCTCGGCAGCACCCTGCAGTTCGTCAACGGTAGGTATTTAGCTACGCCTTCAATAGTGATGGTTATACCGCCACCAGTCTGTTGCCAGAGCCTCGTTTGTTATTGCAGGATGCACCACGGGCAGGTGAGGGTAGCTTGGCGTAAAAGATTGGTCGCTTCCTTACATTCCGTCGTCGTTATAACTTATTAGGCACCTTCATGCCGTCTCCGGGGGGAGGCGGCATGGTGTGTGGGACTCACACCTCCCAAAAGGGAGGGCATACCCACTAAACCCCCCTGTGTCGCCAGTGGGCAGCAAGTTGCAGGGACACGGGTAGCGCCGAAGCATACGGCCATATCCCTGTCGTCGTTATAACTACTTCAGCCAAGGTAACCGGTGACGGCTTACCACTCTAATCCAGAGACGGGTTGCGCGCGCTGTGCACAGCGGGAATTAGGCAAATGGAATCGGATTTAGCCGAATCTGTGCGGGTGACTGCATATGCGCTACGATATTTAGGGTTAGAGGTCGTATGGACAGAAGCCACAATAATATTTAAGCACCAGGGTAATTTGTATTTAAAAGAGAGAAGGGACTCTAACCACATACCAAGGCAAGCCCTAGATTGGAATCCCCAAGGAAAGCGAAAACGCGGCCGCCCTAAACAATCCTGGCGGCGGACGGTCACAGCAGAAGGAGATAGGAATGACCTGGACCGAAGTGAAGCGCGAAGCCCAAGACCTTTCGGGATGGCGACGTACTGTGGACGCCTTCTGCCCCATTCAGGGGACATAGGACATTAAGTCAAGACCAGGGTAATTTGTACAAACATTTATATTAATTTAGTAAATAAGAGCCGTTTTTAGTTTGGAAAATGTTACAAGAACATTATTATTTAGCCACATACATACTAGCGGTCAAATGGAGCAACATGTTGTAGAACAAGTTCCTCAATATCTACGACATTTGGACGCCCGTTTTTGAAGATTCCCAAGTCGTAGCTGTTCGGAAAGACTGTCGCAGGAAGTTGGTTCCACAAAACCGAGGCGCCAGGCAAGAACATTTCTTATGAAGCGTACAGCCTCAAAAGCGAGAGCAAGCAACATGCCCCGCGATTCCCGCGACACGTACAATGTTGCGGGGGCACTATGCAACATTGCAGCATCACGTACATACATTGAGCGTTGCGCGTCATGTTGCGAAACAAAATGCTCCCTTTTTTTCTAGAGGGGAATGTATTAGGCACCTTGATGCCGACTCCGGGGGGAGACGGCATGGTATCCCGAAATGGGAGGGCATATCCACTAAACTCCCATGTGTCACCAGTGGGCAGCACAGCAAGTTGCAGGGACACGGGTAACGCCGAAGCATACGGCCATATCCCTGCCTGCCCAGGTCAGCCGCAGATGACAAGCGGCCGGTACTTCTGGTCCGGGAAGGAGAAATACCCACCCACCACACCGTTACGCCTCTATGAGTGGATCGCGCCCCCGCACTCACCACTCGGGGCACGAAGGAGAAACAAAATGTTCCCAAGTGTAATTGGAGCTTTACAATATACAGTTGCAAACATCGTAAAACCAACATAATCCCTCTGTTCATGCCGTATATGTATACAGGTCGAGTCCGAAATACGAGTTGCATCTGCTCGCACAGATTTGACTAAACCCGATTCAAAATGGCGGACAATGCCTGATTCCCGCCATTCACGTTGCACGTAACCTGGACCGGATTAAGGTGTAAATCCTTGGTTAAACCTTACCACAGTGTAAAATTTTTGGAATGTAAGGGAGCGACCTATCACCTTTTCGTATTATAGCACCAAGCGGTTGCCAGAGCATCGATTGTTATTCAGCAGGATGCACTACGGGCAGGTGAGGGTGGCTTGGACCAAAATTGGAAGGTGGGTCGCTCCATTACATCCTAGCTGCTATGCAGCTGCTATGCTAAGCAGGTGCAGCAACTGCGCTTACCTTTTTTTTATAGTAGCTCGACATAATGGCTTCCCTACGCCTGATGGAAAGCGAAAGATAATCCCAAGTTGCTGTGACAACGGGCAAGTAACTGGTCAGTTACCTGTCAGTTGCCACCGCCATGCCGACCCAACCTTAACCCCCCACGAAACCCTACTCATCGGCAGAAACACGACCTGGAGGTCATTTGGCTGCGGTATTCTATGGGGTGGAGATCCTTCCTCGGAAAGATTCCCTATACCCTACCTCTCCTAAAAAATAAAACCTACCGTGGTCCCCGACATTGGACGAGGCCTATGTCCAGCAGTGGACTATAGGTTATGGATGACTCAGTAGATAAGCGATATTCGACGTACCATCTGATCCCAACAGTCAACAGTGACGCTTAAACTGATGTTTAAATATGCTCAATTTAACCACGCAACCAATTTCGTATGCAAATCAGACAAGTATTATCCGCGATTAATTGCAATCAAATTGCAAATTGGATTTGAAACAGTGTTACTAAAACCATAGAATGAAATACTAATGGCAGTTAGAATACAAACCAATTTAGAGACTATATTGCTTAATAACTGTTCTCGTTGCAATGGCTTTGGGATTGCTTCGTAATATTGTTTTCGACGTAATTTATGTTAATATGATGAGTTAGATCATGGTATCATTAAAGCATCCGGGCGTCGCCGGAAGGCATACAACGCATCGTATGCCCTCTGAGCCTCTCCTTCGTGCCCGCTCGTGGTGGGTGCGGGGGCGCGATCCACTCATAGGGGCGTAACGGTGTGGTGGATACAACCACACCGTTGCACGAGGTCCGCCTGGGGAGCACCCTATTGCTCCCCGGGGGTAGGGGTATTTGCCTCCCCGGACCAGGAGTGCCGGCCGCTTAACATCTGCGGCTGGTCAGGGCATGCAGGGATGCGGCGATATGCTCCGGCGTTGCCCGTGTCCCTGCAACGTGCTGCCCACTGCCCACATAAAAAATGGTATCATTAAAGCAGCGCCTTGCCGTAGAATACTACCGAGGTATCCCTGCCTGTCGTAGGATAGATAGGAATAAGTCCCACATAACCTAACCTGTCCCGTATCCGGGGACCTGAGGTAAAAGCAAATCCGACGAATAAAAATGCCAACCGATCGCCTAAATCTAACAAATAACTGAAAGGATTTTGATCAATCGTACACCTACCCGATTTTATTATTTTTATAGTGGCTCAACAATTATGTCGACTTCCCTACGCCTGATGGGAAGCGAAAGAGAAGCCCAAGTCGCTGTGATAACGGGCAGATAACTAGTCAGTTACCTGTCAGTTGCCACCGCCATGCCGGCCCAACCCTGACCCCCCACAAGCTGTCCGTTGCGCAAAATGTTTCATCTTCATCAGCCTATTGCAGTCCACCGCTGCACATAGGCCTCTCCAGTAGTTCGCCACTTAGGGCAAACATCTGGAGGATATACCCATATGATCGCCACGCTGAGCAGGCGGGTTGGCGATCGCAGGGCGTAGCTTCTCGCTCCGGTGACGCTGCTGCCCGTCATCGGTCTGTGGTATTTAGGTACGCCTTCAATTGTGATGGTTATACCGCCACCAGTCGGTTGCCAGCGCCTCGTTTGTTATTCGGCAGGATGCACCACGGGCAGGTGAGATTGGCTTGGAGCGAAAAGATGTTAGGACGCTCCCTTACACCCAAAAAGATAAACAGATGAAACTTATAACCACTTTGTGCGTTGGAGGATAAAAAAAGAACTTAATAGACCGTGAATTATACAAAGCATCGAATAAGCCGATTCAGGCGAAAATATACGGCATAATAATTGTGACAGGGCAGTTTTGGGTATGCGTACGCCTCCACTCGCGTCAGCCACCTGACTCTGACACGTGAATGCTGATAAAACCGTCTGGAAAGACCTTTACAATGTACGATTAGGAAATACTTATAGTGATAGCATTATCAAGAACCTTTTTCATCATCAGCCTATTGCAGTCCACTGCTGGATACAGGCCTCTCCAGCTGATCGCCACTTAGTGCAAATATCTGGAGGATATAACTAATTATACCCATAAACGCCACGCTTTGGGCAGGTGGGTCGGCCCATATATAAAAAAATAGGGCGGGGATTTGTATCTGTCACCGGAAAATAGCAAGAATCGTGAGTTGATCAATTTCCTAGGTAGTTGATTAACTTTCGGAAAATAACAAACGGTAGTTGAAATGTATTATTTAACCCAATGGATTTCAGTTAGTTGATCAATTTACGGAAGCCTGACAGTCATTTAATAATTTACGATTTTGACACAAGTAAAATCGTCCTCAAATGGGCCAATCGTTGCTCAATGTACTATTTAACGGTGCACTATTACCCGTAACTTAATACACTGTTCCCTGATTGGGTGCCGGGATAACGCCACGTGAGCCATTGAACCAATCAACGTTCACCTCACCTTCATCGGATGATTTTACGGCAATACCCCGTAAAATGATCAATTTACTAAAATACATACGTTAAATAATACATTTCAACTGCCGTTTATTATTTTCCGAAAGTTAATCAACTACCTAGGAAATTGATCAACTTACGATTCTTGCTATTTTCCGGTGACATATCCATTTTCGCGGGGTAACGAAATATTTTTTAAAAATAGTTAGTTACAGCAGATTTTACATTTTTTTTTATAGCAAATTGACTGCTTCCTGCCTGATGTTTAGCAAACGACGAAGTCCAAAAGTATGAGCGATCCTTATCATACACGGGTAGTGCAACGTGGATCGATCACACTATGACGGCCTGCATAAGTGGCGCTTCACGTCCTGTTCAAAAGACCCAAGACTATAAGAGGAAGGGAACACGTGTGCTGGAAGAGAGTGATAATGAGTGTGAGTGTGTGATTATAAGCAAAGTCTCCAAGTAGATAGGCATATGTCCAGCAGTGGACTGCGATAGGCTGATGATGATAATAAAAAACCCATATCTTATTCTATAAAATGCCAAAAAACGAAGTATAGTAAAACCAAGTCGTGAGTTCTAAAAGTCCTCACGTGCGAACTGTCTGAAGCGACCGCTACATATTGTTATAATTAAATCTGTCATAGCACAATGGCGGAGTAGCGACTAACCGTCGCAATAATAGTCAGGCTACATATGAATACAATACAGTACAGTGCTATTGTGTTTCAAGGATTAAGTATAGTCATTTTGTAGCGTCTGTGTCTAAAATAGGCGTTCAAGTTTCGTATTAAAATTTATTTTCTGTCCCTGTAATATCTGATCTGTCCTTTGCTCCCTTGATGTTAGGATGATGATGATGATGTTAGGCCGCTCCCTTACATCCCGCGAAATGATGATAGACCGCTCCCTTACATCCCTTATATACTTACTCTAAATACATTTTCCGTAAATACATTTTCCGTAAAATTTATTTTTTTGTAGATTAAAGAATATCTATCTCAGAGTCAAATGAACTGTACATCTGTACAACATAATGTATATCTGTACAACATAAGCGGCACAGCTATTCATCTAAATACCTTCACGGAATGAATCCTCAGAACTAGTAGCTACTCCGAGTATTAGGTAATGCCATGGCTACAAATTCTAACGCAAGCCAGTCCTAATTGGCTCGCAGCCGGTTCCCACCGGCTAAATCCGCCTGGAAGCGGATAAATCCGGATTTCGGTGGTTCCATGTAAATTCTAGATCCGGTTGTCGACTGGCCGAAATGTGTTTTAGCTGGCCAACGGGTCTAGTGATGTGTGGTTATTGTATTGGCTGGGGTATCGACTATGTAAAGTAAGGGCATTCAATAAAGGCACTTTAATATAAAGGGTTTCTTTTATATTTTATCGTAATGAGCGTTAAGCCGTTGATTGGTCCAGTCCACTTATATTTCTAATTGAATTGAAATAAGAAAATTATGTATAGATATCACAACATATCGGTAATAGCAAGAGTTACTTACATTCCAAACTGGAACTTACCATTTTGTAATGTAAGGGAGCGGCCTATCATCCGATGACGACCGATGATGGGAGGGAGGCATCGTCGTCGCAGCGAGAAATTACGCCCTGCGATCGCCAACCCGCCTGCCCAGCGCGGCGATTATGGGTATATAAATAAATAATAATAAATAAATAATCAAGACATGCCACGCTGGGCCACACAGCGCCACCTAGCCCCAAACTAAGCCGCAGCTTGTACTATGGGTACTAGACAATTGATAAACTTACTTAAATACATTTTTTTTTGTAAATAAATACATATTATACATAGAAAACACCCAGACCAATACAAACAGACATGTTTATGAACACAAATGTTTGTACTGTGCGGGAACCGAACCCACGACCCTTGGCTCAGAGGGCAGAAGTCACTACCAAATGAGCCATCGAGCCTGTCGATGATGATATCTATTTTGTTTGAAAATCTATCTACATTATGGGCATCTATTACTATTTGCTTCCACTCAAATGTTTACATTACCACTACAAGACACACAGATACCAAGTACATGTTTCGCGTAACTTCGCTAATAACACCGCCACAGCTTCACCAGCCCGTTTGAACTGCGGAATTTGCATATACGGCCCGGAAGAATCCGGTTTCATCCGGATCGGACCGGTTTCAACCGGATCGAACCGGCTTCCCGGGCGGGATTTGATTGATTTTTAAAGTCGAGCGTCTTTGACGGGCGTTCTTGAGATGTTAAAGGAATGGAGATTGTTTGTGGGGGTTTTTGAATGATGTAATTAAATTTTGTAACGGAACATTTATCTTTAAGTGATATTAAGAAGATTCGTAGGCGTGTTTAAGTTACGATTGTACTGGATTCCCGCCCGAAACAATATACATTCCATGTGATAAATATTTTTGTTTGTTCCGTGTCTGGGTATTTGTATATAAGTATATATTTGTTGTATCTTCATTGTGACACCACACAAGTGCACATTTTCTTTGAGATTGCAGCAACGTACGTGATTTATAAAGAAAAGCTTTATATAATATAGATATTTCTTTTAATGATTATTATTTATAAATCAACAATAAATACAGTACTCTAACAATGGACAGATGTTATAAAATATGCATACTACAAATAAATGCAGAAACACAAAAACTTTTACAAATAAATCTGTACCTATATGAAAACCGCTCTTCATTATTCCCTTGTACTAAAACTCAAAAACATTTCGACCTGTTTGAATATTTCTTTTTATTTGATTTGCTTTTATGCAAGAGAGTTTTAAAAAGCAAAAGCTTTAAAATTGTAACAGTTATTTTGAATGAAAAAATCATCGTGCAGTGTTGAAATAAGCGTGACGATATTTTTTTTTGGGTAGACTTTTGTGGATCACTCAATCACAGAAAAATTGGAGAAAAATGTTCCGTATTGCTATATAAATAATATAATGGAAAAATCCCTGAATGTCACAAAGAGCGCTATAATGTTCTTTGATTAGTTTTACTGTTTTGAAATGAATTTTCCAATTAAATTTGAAGGATTATTGCGTTAACATAGACTGTAAAAATGTACATTTAGATATCACAACATATCGGCAATAACAAGAGACTTACATTGCAAACTGGAACACAAAAAATAGGTAAGCATATTATTCTCAAATATGTGTATGTGTATAAGTATATTTTTTTTATAGTGGCTCGACATAATGGCTTCCCTACGCCTGATGAAAAGCGAAAGTCGCTGTGACAACGGGCAAGTAACTGGTCAGTTGCCATCGCCATGCCGGCCCAACCCCAACCCCCCACGAGCTCCGGAAACCCTACTCACCGGCAGAAACACGACTCAGAGATCATTTGACTGCGGTATTCTATAGGGTGGAGGTCCTTCCCCGGACGGGCGGCTCAATTCGAGCGAAGATTCGTTATGCCCTACCTCTCTTAGGTAATTCTTTCTGGCAGTCATTACATACATAAATAAATGTAGTCGTTTACCCTATTTCGTAGTGACTAACTAGATTAGACAGTGACCCAAACTGATCCTTTGCCTCCTTTAATAAAAGATCCATTCAGGTCTGTCCTGCGCAACCTCCTGCCAGTGCCAACTGACGGAGCTCACGCAAGTTCTTCGTAACTTCATCCGCCCAGCGGTACCTGGGACGGTCAACCAATCATATCCGAGCAGACGGCTGCGCGCGCGCAATACTGTTTTGCGTGCCTGGGTAAAATAGTTGTTTGTAAATTTTATAATGAGTGTTCGCGGTGATACTACACTGCCGCAATACAGTTTTATAACTAGTGCGGAGGGTAGTTGTCATTCTGCAATGTTACTTTAGGCACTTTCCACAGCTGTTGTACTGGGCATGATAAATATTATGTAACATGTGTTTTTTGTGATTTAACTATCTGCGACTCGACTATCCCACATACGTCCGCTTTACCGCACGATTCTACCCCACCCTTTCAATATGATCTTCGGTAGTATAGCAATCAGTATCCTCGACTACCGTCGACGGTAAAATATTGAAAATCACATTAGTAAGCCCGAATCGTATTAAATTAGTTTACTAGAACTAGAAACGTCTGAATATCACTCACCTCCGGGAGATAGCTGGATTTTCTTTTGCAATCTGTAAACAAAAAGTTATTCTTAATAATTGTATGATAATAAAAACAAACAACAACATCGCAGTACACTGCTGGACATAGGTCTGTCCAGTTGACAGGCTCGGTGGCTCATTTGGTAGTGACCTCTGCCCTCTGAGCCAAGGGTCGTGGGTTCGATTCCCGCACAGTACAAACATTTGTGTTCATGAACATGTCTGTTTTTATTGGTCTGGGTGTTTTCTATATATGTATTTATTTACAAAAAATAAATGTATCTAAGTAAGTTTATCAGTTGTCTCTAGTACCCATAGTACAAGCGTCGGCTTAGTTTGGGGCTAGGTGGCGCTGTGTGGCCTAGCGTGGCATGTCTTGGGTTATTTATTTGTTCTCCACTTAGGACAAACACCTTGATGGTTTACCCATAATCGCAATCCTGGCCTGGTGGGTTAGCGATCGCAGGGCGTAGTTTTACTCTCCGGTGACGCTGCTGTGCCCGTCATCGGCCTGTGGTATTTAGCTATGCCTTTAATTGTGTTGGTTATATCCCCACCAGTCGGTTGCCAGAGCATTGTTACTGATGGCTTGGAGTGAAAAGATGCTAGTTAGCTCCTTTAAAAGAGGTAGGGCATAGCGAATCTTCGCTCGAATGGAGCTGCCCGTAGCGACTTGGGCTTCTCTTTCGCTTTCCATCCGACGTAGGGAAGCCATTATGTCGAGCTACTATTACTACTACGATCAAACTATGATCCCTATCGTGGAGGAATGTCCCCTCTGTCGATTTCCTGGCGGAATGCGAGAGCTTCACGAACTCACTCCGGCAGCGTCAGAGTGGCTTCGTCAATTGGACATTAACCTGTGAGGATTCGAGCAGAAATAAATTGAAGCCATACGATATGATGATATGATGATGTCGAGCTACTATAAGAAAAAGGTCTCAGAAAGTTGAACTTGAAGCATGGCTGTTGATATATATGTCACCGGAAAATAGCAAAAATCGTAAGTTGATTAATTTCCAAGGTAGTTGATTAACTTTCGGAATATAACAAACGGTAGTTGAAATGTATTATTTAACGCAATGGATTTCAGTTAGTTGATCAATTTACGGTAGCCTGACAGTCATTTAATAATTTACGATTTTGACACAAGTAAAATCGTCCTCAAATGGGCCAATCGTTGCTCAATGTACTATTTAACGGTGCACTATTACCCGTAAATTAATACACTGTTCCCTGATTGGATGCCGGGATAACGCCACGTGAGCCATTGAACCAATCAACGTTCACCTCACCTTCGTCGGATGATTTTACGGCAAGACCCCGTAAAATGATCAATTTACTAAAATACATACGTTAAATAATACATTTCAACTGCCGTTTATTATTTTCCGGAAGTTAATCAACTACCTAGGATATTGATCAACTTACGTTTCTTGCTATTTTCCGGTGACATATACAAGGCGTCATTGAGAATGTTTCGAGTCCTGAACGAAGTTATAAGCACGATGCACCAGTTGGTAAGCAATAAAATTCACGATTTAAAACGTTGCAGCATCCACTATCAAGTAGAAACTGAAGCTGTAAGCCGATTGCCTCCGACCAGTAATAAGATTACGCGCGTTCAAACATTGACTGCTCACAGTGAATATTAAGTACTAGCTGTGCTCGCGACTTCGTCCGCGTGGAGTAGTAATTTTTTCCCCGTTTTTTTTTTACATTTTCCATTATTTCTTCGCTCCTAATAGTTGCAGCGTGATGTTATATAGCCTAAAGCCTTCCTCGATAAATGGTCTATTCAACACAAAAATAATTTTTCAATTCGGACCAGTAGTTCCTGAGATTAGCGCGTTCAAACAAACAAACAAACAAACAAACTCTTCAGCTTTATAATATTAGTTAAGATGACTTTCAGTTGGAAATGTTTAAACGGTCTATGTTTGTTGGACATTTTGTTTGCAAGAGTCGTCATCATCATTGCCTGTCCACTGCTGGACGTATGCTTCTTCTATTTACAAGTGCCATTTGGGGGGATTCGACTGGCTTGATGGCTCATTTGGTAGTGACCTCTGCCTTCCGAGCCAAGGGTCGTGGGTTCGATTCCGCTCAGTGCAAACATTTGTGTTCATGAACATGTCTGTTTGTATTGGTCTGGGTGTTTTCTATGTATAATATTTATTTACAAAAAAAAATGTATCTAAGTAAGTTTATCAGTTGTCTAGTACCCATAATACAAGCTTTGGCTTAGCTTGGGGCTAGGTGGCGCTATGTGGCCCAGCGTTCCATGTCTTGGGTTATTATTTATTACTGGGTTATACTTTGTATGATTTCACGCTACGAATAGACAAATTAATACACATAAATGATTGTAATGTGCGGGGATCGAACCCACGACCACTATTTCAAAGGAAAAACTCATAACCACTGAACTAAACGGGTCATCAAATTGTTAGTTAAGATCCCCCTAAAATAATCAGTTCCCTAAATTACCTCTTCCTTTTAAACTTAATACCAAGCCGTGCCATATTCCATAACATTCGCTGACAATGAAAATGCAAAAACTTCAGTTTTAAATTCATACAAAACCTTTCACATACAGAGCCATCTTATTTTATTTCAATTCACATCCTCATTATAATATTAAAACAAACCCCAAGTTTCAGTGCGAATTTCGCACTTGTTTGCATAACAACAGCGCTCGAATTCGCTTGATATTTCAAAGTACATTTGAATTCGTGACCGCGGTTGGAAACGCTACGCTACTCACTACACATTAGAGTTGAAAATACAAATTCACTTTAATTCAGGATGTTGGAAATATGGAAATGGACTTGCGATGACCTGAAGGGGATTATGCTAAAAAGTGTCGTATGCTTTAGGTGGTAAGATATAAAATGGGACTTACGTGTACGATTTCCCGTGGTGTGTGTCGACATAGGATGAGTGGCGTGTGTTCCGGACATGCGAAGCATCTGTAAACAAAGAAAAATATATTGCTAAGGACCGCTTGCTTTTGAAAATATACTTACTTTCCTCTAAGTATTCTTTTCTTTATGCTTTAAGTTAGTTTTTTGCTTTAAAAGTACTGACGTGAGGTAAATAGTAGTGTTTCATAAAGAGTAGAAAAATATGAGCTGAAGTAATTTATGTTTTTAGGAGCACAGCATAGTGATCAGTCGTTACCTGGTGAAAAGGCCCAAGTCATTATGAAAACGGACACTGGACATGTAACCAAATCAATCTCTTGTCAGTTGCCACCGCCATGCCGGCCTATGAACTTATCCTGGCATTTAATTATACACCGACTTACGGGCAAGAACGGTGTTTGTCAGCCAGCCAGGAATGCTTCTAAAACGCTATCCGGCTCGAAAGCCGGATACTGGCTGGAGCTGTAGCTGATACATACCAACTGAACCCGAAATGTTTTGGGTTCGGTACTTCAGTCCCGTGACTTAGGTCAAGGATCTTTCAACACGTGGCTGATACTACCGAACTAACAACCCTCAAGAAGAAAGAAGGAAGAGATCGCTCTCAGCGATAAGACCGCCTACATTGTACCTACTGTATGTTTGTATACTCTTTCCTGTAAATGTTTATGTTTGTGCAATAAAGAATATCTATCTATCTATCTCATTCAAAATGTCACAATTGACATTGACTTTTGACATTTCTGTTTCACAATAACGCGAATGTCACCTTGTGCCAAAACATATTTGTCGATCTTGTTTGGACACGAGCAATAAATGAACTATGTCACATTGAACCTGGAAATTTTCCTTCTTCATATCGTAATTTAGCATGTCATTATCTATTGTGACAAGGTCCTCAAGTGTACCTATACTTATTGCTTTTGACAGGAGGTGGTCAATTCGTTCACAATTCCGAAAGATACGGATTCCATCTCGAAGAGAACCACCGAGCATAGCGCTATGCTGGAGAGAGCCATAGCTCCCTTCGCGACTGAGCCTTTCATTATCATCATCAGCCTATTATTGCAGTCCACTCCTGGACATAGGCCTCTCCAGTAGTTCACCACTTAGGGCAAACATGTAGAGGATATGCCCATAATCGCCACGCTGGGCAGGCGGCTTGACGATCGCATTGTAGCTTCTCGCTGCGGTAACGCTGCTACCCGTCATCGGATGGATGCAGCACGGGCAGGCGAGGTTGGCTTGGATCGAAAAGTTGATAGGCCGCTCCCTTACATCCTTTAGACCGGCGCTCTAGCCTTGATATATCTCTATGTTCTACCTTATAACGCGCAAAGTTAGCTTGTTACAAGTTCAGACGACTGGGGATGTTAATGAGCTGTTTAATAATTAAAGCTACCCATCATTAAGCCTACAGGGACACGGCGTAATAAGGTGAGGGGATGAAAAGATGAAAAAAAAACATGACGTGTGAATAAATAAACAAGTTGTGGATGAAAATGAATTTTGGTATAAAGGAATAAGTAATGATGTCCGTACAGTTTTTCGGGTATTTTTAAATTATGAAAGGTTTGGTAAATATTTATGAAACATGTTCCGTTTGATATCAATAAATCTAGGGTATTAATTAGACCATGTTTAAAGACTCGATCAAAAAGCAAAAGAATTATTAATTCTTTTTTAGAGCGGGAAAAGGGCAGTGGATTTTTTTATTTTTATAGTATCTCGACACAATGGCTTCCCTACGCCTGATGGAAAGCGAAAGAGAAGCCCAAGTCGCTGTGACAACGGGTAACAGGTCAGTTACCTGTCGGTTGCCACCGCCATGCCGGCCCAACCCTAACCCCCCACGAACTCCGGAAACCCTACTCACCGGCAGAAACACGACCCGAAGGTTATTTTGCAGCGGTATTCTTTAAGGGGATAAATAGGGGATGAAATTCTATTCCACGCGGACGAAGTCGCGGGCGCAGCTGGTTTAAATAATAGTTCTAGCTAACTAGTAATGACTACGTCGTCATGGAATTTCAAGTGCTGTATTTGCATTTAGTAGACGAGAACTATACTTGAATAGGTGAGTAAAAAGAGAAAACATGTTTTCGTATTCAAAATGTATTCAAAAATTTAACATAAAATATTCACGTTTTCGCCAACAAAATTATTTTGGCGAGCTAGACTGTCAAAATTTTAAATTCAGAAGAAAATAGTTGGTTTTTTAAAGTTGGTAATCCATCTTCAAAGGGCAAAAAGGTTTTAACTAACAATGTCATGGCCGAATCAAATTAAAACTAGCACTGGACATTCATTGCAAATTAAAAAGAATTTGGAACTTCAAAGTACGCCACTTAAAAGAGGGCTCTAATGTTGTGGTTTGGGAGTTCAAATTTGCAAAGCTAACGTTAAGCCTGCTTCGCTTAAATCCTCTGTGATAAGTCAAAGCTCTTTGATAGCAATACACATAGTTTTTATCATGACCACAGATCATGACTTACATTTAATAGCGAATCTTCGCTCGAATTGAGCCGCCCGTCCGGGGAAGGACCTCCACCCTATAGAATACCTCTGGGTCGTGTTTCTGCCGGTGAGTAGGGTTTCCGGAGCTCGTGGGGGGTTAGGGTTGGGCCGGCATGGCGGTGGCAACTGACAAGTAACTGACCAGTTACTTACCCGTTGTCACAGCGACTTGGGCTTATCTTTCGCTTTCCATCAGGCGTAGGGAAGCCATTATGTCGAGCCAATTTAAAAAAAAAATAATGTCGTTCCAAGCCAACCTCACCTGCCCATGGTGAATCTGGCCGAATAACAAACGAGGCGCTGGCAACCGACTGATCGCGGTATAACCATCACAATCGAAGGCGAGGCTAAATATTACAGACCGATAACGGGCAGCAGCGTAACCGGAGCGAGGAGCTACGCCCTGCGATCACCAACTTGCCTGCCCTGCGTGGCGATTATGGGTATATCCCCCAGATGTTTACCCTAAGTGGCGAATAACTGGAGAGGCTTATGTCCAGAAATGGACTGCAATAGACTGATGATGATGACTCGTATCTACTAGTAGTAGTTTTTAGAGAAAAAAAAAGACAATTCAGTTATAAAAATGTCTGTGTACGATGCATCCAGTAATGTTTGCGTACGGCGATGCTCGCATTAACATGCATGAAGCGCGCTCACCCAGCCATAGATCATGTTCGCAGAATGACATCTTTGTATACGACGGAATATCCCATCTCGTGGTACAAACCCCGCCGTGTACCAAACCAATGTACGTATATGAAAGTTCAATAACACTAATATTAAAAAGATTTTTTTTTCTTTTTAATATTAGTGTCATTGAACTTTTTTTGGTATTGCCTGACTCGATGGCTCTATCGGTAGTGACTACTGCCGTCTGAACCAAGGGCAGTGGATTCGATTCCCGCACAGTACAAACATTTGTGTGCAAAAACATGTCTGTTTGTAACAGTCTGAGTGTCTTCTATGTATACTTAACTAGCTGTGCTCGCGACTTCGTCCGCGTGGAATAGTTATTTTTCCCCGTTTTTTTTACATTTTCCATTAATTCTTCGCTCCTAATAGTTGCAGCGTGATGTTATATAGCCTAAAGCCTTCCTCGATAAATGGTCTATTCAACACAAAAAGAATTTTGGAATTCGGACCAGTAGTTCCTGAGATTAGCGCGTTCAAACAAACAAACAAACATACAAACAAACAAACAAACTCTTCAGCTTTATAATATTAGTTAAGATATGTATTTATTTACAAACAAATAAGTATATCAGTGAGTTTATCAGTAGTCTAGTACCAATAGTACAAAATTCGGCTTAGTTTAGGGCTAGGTGGCGTTGTGTGGCCTAGCGTGGGATGTCTTGGATTATTTATTTGTAATGAATACACTAAAAACTACAGTACCGGTTTCAAAAATTCTTTCACAATAAATTGTATAGCTACATTAAATCTTAGTGACATAGGCTATATTTTTTGTTAAAAAATATTAGGAATTATGACTTCTTCTCGAGTGTCAATGGTAGAGTACTATTAAAAACCTCTATAGAACCCTAACTAAAACACCAATAATGTATGCCAATGAAATGTTTATCTGAAACATTCGAAGCAAAGAGAGGGCGGATGGTATCATAAATAAAAACCGTGGGTGTGCCAGAAATGCTTGTTTTATACCAATTTGCCACTATTTATTCGAATGAGGGTTACAAAGTCAAAAGGTCAAGTGAAAAGAAGGTGCAGAATCCAGATTTGTAAGACAGTAACAAATGTTGCACAGAAATAAAAGAAGAATTGTTACGACCTACAATACAAAAGTTGATGTGTGTACAAAAGTCGCTGACGTTGGGATGCGTGTATGCGTACTGAAGTGGAGATGTGATCTCTGGTAAGACGTAATGATGGTAGGTGGACACGGGCACTGTGTGAGTGGCAACCGTGGCTTGGCCGGAGATCTGTGAGCAGACCAGCCACCCGATGGTCGGATGACATAGCGGCGGTGGCCGGGAAACATTGGACGAGGTCGGCGAGGAATTGTGTAAAATAGCAGGTGAAAGAAGAGGCTTATGCGGGCTGAAATGATGATGATGACTATAATAATAATAGTTAAATAGACTCCGAAACTGAAAGAGAGGTAGGGCATAGCGAATCTTCGCTCGAATTGAGCCGCCCGTCCGGGGAAGGACCTCTACCCTATAAATACCGCAGCCAAATGGCCTCCGGGTCGTGTTTCTGCCGGTGAGTAAGGTTTCCGTAGCTCTTGGAGGGTTGGAGTTAGGCCGGCATGGTGACGGCAACTGACAGGTAACTGACTGACCAGTTACTTTTACTTCGCTTTCCATTAGGTAAGGAAGCCATTATGTCGAGTTACTATAAAAAAATTTAATGAGCTCCGAAACTACCTGTAGTTAGAATTTTTCAAATCGGTCTTGACCGATTTGAAAAATTCTTACAATGTTGGAAAGCTACACTATATCCTGTGAACATAGGCTATAAATACATATTAATTGGAGACGACTGTAAATCATTATTTATCACCCCCAGTAGAAAAACGGCATATGTCAAAAATGAAAATGTTTCAAAACGCTTTCCATCAGGCATAGGGAAGCCATCATGTCGAGCTACTATAAAAAATACGCCCCAAAAATCGAATTAGATTACTTATGCTTTTTTCCTACTAAGGGTACGTATTATAGCATAGAGAACACATTAACCTATAACCTAATGAAATATTTATCTGAAATACCCGAAGCGAGGCGAAGCCAGGTCGCTAGTTCAAAATAAAGATGTGTTCATACATCAACGAGTCACCCAAATGTTTGCATACGAGTATGCGCGCGCGCTCATTAAAATACATGAAGTGGATTCGGAAAGAAACATAGACCTTGTAAGTGTAGAAGGGACGCGATGTTCAAAGTAGATATAATATGCCTACGGGCAGTTTCTCTTAGCTTTAAGTAAAATTTGCTGATTATGGTAGTAATAAGATTCTCAACTGCCCTTGGTTCGCTTCGAGTATTTAAAAAACATATTAGGGGCCGCTAAAATGATCACTATTATTACGCATGTATTACACATTTTTATCTTTCCTTTGAATCACTCTATTGTGTTTATTATGTATTTATTTACAAAAAAAGCATCTAAGTAAGTTTATCAGTTGTCTTAGTACCCATAGTACAAGCTTTGGCTTAGTTTGGGACTAGATGGCGATGTGTGGCCCAGCGTGCCATGTCTTGGATTATTTATTTGTAATGAATAAACTAAAAAACTACAGTACCGGTTTCAAAAAATCTTTCACTATTGGAAGCCACCTTAGTGATATAAGCTATCGCGCCATAGCGCCTATACTATAGCGCCCTCTAACTGAACTAAACCGAAGCTTGTATTATGTAACAAGTGTGGGGTAGCGTTCAACACCGTTGAATCAAGCTGGTCGTAATGAATCTACTATAAGTTTTAAAGGGCCAACTAGTTAATATTAATGACGTTTTTATATAACTATTTTCACACAGAACTGGCACATACGGCGATGACGTCGACCCGCGAATGTTTGCATAAGCCCGATGCACGGGCTGTCATTAAAATGCATGAAGCGGCGGGATGAGATAGCGTACAGAAGGGCAGGTTTAGTTACAATAGAGGTAGGGCATAGCGAATCTTCGCTCGAATTGAGCCGCCCGTCCGGAAAGGACTACCACCTTGCAGAATATCACAGACAAATGACCTCCGGGTCGTGTTTCTGCCGGTGAGTAGGGTTTCCGGAGCTCGTGGGGGGTTAGGGTTGGGCCGACATGGCGGTGGCCACTGGCAAGTAACTGACCAGTTTCTTGCCCGTTGTCACAGTGAGTTGGGTTTCCTTTCGCTTTCCATCAGGCGTAGGGAAGCCGAGCTACTATAAAAAATAAAAAAAACATTGTTATAATGAACATTTGTGTTTATTCCGTGTCTGGGTGTCTATATTTGTATTGTATTTAAGCATATCATAAGCTGATACTGTATAAGAGCTATAGATTTTGTGTGATAAATAAATAAAATCGCCGCAAACAAACTCAGTAAGAACTTTGATCACAAGAGAATCGGCTGAAATATAAGTTAGTCTTGGCTTAAGAGATAAGGAAAAGTGATAAAAGTAATTTGAAATGGAAGAAAAAGATCTTGCCTTTTCATGATTTTCCTTAAGCTATATATTATTTTAACGGAATAGGCGTATGAAGCATTTGTGTTCATATTAAATTAGATATTTAGTACTTAATATTTAATCAAAAGAGCTATGTCAGTCATTAAATATACGAGTATATCTAAGACATAGCGCTGTCTAGCCCCAAACTAAGTTTACTATGGGTACTAGACTGATAAACTTACTTTTTTTTAAATAAATACATATTATACATAGAAAACACTCATGGCGGTGGCAACTGACCAGTTACTTGCCCGTTGTCACAGCGACTTGGGCTTCTCTTTCGCTTTCCATCAGGTATAGGGATCCTATGTGGCCCTATTCTAATTTTATTTAACCCAAGACATGCCACGCTGGGCCACACAGCGCCACCTAACCTCAAACTAAGCCGAAACATGTACTATGGGTACAAGACAACTGATAAACTTACTTAGATGCAATTTTTTTTGTAAATAAATACATATTATACATAGAAAACACCCAGACCAATACAAACAGACATGTTCATGCCCACAAATGTATGTACTGTGCCGGAATCGAACCCACGACCCTTGGCCCAGCCAGAGGGCAGAGGTCACTACCAAATGAGCCACCGAGCCTGTCACTTCAGAAACTACACGGATATTCTACTATGATACACAATTTAGAATTTCACTAACGAATTTCCTTCAACAATCTCACAACCATCTCCTAAGTTTTCCCATCACAAACTACTAGATATAACAGGTACCTTCAATATTCAAGCCCCATAAA
Source organism: Conogethes punctiferalis (assembly GCA_031163375.1). Classification (NCBI taxonomy): domain Eukaryota; kingdom Metazoa; phylum Arthropoda; class Insecta; order Lepidoptera; family Crambidae; genus Conogethes; species Conogethes punctiferalis. Next base: position 2,544,774 of record CM062102.1, read on the forward strand.
GCATAAACGCGCATGTATTAGAAAATTCCTCGAATAGCGAAGACGGTTTGAGAAAGCTCAACGTCGCAGTGACAAGACGTTGCGGGGAAGCCTGATATTGTTTCAGATTTTAGATAAACTAAAGCCAGATTGATACTTTAAAAGGAAACACACCTTTTGTTGTTGACTTAAGGTGTATTTTGGTGGTACAAGGACTATTATAAAGTTAGTATGTTATCAATTTAGTTATTGTCACGGAATTCCGAGAGATTACATAGTATAGTTCTATAGGGTGGGTCGCGAGTTTAATTGCGCGGTATAAGTATTGGATTCGGATTCATAATGATAGTGGTTTTAGCATTAGAAACTCGATTGGGGTTGCGAGTGTCTATGGGCGGTGTCGACTGCTTACCATCAGGCATAGAACTACGTCGTCTGCCGCCTCTTGCATAAAAAAAAATTCAGGTACCATGGTTACCGATGGTAACCAACATTGATTAAATAAATAACCCAAGACATGCCACTCTGGGCCCCACAACGCCATCTAGCCCCAAACTAAGCTGAAGCTTGTTTAACGTTGACTGTGTTTTGTTTAACAGTTAAAACGTGAAATTGTTATCGTTTTTTTGTCATTTTTAGTGAAAAATCTACAGTTTTTGTTATGTCGCGTAAATGTGTTAATAGTGCAGACAATTTCTGCTACATTTGTGGTAAGGTGACCCTTACTAACCAAAGATGCTCAATAACACAACGTTTAGAAACTGTTTACTTCCATTAATTTGGAATTAAAATTAAAAACCGAGACAAATCGTGGGTAACACATTTTAGTTGCACAACTTGCTCCACAAATCTGATTAAGTGGCTAAACAAAGGCTAAACAAAAAGAAACGTTCATTGCCTTTTGGTGTACCAATGATGTGGAGGGAACCTACCAATCATGCGAATGATAGTTACTTTTGCTTATCTTTATCGGACCTCAAATAAGAGAGATTCTAAAGGACCAAAACTTTGATTCAGTTTTACAGGACTTTGAAAAAGAAGCATGGGAATCTTTTAGAGCAGTCGTTCGTGGTTTTTTGGGCAATAAGAGAAATGGAAATTATGTTGAACTTGTCAATAATCTCCTTCAAAAGTATCAACAGTTGGGTTGCAATATGTCCCTAAAAATTTATTTTCTTCACTCTCATCTTGATTTTTTTCCTTCTAACTGCGGTGATGTAAGTGACGGAAATGGTGAACAATTCTACCAAGATATCTCGACAATGGAAAAGAGATACCAGGGCCGATGGGATGCGTCAATGTTAGAGATACCCCTAACAGTGATTACAAAAGACAATTGAACGAAAAAGAAGAGAAAATCTTAATCAAATACGTTTTTTTTAATTGTAATATTTCCAATTTTATATAAATAAGTAAAAAGCAAAAAATAATAGTAAATAATTATTATAGTTTTTTTTAATAAAATGTTTTGTACTTTAACCTGTTACTAAAAGCCAAATTTTGTATATTAGGTATATTTCTAAAATAAGAGCTAATTCAAAAAACTTATTCTTGTTTTCCTATTCAGTAACCTCAAAGCAATATAAAAATAAAGTATTCAATTAAAAGGCACACAAAAAGTTACGTTTTGTAGACCAGTGTTATCATAGAAAACACCTGGGAGTTTTGATCTGTCATGTCTGTATTGATCTGGATCAATACAGACATGTTCGTGCATAAGAACCTTTGTACTGTGCGGGGATCGAAGCCACGGCCCTTAGTAGGGAAAGCAAGGTCACTATCAAATGAGCTATCGGGCCAGTTAAAAACGTAGCGTGCATGCAGTTGTTGAATGTTTTGTTAATATTGCACCATCGTTTGATGGAAAGCGAAAGAGAAGCTCAAGTCGCTGTGACAACAGGCAAGTTACCGGCCAGTCACCTGTCAGCTACCATGCCAACCCTTAAGATTTTTTTAAGGACAGATCATTCATAATGACCTCACTCCACCTGATGGTAAGCGGTCGTGAGGTCCAAAACTTAGGTCGACAGGCATACAGGACCCAATGAAAAACCTACCGCTCGTAAGATGCTTCTTCATCGTCATCATCATCAGCCTATCACAGTCCACCGCTGAACAAAGGCCTCTCCACTTGTTCGCCACGGGGCAAACATTTGGAGGATATACCCATAATCGCCACGCTGTGCAGGCGGGTTGGCGTTCGCAGGGCGTAACTTCTCGCTCCGGTGACGCTGCTGCCCGTCATCGGCCTGTGGTATTTAGCTACGCTGTCAATAGTGATGGTTATACCGCCACCAATCGGTTGCCAGCGCTTAGTTTGTTATTTAGCTTGCTCCGATGCTATTTCACGCCCCGTTTACAATCGCTAATCACCAAACAATATACACATATAAAAGAAAATATATTCGGAACGTCCGTGTTATTTCTATCTCTATTTTCCCTTCTAAGTAATTTCCCGCCGGCAAAACATTGCTGGCGCCAAAACAAATCAGTCAAAATACCGAATATTCCGGAATCCGATGCCGAATCCGTTATTAAAGCGGCACACATCAATAACGCAGCTTTATATTCGATTAACGTATAAAATATCGGGTGTTGCCGGAACATATATCGAGTAATATGTCAGCGTCAAAGTACGTGGACTCAAGAAAAATGCGAAGGAGTCGGCGTGAGAAATGCGAAACATTTATCATATCTGTATCGAGTTTTATGGATCCACCTGGGCGGGCGCATATTTTAACATCGCTTACTGATATTTATATGCGGTACAGTTGTGCATAGTATGTTGTACAAAGATAGTACATATGGGTGACAGTTCCAATGTTTCTTTATGATTTTAAACTTTATTTATTACTTACTAGCTGTGCCAGCGGCGTCGCTCGCGTGGATATCGGGTTTCAAAAATAACGGACTTCCATATAATACCCATCTATACCTTGTGCCTAAGTTTTAAGTTAGACCTCTAGCAATACATTGGTGAAAACCGCATTCAATTCTATGCAGTAGTTTTCGCGTAATGCGCGTTCAAACATACAGGTTTAAATTTCTCGCGTTTTCCCAACACTTCCCGTCACTGCTCCGCTCCTATTGATTGTAGCGTGATGAAAAGTATCCTATAACCTGCCCAGGAGTATGAAGAATAATTGTACCAAGTTTCGTCAAAATCTGTTCAGTAGTTTTTTTTTCTATAACGAACATACAGACAGACAGACAGACAGACAGACAAAAATTTTACTGATTGCATTTTTGGTATCAGTATCGATTACTTATCACCCCCTGATAGTTATTTTGAAAAAATATTTTATGTACAGAATTGACCTCTCTACAGATTTATTATAAGTATAGACTAGCGATCCACACTCGGTTCAGGTATTTCAGATAAGCATTTCTTTGGGAATTTTGGCAATCGGAACAGTAGTCTTTGAGTTTATCTACGAGGTTTACAAACAAACACACACATATACAAATGTAAGGGATGTAGGTTAGGGAGCGAATCTTCTCCAGTGTCTCCTATGTCCAGCAGTGGACTGCAATTGGCTGATGATAATGATGATGATAATGACATATACAAATCTTTCCTCTTTAAAATATTAGTGTAGATGTAGGTATAGATTGTAAATGCTAACCACGCGATCTGTTCTTGAATACCTGCACATAGGTACTTACAGCTTATCATTTCGCTATGTTAAAACATGCTTGGTCACGTCAGGCAGATGGACCACGGCAGAGCTATTAGTTTAGACGTAGAAATGAGACGTGTTAAGAATGACAGAACCAGAAAACGTCACTTTTGCATTACAATGCAATGATAAACTTACTTAGTTCTGCCAAGTCTGAATGCAAAAAGCTTCAATATTCAAATAAAAACTACAGCATACGCAAACGCAGACTGCATGCGAAAACTACTGAGACGCCATTATTGTTTTTGGCTCCGAAACTGCTACTGTCATTAAAAGCAGATCAAAGGAATACACAACGCACAGCCTCGCATTGCGATTCCCTCGCCGTGGATAATATTGCGAAAAAAAAACACAGATACTACGGGATGGACTCATTAAAATTTGCACGGACCGATGCGTTTACAAGCACAGTTTTAAACAAAGGGTTTGTTTTCGTCGGTTCTGAAAGAGATCTGGTATTTTTTTTTTTTTTGCGTTTTTTTTGTGTTTAGTTCTCTTTGGCTCGGGTGAATGGGTGTTGTTCAGTCGTTTGTGCATTTTTTATTACTTTCGAGTGCGTTCGGTATTTATAGATTTAACTTTTTTTTATTTTGAGGTGGTAAGCGGAAACATTACAAAAGGATTGGTTTGTTGTAGTTGCAGTGGGATAGTCTTCACGTTCGATGAAGTGAGTCCAACACACATCACCTTTTCCCAAATAAGTGACTAATTAGTGGCCAGAGCACCTAATGTCATGTTGAAATGTATTTCTTTACTATTCAATTCATTTATTTCAGGAATCAAAAGTGTGTGCATAATCACAGATTAGCCATAAAACATGTGTGTTATGTGTGTGCATAAAATCATCAATATTTTTTTTTATAGTAGCTCGACATAATCCCTACTAATTCACTACGCCTGATGGAACGCCAAAGAGAAGCCCAAGTCGCTGTGACAACTGGAAAGTAACCGGTTAGTTACCTGTCAGTTGCCACTGCCATGCCGGAGACCCTACTCACCGGCAGAAACACGACCCTGAGGTCATTTGGCTGCGGTATTCTATAGGGTGGAGCTCAATACGAGCAAAGATTCGCTATGCCCCAAATATAAATGATATTATTATTAAATTATATCAGTCACAATAATAAAATAATATAATACATTAATAATAAAATAATCTAAAATAAATAATAAAGATAAATGAAATAATAAAAGTCATGAATACATTAACCTAATAGGGAATATGCATGAAAAATAGTTTCAGGTATTTACTAATTTATCGTAAAATAGATCAAAATCTACTACGAACAGTGAAAACAAAATCAAAATTGGTTGAAAAATGGGCGAGATACAGTCATTGAAAGTGAATATATTCTCGCGAAACAGATTTTTCTATGGAGTTAGTACGGCGCTTACGGTACGTGACGTCAACTACCGCATCGGATCTCTCTGTCTAATCAATAACTTTAACGCTTTATAACTCGCTTAATAGAAAAGATAGTTTAAAAATTCTTCGATATTTATGTATCTGGAAGACAAAAGATCTCAATAAATCCATAAAAAAAGTCATGCATATTCCCTATTACGGACAGAGTGCATCATTGTCCAATGAGGATAAGGTTCAAAACTTTTGACTGTATCGAAGATAGACTAATGACTAATTAATGTAATGTACCAGAAACAAAACACAGCAAAACAATATTTTGTGAGTGTATGAGTTAATGAAGCGTCAGTAAGATAAAAGATGAATAACGGATCCGGGTGAGACGTTACATGTGGAAAAACATTTGGAATCATTTCGAACGCGAGATAGGATAGAAAATATCGTAAAAGAATTCATACAACATTATTTTCTTGTTTTTTTTTTATGCCAGAGGCGGCAGACGAGCAAGTGTGATGCCTGATGGTAAGCAGTCGACACCCGCTCATGGGCACACGCAGCTCGAACCGAGTTTAGGGTCACTGCCGGCCTTTTAAATATGAATACTTTGAAATTAAGAGAGGTAGAGCATAGCAAATATTCGCTCAAATTGTCTCAAACTGCCCGTCCGGGGAAGGACCTCCAACCTATAGAATACCGCAGCCAAATGACCTCCGGGTCGTGTTTCTGCCGGTGAGTAGGGTTTCCGGAGCTCGTGGGAGCTAGGGTTGGGCATGGCGGTGGCAACTGACGGGTAACTGACCGAGTAACGTGCCCGTTGTCAACGGAAGAGGCCCATGTCCAGCAGTGGACTGCAATAGACTGATGATAATGACATTTGTTCTGTCTTGCCGTAACATAACCCACGATAACTTTAGCATGGACATTGCCGCTACCAAATTCATCATCATCATCCTAGCCTTTTTCCAGATTGTCTCAGGGTCGGCTTCCCAAACTGAGAGATTTGGCGAGGGCTAAGCTTTTACACAGAGCGACTGCCATCAGACCTCCGCAACACTTAGGGTAAGCTATAATATACCCATTACCAGTTTAGGCGTCAGAGTTATTATCATCTCTGATATGATGTAACGACTGCTGTCTGAGTTGGTAAAGATAGCACCCGGGACCAACAGCTTCCGAAGCACGGAGAAAATCGGTGTCAAATTTTGGTCACCCATCATCGGATTGACCGCGCCAATGGTTGCACAACGTTGCGATCATTGTTAAGCGAACAAGACCGCGGCGCCACCGAGCTCCTCTTGCCACTACCAAAATATCAAAACTAATCAGGACCCAAAATCAAAACCCAATTACGTCTCCCCACTACCCGCTACACTACAGCTCAAATGGATCAAACGGACCCATACGCCAAAGGTGACTTCTAATGAATGTAATTATTAATCGGAATACATCAAAGCGATTTGGTGAAAGCCTTTGAGGACATCCCGTTGCCATGGCGACGATATTGGAGGATCCGTTTGATTGGACAAGCAATAGTTCCTCGTATAATAGTTATGTAAGCTGTTATGATTCTGTGTAATCAAAAGGTAACTTGAATAATAAAATTGTGGACATAAATAACTACATAGTATAAAACAAAAGTCGCTTATTCTGTCCCCATATCCCCAAATCCCTATGTGCGCTTAAATCTTTGAACGGATTTTGATGTGGTTTTTTTGTAATAGATAGAGTGATTCAAGAGGAAGGTTCATGTATAACGAAATACCCGAAGAAAAGCAAGGACGGAACGCTAGTATATTAACGCTAGTATATTATTAAACTAGCTGTGCTCGCGACTTCGTCCGCGTGGAATAGTTATTTTTTCCCCGTTTTTTTTTTTACATTTTCCATTATTTCTTCGCTCCTAATAGTTGCAACGTGATGTTATATAGCCTAAAGCCTTCCTCGATAAATGGTCTATTCAACACAAAATTTTTCAAGTCGGACCAGTAGTTCCTGAGATTAGCGCGTTCAAACAAACAAACAAACAAAGAAACAAACTCTTCAGCTTTATAATATTAGTTAAGATTAAGATAAGCCAGGATATGAGATGTAAAGGAGCGGTCTATCATCTTTTTACTCCACTTGCCCATGATGTATCCCGCTGAATAGCTAACGAGGCTCTGGTAACCGACTGACGGCGGTACCACTAAATACCACAGGCCGATGACGGGCAGCAGCGTCACCGGAGCTGCGATCACGCCTACTCAGCGCGGCGATTATGGATAAAGCCTCCAGATGTTTCCAAAAATGGAAAACAACTACAATGGACTGCAATAGGATTTTGATGATGAAGCCAAGATATGCCACGGTCTTCTTCTTCTTCTTGTCGAGTCGACAGCAAATCGTCATATATAGTGAGACCAAAACTCCGAAACGCGGATCGCTTTATCGTTAGCGTTCAGTAAGTCCTCGAGCGAACATGTATCTGGGCACGCGGGGCACTGGAGCAGGTGGGCCATAGTTTGGGGAACGGCACCACACTCGCACCGGTTAGCAGAGGCGTCCGCAAAGCCGCACCTACACAGGTTGTCCTTGCAGCGGCCAACCTGGGTGCGCAATCTGTTCAGAGCCCTCCAGGTCGGCCATGTCAAGGTGTTCCCTGGCGGGAGGCCCTCTGAGGGGGGATACATCGAGTCGGGATACCTGTCTGCCCATAGGGATACTCTGTTTTCATGCCACGGTAGTTTTTAAGCGTGAGCTGTCAAAACGAATTCACAATGTTTGAAAATGCTTGCCGGAACACTGCTACTTTCCAGTAACTGGGAATGCACATATAATGGGAATGATATAATATAATTGATTCCTGTTAGTTATGTAACATAATTTACAGAGAGAAATTAAACGGAAATGTTTGCAATAACAAGACCGGATTGGTTCATAGAGTTCGTAGAAATCGGACTATTATGAAGTGATATTGTACTTGATATTGTGATATTACTTTATGTTGATGTTGGAGGTAGGTAATGTTACAGCGGACCGATTAATGTTGTTGTTGTTGTTGTCGATCGAAGTGGCGAGTATTGGGAGAGGCCTATGTCCAGCAGTGGACTGATGTGGGCTGATGATGATGATGATTAATGTTGTTATATAACCAGACAACCGAGAGATCCCGGTTTGGAATCGGGCAAACATTGTTCATCATCAACCTATTCCAAGCCACCATAGGACATAGACCTCTCCAGTTGTTCATCACATTGGCAACATTGGCTTGACTGGCTCGGTGGCTCATTTGGTAGTGACCTCTGCCCTCTAAGCCAAGGGTCGTGGATTCGATTCCCGCACAGTACAAACATTTGTGTTCATGAGCATGTCTGTTTGTATTGGTCTGGGTGTTTTCTATGTATAATATGTATTTATTTACAAAAAAAATTGTATCTAAGTAAGTTTATCAGTTGTCTAGTACCCATAGTACAAGCTTCGGCTTAGTTTGGGGCTAAGTGGCGCTTTGTGGCCCAGCGTGCGCATGTCTTGGGTTATTTATTTATTTATTATTGGGCAAATACCTGAAGGATTTACCCATTAAATTTGCTTCATGGGCCGGCGGGTTGGCGAACGCAGAGCGTAGTTCCTTACTCCGATGTTGCTTCTGTTGATCATTGGTCTGTGGTATTTAGCAACGAATATTGTTACTAGTTTTTTATTAAAAGAAAGAGTGATTTCTTTAGTAGCAACTATTTAAACGAACTTTAAGTGAAGCCCTAAGTAAGGATTTACTTAAGTGCAACGCGCTACTGATGTCGTCATATAGCTTAATATTTTAAGCAACATGGTTTTAACTTAAGCCTCTAAGGAGATTGTTAAGTTTGTTCGGAAATTTAATGAAAACAGGATTAGGTTCGAACACTTTTTAATTTCTTTTGAGTTTAAACGAGGAAGAGAATTTATGGAAGTACTATTGACAAGACTGGGATGTAAGGCAGCGGCCTATCATCTTTTTCCTCCAAGCCAACCTCACCGGCCCGTGGTGCATCCTGCCGAATATCAAACGAGGCTCTGGCAACCGACTGGTTGTAACCATTACGATTGAAGGCATAACTAAATACCACAGGCCAATGACGGCCAGCAGCGTCAGAGAAGCTATGCCCTGCGATTGCCGATCCGCCTGCCCAGCGTGGCAATTATGAGTACGTATGTACGTATATCTCATTATAATGTGTATTTTTTTTTACAAAAAATGTATCTAAGTAACTTTATCAGTTGTCTAGTACCCGTAGTATAAGCTTCGGCTTATTTTAAGGCTAAATAGTGATGTGTGGCCTAGCGTGGCATGTCTTGGGTTATTTATTTATCTATTAATTAATATTTCCCAACTACATTTTTGTCTTTAAAATTCTTCAGTACAAAGCTACGCTACAATTTGTGTTCATGTTTAAAAAACGCGTAATAAGCCCACAATTACGTTCCGAAAAACCTATTTAAAACGTCGGAAAATGTATGCATCCCGAATACGACGGGGCTTTTCGGCCGATCGTAAATCGTTCCACATTCGCTACCAACGAAACTCCACGACCAAAAATACAAATTGACGTTGGAAAACTTAATCCCAAATTAATTTCCCCGCGTAATTAAAACTTTGAACGGGCTTGCGAAATTGGAATGCTGTCATTGTGCTGGTTTGACGTTATGCAAATTTTATATAACAATTTTAGAATATTCAAGTTCCGCGGTGATTAAATACGCCCATCCAAGGTTAGGCCCGAAATAAATTAATTAACAATCCATTTCTTACTATGCAAGTATTATGGGCTGGCGTATCGGAGATAGCAGTTAAGCCTCGCTTTTCTGACTTTGGTACTTTATAAAAGCCTTGTTTGTGTATTGATTAGAATAATTTAGACACACGGGAAGTAATGCAGCGATCTAACATCTTTTACTCCAAGCCATCCTTACCTGTCCGTGGTGTATCCTGACGAATAACACGTACCAAACCGAGAAGCTACGCCCTGCGTTTGCCAACCCGCCGCGCCAGCCCAGCGTGGCGATTATGGGTATTTCCTCCAGATGTTTGCCCTAAGTGGCGTACAACTGGAGAAGCCTATGTCCAGCAGTGGACTGCAATAGGCTGATGATGATGATGATATATAAAAAAGTAGCTAATGTTATAGGAAGGTTAAGGTCTCACTTACCAATATTCAAAGCGGATATGGAGGCGAACAGAATGAGTGCCGTCCCAACCATGTTTGTTATCCCTGAAACAAACAACAAACCATAAAGCAAACGGTTAAGTGGCCCGTTTTCCTCAGAACTCCTAATGCTGCTACGAAATAAAGGGTCGTCGCTGTTAAGAAAGAGATGGAAAAGCTTGTTCTTATTAATTAATACAGTAGGTAGAAAGTGGTAAAGAAATGTATGAAGGATAAAGTACGCTAAAGGCGTGTCAGTTTATACTAATATCATAAAGGAGGAAGATTTATATTTGTGTGTGTGCGTATGTAAACTCGCAACTACTGAGCCGATTTCCGAAACTCTTTCACCATTGGAAAGTTACATTCACTCCGAGTATAATCACACTATCAAACTAATATTATAAAGGAGAAAATTAGGGGACGTAAGGGAGCGACTTCTCGCCTTTTCGCTCCAAGCTCACCTGCCCGTGGTGCATCCTGCCGAATAACAAACGAGGCGCTGGCCACCGACGCACAGTGGAACGATTGTATGGAGAAAAGGGCGAAATTAATAACTCAACAAATATGGAAAATATGGCTGCTTTTTAATTAAATACAGTCACAGTATTGAATTATCTTTATAATAGAGTAGGTTTACATATTATATATAAGTATTTTATATAAAAAAAAAATATTCTTGAGAACTTCACTTTCGCTGTCACTGAGATTTAACTGGGCAGGTAAATTAAAATAGTAAGAGGGTTCTTCAGTCTCGAGAAACAGCAGATACGAGTATATTTGTGTCTTTATGCATACCTACAATTATTTCGTTTGGTTTTTCGAAGAGTTGATAATCATCAGTATCAGAGGCATCAGATTCTGTCCGCTTCCAATTACTCTTAAAATTATATTAAAATTATTTATTAAATCTTAATTAACCCCTGTTATTTCTGAAGACAATTTGGCATTGTTAAAAAAAGTTCGAGCGGTATTGCATTTAATTTCATGTAATGATACGTAGGTATTTGATGGTCACTGACGAACGGATGCACAATTCATTTCAATTGGTTTTGCACTGCATAAATAACGATTTTGGGCTGCATTACTACGAGTTAATACATTAATTGCACCTCCGTCTAACATGGTGAAGAGCGTTTCGAAATAATTTTTTTCCATTCATATTTTCCGAAAATTTAAATATTTTTTACGAATATCGTCCGGGAATTCGTTTATATGCAAAAGTTCTTGTATTTAATTCGCTACTAAAGCAATTCTTTGTTGTTTAGCACTCAAAAGCCAAGTTTCAAAAAGATCTTCATTTCTAATAATATGACTTGATCTTGCAAAAATGCAAATAATCATCAAGTCTGCAAGTATCCGCAAAAAAAAATTATGTAAAAATGCAGTAGACATATCACTGAATACAAAATAATAACATTCCTAGAAAGGGTATTTGATGTATTTTTTAAAACTCTCGTCAAAGTTGAAAATTGCTTTTAGTTTACTATCTAATTTAATATCGTTTTTACTCACTCCTAAATCAAAATATTATGTCATTCTAAATTACTATGATCAGCTAATGCCCTCCATAATAATATTCAAAATATATAAGAACGCAGCTTATATTATAAATGACGTAATTATTAGTCGTTAGATGCACTTTGTTACGTCCCAAATGACGAGTGTTTTACACGACCGACTTTACTCAGTGATTACTCATGAACAAAGAAGATGACACCTGTTATTTTATGTTAATTATAGAGGGTATCTATCTATCTTAACATACCTTTATTTGAAATTTACCTCCCTTTCATTCGACATTTTTATTTATGGGTATGGGTCGTCCCACTGTGCGACGGGTGGCAGTATAACTTTCACTATAATTGAAAGCGTAGCTAAATAAATAAATAAATAAATAACCCAAGACATGCCACGCTGGGCCACATAGCGCCATCTAGCCCCAAACTAAGCCGGAGCTTGTACTATGGGTACTAGACAACTGATAAACTTACTTAGATACTTTTTTTTTTCTAAATAAATACATATTATACATAGAAAACACCCAGACCAATACAAACAGACATGTTCATGAACACAAATGTTTGCACTGTGCGGGAATCGAACCCACGACCCTTGGCTCCGAAGGCAGAGGCCACTACCAAATGAGCCATCGAGTCAGTCAGTCAAATACCATCACATAAGCGACTAGGGCTTCTCTTTCGCTTTCCATCAGGCGTAGGGAAGCCTTTATGTCGAACTGCTATATAAAAAGGTGTCTATTACACCTAGTTCAAGGCAATTGTTTGGTATGCAATAAACGCACCCTCCGGCGAATAAAGCGGTTATTGCAGAATTGCTATTTTTCAGGAGAAGCAAAAAACCGAAATCGGTGAATATCTCTGAAACTATAACTTTCAAATAAATGCTTTTAACTTTAATTGAAAGTAGATTTTTGATTGTACATAATATTTAAAAACTAAATTAATTTAATGGGAAATTCATAGATAAAACCTCAAAAATATGTAATACCGCATAACAATAATATTGTTTTTATCGTATGGTGACATTACCACTTTCTTCCCGGCAGCCTTCTATCAAAACTGCCCGCGCAACGAGGCATATCGACAGTATTCGTTAGTTTTTCGTGTCTAGTCTATTGTAAGTAATAACTTCTTACCACTTTATTCGTGTGAAATTAAAAATAGGTTTATATCGTAAGCGTTGAATACGCGGATCATTCTACGTAAACCATTACTGTAACAAGTGAATGCAACAACATTAAAAATATAGTTGTTATTGCTACATTTGTGTTTTTTTTTAATTTTATTATTAAATTAACATAAAAAAATATGAATTACAACTAAATTAACTCTCCTTAAGTCTAATTCCTATCAAAATCAGGTTTTTAAGCTATGATTAGACCACAGCACATCGAAATACTTTACGGGGTTTGGGTCATTTTGGAGTCGTTTTAAATTTTGGTGGCCACTGACGGAAGTTATAATGTTCGAAAGAGGAATTCTATCGGATTTTAACGAAACTTGGTACAAATATTCTTCATACTCCTAGGCAGGTTATTGTATATTTTTCATCACGCTACAATCAATAGGAGCAAAGCAGTAAAGGGAAGTGTTGGGAAAACGGGGGAAATTTTTACCTGTATGTTTGAATGCACATCACGCCAAAACTACTGCATAGAAATAAATGCGGTTTTTACCAATGTATTGCTAGAGGTGTAACTTAAATTTTAAGTACCATTTTATGAAGTCTATTATTTTTAAAACGCGATATACACGCGTGCGACGCCGCTGGCACAGCTAGTCATTAATAAAAACTTCATTTAAGTTGTTTCTGGTTAAATAAGATAAATATAACCACCCAGTCTTGTCTTACCAATGCTTCAAAACCCTGAAAAAGTAATCATCTTCACGAGTCCACAGCTGGACATAGGGCTCTCCAAATGTTGGCCACTTTGATCAATCCTCGGCTTCTCGCACCCAGCCAGCGCACTTGCCAGCCGGCCTGCGCAGATCGTCACTCCACCTGGCTTGAGGGCGTCCTACACTACGTTTGATGAGACGCGGTCTCACTCCAGAACTCGTTTACCTCAACGGTTATTGATTCTGCGGCTGATGTTGCTAGCCCGATGCCCCTTTAATTTATTAAATCGGTGAGTTGTGGATAACTTCGGTTCTCTGCTAGATCACCACATTTCGGATAAGACAGAGATACCCGAGCAAAACCCTTTCCATATGATTGCTGAACGATCTTTAGCTTGTGGACTAGCCGTACCGTAAGTGTCCACATTTTAGCTCCGTATGTCATAACCGGTAGAACGCAGTGATTAAAGACTTTCGTCTTTAGGCACTGTGGGATCGACCATCTGCCTGGTCTGAAGCCTGACTATTCCTAATCACCTCGTCCTCAAAGCTGGTTCCACCTAACTGCAATGTCTGCCCGAGGTATACCTACATATTTTTGAACAACTTTGAGTTCCGGTAGAGCATGTTCATTGAACATGACCTTGGTTTTGTCCAAGTTTATTCGTATGCCGATGCACGCAAAGGAGCCAGTCAGTTCATTCAGTATCTCTTGTAAGTCCTGCAGTGATTCTGCCATTATGACTATGCTGTTTATGTTGATGACAGGTCCTTTCCAGTTCAGCGTTTTGAACACATCCTCCATTACATTAGTGAACAACTTTTGACTTGATCCCATTCCTAGATGCAACGGTATAGGCCTTGTATACTAATTCCGTAATTGGATGCACATAGTGGCGGCTTCATAGATCACTGTTACTGTCTCATCACTGCATGTATGGATGCCAATCTACGTGGCATCGCTGCAGGGACTCCAGAATAGACCAGGTTTCAACCGAAGTCAAAGGCTTTCTCATAATCCACGAATGCAAGATACAGGGCTGATTATACTCTTCTGTCTTCTGTACAGCACTGTGTGGATGTGGTCTATGGTGTCGTATCCGCTCCGAAACCCAGCATGTTTCGGCGGTTGGAATTCATCAAGTATTCGCACAAAACGGTTTGTGATCACTTTTGAAAACAGCTTATAGACAAGGCTTAGAAGGGAAATAGGTCTGTTTCGTCTCCCTTTTTAAAGAACAGGACAAGCACACTCCTTAGCCACGCGTTCGGAGTTCTCCATTCAAGCGTTAAAAAGTTTTGGAGCTCCCTCAGTACGGGTTTATCTTCTGCTTTTACAAGCTTTGTTGTGACGCCATCCTCTCCAGGGGCTTTTCCATCTTTATGCTGCCCAAGAGCGATCTCGATTTTGTCGATGCTGAATTCTGGCAAGTCTTTGGTAAAATGGCGTGTTAATGTGGCTCTAGTATCCTCATTTTCGGGTCAGATTTATGCGAAGCGTATAACCAGCCAGTCTTTCACCTCCAAAAGAACTACCGGCTTGGAAAAAAAGTAATAAGTAATGTAGTCAATCAACAGCCTTGCTTCGTCCATTATTGAACGTAGGCCTCCTATAGGAGTTATATCGGAATTATAATTCGCGCCACAATTCTTTATCCCGGGCGTGTTTCTGTTCAGCCAATGCCAGCAGTTCTTTTAAGGTTATCAGCCCATGGATTGCGGGGCGTCCTAAATCGTCTGCTCCACCTATTGTTGGATAGATATGGTCAGCCCACTGCCACGTATTATGTTCGTTTCGTTTCCTATTTATTTATTTGCAAACATTTTTTAAGCTAACAGAAATTCTCCAAAGCGCAATAAGTTTCAAAGGCAATTACATATCAATTAGTTAGTATACAATTAGGTAATGCAATAAATTATTGGAACAATAAAATTTCTAATAGGTAGGTAGGTACATCATACGAAAAAATCTATTTTGTTTAAATCATGGTCAAGTCAAAAGTTAGTACATAAAATAAATAATAATCCATCATAATTAACAATAATTAATACAGAACATGTTACTCTATTAAAATAAAATAAATGTCAAATAATGTCATATCAAATCAAATAAATGTCAATCCGTTGCATTCTCATTCAAAATAATCCAAAATTTATAAAAGAGATGTTGTAAGGTGTCAGCAAATAAATCGACCTCATAGTGCCAATCTTTCAACAGGATAAGCATTGGTCTTTCCATAGCGTGTTGAGGGACTAAAAAACTTGTGGAATAGTCTTCGCGTAAGTGTCCACATTTCGGAACGTATGTTAGGGTGACTTTTGATCCTTATAATGATCCTTTCAAATGAAAATAAAACCCTATGTTTTTCCAGAATTGAGCACATTCGATTCCTGAGTGTGGCAAACGAATTTTCTAAAATAATTTACATAATGCAGTTATTCTTCTTTTTAAAAAAGAAATATTTTTTTTGTCACAAATGCTCTAGCTCAAATATTAAGAGCACTTTTCCTTCAGGCGTTGTCCTAAAATTGAAATGCCATTATCTTCGCTCCAATATTACTTACAGAAAATCTTATTTCATTAATTTGTTAGTTAAGTATAGTGCTACACAATATAAAAATGAACGATGGCGGCTAAAAAAACGACGCCAATGTCCATACAAAATGACCCAAACTCCTTCGGACATTGAAATAACATTTTTACTAGATAGTGTTAAAGAAGTGTATGGGAATGTATGGGAGCGACCCATCATGTTTTCTCTCCATGCTCCAAGCCAAGCTCACCTGCTCGTGGTGCATCCTGCCGAATGACGAACGAGGCGCTGGCAACCGACTGGTGGCGGTATAACCATCACAATTGAAGGGGTAAATATCAGACAATAATATAATATCAGACAATATCACATACATTGCTCCGATCCCAAAGTAAGTAGCTTAAGCACTTGTGTTATGGGTATCAGAACAACGAAGGTACCACAAATACATACTTAAATACAAATATAAACACCCAGACACGGAAAAAAACACAAGTGTTCATCACACGAATATTTGTCCCGGGTGGGAATCGAACCCACGACCCTTGATTCAGAAGGCAGGGGTCACTACCAATTGAGCCGCCGAGCCAGTCAAACTAAAGTAGTATATGCTACGGCCCGATGACGGGTGGCAGCGTCACCGGAGCGAGAAGCTACGCCCTGCGATCGTCAACCCGCCTGCCCAGCGTGGCGATTATGGGTATATCCTCCAGATGTTGGCCCTGAGTGGCGAACCACTGGAGAGGCCTATGTCCAGCAGTGGACTGCGATAGGCTGATGATGATGATGAGTGTAGGTATGGCTATGTGTATGAAAGTAAAAACGTAATGTTTTTTTATTGCAATACGTACAAATAACGTTTTAATTTTCGAACGCAATATTTTAATACAGCATTATGAAATTGAATTTAATGCAGTAATATATTATTACGACTCTATAATCATTATTTTATAACAAGAAGAATAGCATAACTTCAATTTACGATTCACCCGTTTACAAACCTGAGTAGTAACAACCTATTACAGCTTACGCGCCGTAAATTTTTCACCCGAATAAAGTGGTAAAATCGAATACTGATTTTGCGCTTGGGAGGACTATCGCGAATAATGTCGCATTGAATCAATGCGGACTAGACTAGTGAAGTTTTGTACGGTAATATTTGATTTCTACTTTATTCTCGTCTAATATCTTCACATTATGTTTCGTAGAAAAAAGTGGTTGTGTAGTATAATTCTAATAATATTGCATTTAAAAATATGAAAAAAATTCAGGCGATGGGTTAGGTCACATAGAGGCCAAAAATCAAAAAACATTAAAAAAGTGGTAATCGTCGATAACCGCTTTATTCGCCGGGGGGTGCGAAATGATACCTTCTATTCTTACTTGCTCATGGATCAGACAAATAATTCATCTCCGTTCTTATCTCGCTACGTGAACATGTCAATCTTAATTTGCCCCGAAATAGAGAACACGTGCCTAATAATTTATAGACTACGATCACGAAACACATTTGTAAATGATTCGTAATGCCTTTGGGCTACGAATTAATATCAATACAAATAACAAAACAGTATAAAAATGTGTGTATGTACGTCGAATATTTTTACAAATAAATAATTAAGGCAGTAAAGAAATAACTAGTAGTACTTGAAATAATACGGATGATGACAAGGTATGAAAATGAAGAAAATAATTAGTCCGTCTCTTAGATAATAAAAAATATAAGACCCGTATTTTTTGTTTTGTCGAAATAACAAGAAAATACTTAGATATAGCGCATTAAAGTTACGGAGTGGGGGCTAACTACGACACGTTAGAGTATATTTTGTACTCCAACGTGACGTCATGTGACATTTAAAATCAATGTATCTTCGTAAGTTTTTGAACAAGAGGCAAAATAAAAAATACGTATCCAATATTTTTCATTAATCTATCTGATGGACATTAAATTATTTTTTAGTCATCATCCCAATTTTGAGATGTGGTTGTAAAAAAATAGAAGGAAATAAGCTGGGTAGAACAGAAGACGAATGCGGAGGTATTGTTGATGATAGAGGAAAAGAGTTGATTGATGGAAACTATTGAAAACAAAAGAAGGAAAATGATGGGACACTTTGTGCGTCATGACATAATAATGAAAAGTATATTAAACGGTAAAAAAAGGCAGGAGAGGAAGAGGGAGAAAAAGAGGTCGTGATTGAGTATATATATTTAAATAGGTAATCAATATATTTTATAGTCCACGACTTCCACGAGCGAAGTCGCAGGCACCAGCTATAAAGAGTAATAAATAAGTTCTCCAAATCGATCCTCAGTTGAGACTTATAAATAATTCCTTTCGAGTAATAGGTAGGTAAAAGGTTGGCGCTTTTTTGTTTTTATTATGACGATTCTCTTTTCATTTGCGATTCAAAAGGTGTTCTCAGAATTTAGTTTGAGTAGGTATGATGTATAGGAGATATAAGGCTCCTCTTTTCCTCGCGTAATATTATAATTGCAAAATTATTTTTGACATTTTTAGAGTTTCATACCTGAAAAGGAAAGAGACCCCTGTCTCTGAAGACCCCTTTTACAAGGATTGTGTCGAGAATTCAAATCAATTAACTAAGTTTAGGTAAGTATTTCTGTCCGTTGGAGCTGTGAAAAAATCAAACCAAAAGATACATTGGCTAATGATAATTAACTAGGAAGCTAGGGAATCAAAAGCCTGTCAATCCTGGGATTTCTAGGCGGGGCGTGAAGCGGCATTGCAGTGGGCCCTCTGGGTAAGGCTAACAGGCGGGGCAGGTTCTATTTTGCCTGTCTACCTAAATTTTGGACCCCACGACTGCTTGCCATCAGGTGGAGTGAGGTTTTTAGGCGGGGCGTGAAGCGGCATCTCAGTAGGCCTTTAAGGTGAGGCCAAAGGGGGTAGGTTCTATTATGACTGTCGACCTAACTTTTGGACCTCACGTCCGTTTACCATCAGGTGAGAGGTCTATGAACGGTTTTTTATATAAAAAACCACGTATACGAAAAAAGAAGCAACGTCTCACTACAAATATAAAGGAAAAATTACTAAAACTATATTTATTAGTTACATAATGAAATAAAAATAAAAATACTTTAAACCATTTTATACTTATTTTAGGAGTGCCCAAGTCCGACTCGCACTTGGCAGGTTTTATTATTTTTATTTAATAGCTAGTAAAACTTTGAGGTTATAATAAACGGACTCGAAAATGATTAAATAAAACTTTCTTTCCAACACAATAGCCTTTTGTCGTGTCTTTTGTTCCTTCAAAGGACCTTCATAAAGCTTAAAAATTCACCTTTTTGAATAGGAGACAGATTCATGGAAACTTAAATAATTCTCATTCAATCTAACTTCGGGATGATTCTTGAATTTGTAATATTTTTTGTCATAGACTAATTTCATATTCATCACTTACTTCTCAGTGTTTAAATTTCGTTATAGAGTCATTTTAGTACTTATTCATAGTTTTGTGTCTAATCTAAGAATATGATTCATGCGGCGATATGATTCTAGATAGATAGTATTCGGTAGATATGATTCTTGCTGTGATGGATAACGAGTAAGAAGAAGTATGTACAGTTGCACTAACTAACCCTATTTTTGCACCCAGAATCAAAAAAAGTTGTGGTCATGCGAAAAGACTTGTAAATCGACCTAAACCTTAACAATAAGATAAGATAATTATTTATTTTCTCCACAATCATTAAATGAACTATTTATAACATACAAACGTATTATAAATACAATGCAAATTGTGAGAGACTGGTGTCTGAGCTAGGACAATACACTGGAGTAGATCACTTGATAAATCACCTAAAAGCCTTTTTTTAGACGACATGGCAGATTAATGCGCTTCATTTGTCTACCGTCACCATCACGCTACACATCATCATTATCAGCCTATTGCAGTCCACTGCTGGACAAGGGCCTCTCCAGTTGTTCGCCACTTTGGGCAACCGTCTGGAGGATATACCCATAATCGCCACGCTAGGCAGGCAGGTTGGCGATCGCTTCTCCATCCGATGACGCTGCTGCCCATCATCGGTCAGTGGTATTTAGCTACGCCTTTAATCGTGATGGTTATATCGCCACCAGTCGGTTGCCAGCGCCTCGTTTGTTATTCGGCAGGATGCACCACGGGCAGGTGAGGTTGGCTTGGAGCGAAATGATGATAGGCCGCTCCCTTACATCCCTGTGACGCTACACCTCTATAGCAAATTCATTTCTACCACGCAGTACAATAATAAGGAAAACTGTCCATTTTTATTATTTTATTTATACGGATTATTTGCAGCTTGAGACAACTGATTGGAAATGATCACCCAATCCCATAGACTCGTAACACGCGGAAAATAAGTGGCTTAGGGGAATAAAAGAAATATCATTGGGGTGAGTCGGCTTTTAGATAAATATTTCGTCTGAGAGACAACACACTCGAAGGTCTTTTATTAAGTAAACCCTGAACTTAATATACTGATAATATCTCCTGATGTGGTTACCGGATTTAGGGATAAGACCACCCCATCTCTTCGCGTGAATGTCGTAGAAGACGACTAGCGGACAGGCAGGAAACGGGCAGCAGCGTTTACCTGGGTACAAATCAAATCTACTGCGGTCACCAACCCACCTGCGTGTTAAGGCAAATCCCCCAAACGACAATCGTTATTGAAGGAGGTCTATGTCCAGCAGGAGTAGGGGTATTTGCCCTCCCCGGACCAGGAGTGCCGGCTTGTTATCTGCGGCTGGCCAGGGCAGGCAGGGATGCGGCCGTGTGCTTCGGCGCTACCCGAGGCCCTGCAAATTGCTGCCCACTGGCGACACAGGGGGATTTAGTGGGTATGCCCTCCCATTTCGGGGGGTGTGAGTCCCACACACCACTCTGACTTTCTCGAAGGCTGGCGTAAAGGTGCATGATGCATTCCCGTTTAAAAATGGAAAAAAAGGTCTATGTCCAGCAGTGGACGTTTGAAAACTGATGATGACTCTCCTAACCGAATTTCGGTCAATAGTTATCAGAAAAATACATTACATTTTTTTGTCCCGACCCGGTATTCAAACCCTGGCCATCTCTATCCTTAGATGACACTTACTATCACTGGACTCAGTAATCATTATCAGCCTATTGCAGTCCACTGCTGGACATAGGCCTCTCCAGTTGTTCGCCACCTAGGGCAAACTTCTGGAGGATATATCCATAATCGCCACACTGGGCAGGCGGGTTGGCGATCGCAGGGCGTAGCTTCTTGCTCCGGTGACACTGCTGCCCATCATCGGCCTGTGGTATTTAGCTTCGCCTTCTATAGTGATGGTTTTACCGCCACCAGTCGGTTTGCCAGAGCCTAGTTTGTTATTCGGCAGGATGCACTACGGGCAGATGAGGATGGCTTGGAGCGAAAAGGTGATAGGTCGCTCCTTTACATGCCTTAGCAATGAAGGTTACATAAAACAGCTGTCACGATCCTTTCTACACAGCGTCTACCGAAGCCTAATCCGTACTTTAAACTTTTTGAAAGCCTTCCAAAGTTACGACGGGTAAGCCTTTTGAGACCTCTGGGCCTATAAGGGCTCTTCAGTGCGTGTTAAGTGCATCTAAGCTCACTTCATTTTTAAGTATGAGACTTGTGTAAAACAATGAGTGTTCTTGTCTGAGAAATACGTCTTTGTACTTGTAGTAAATAAATAACTCAAAACATGCACGCTGGGCCATACATCGCCATCTAGCTCCAAACTAAGCCGAAGCTTGTACTATGGGTACTAGACAACTGATAAACTTACTTAAATACTTTTTTATAAATAAATACGTATTAAACATAGTATCAGGTAGATTACCGACAAAGAGTCGACTTTATGACGGTGCTCCCGACTTCAGTCTCGCGTCGCAAAGTAAATTTGTATTCTAATAACATTGTTATAAGCCTTTGTTTTCACAAATCTCGTCAGAACGATAATATAAATCCAAGTCTTCGTAATTTATTTACTACCTACTTTAAACTTTTTAAAGGCATTCGTAGACGTTAAACTTACAACGGTTGATCCTTTGACGCTCGGCCTATCTCTGAGTGTTCTTCAACGTCTCTAGAACGGTTTCTGCATCTAAGGTCACTTCACTTTTTCATTCCGGACTTTTAATATTTTCCCTCAAGATTTTTGTGAAGATTTGATAAAGATGTTTGAATGATTAAATTCTAATATGAGACGACTTTGATGTACCTACATAAATTAATTTTAATGATCATGAGATCAAAAGCGTGTTGGTAAGTTATGAATGTTTCTTTTCCAGTCGGAACCATTTCAGCAATTTAAAACTCAGGCACGAATCGATTTAGTTTTGGGTATGAGGTTTTTAGGGAACGTTCCAGTAAAGTTATAATCATCGTCATCATTAACCTTTCGCAGTCAACTAATTAATAAATAAGGGCTTAGCGAGGATGCAAGGGTCGGCTGCGAGTGTGGTGAGCCACTGCAGACTATGGAGCTTTTTTTTACGCTGGGCCACACATCGCCATCTAGCCCCAAACTAAGCCGAAGCTTGTACTATGGGTACTAGGCAACTGATAAACTTACTTAGATACTTTTTATTGTAAATTAATACATATTATACCTACATAGAAAACACCCAGACCAATACAAACAGACATGTTCATGCACACAAATGTTTATACTGTGCGAGGATCGAATCCACGACCCTTGGCCTGAGCCAAGGGTCGTGGATTGAATGATGAAGGCGGAGGTCAATACCAAATGAGCCATCATGCCAGTCATTTGCTCTCCTGTCGGATGTGCCCCACATGCACAGTTAGGGGTCTACACGAGGCGACCGATAGCTGTGTTCAGGTCGCTAAGTTTTGGACGGGCACTACATACTCGTAATTGCCATTGATACGAAAAGAAGAATGACAATTTCACATATCAGGCCTAGGTCCAACAGTGGACCTTGCTGGCTAATAATGATGATGATGATTAAACTGTTTCATTGCGTCGATTTTAAACAGACCGACGAAATGAAAGCTGCAGCTCCAAACTTGTGCAATTAATATTAGACATTTCCGCGAGTTGGCAACTTGGTGCGCCCGAAAAATACAGGCACAGTGAAAAAGATGGGAGTGAGATTTAGTTCCTTATTTTGTATATAAAGGAAGAGATTATTTGTTATTTTTTGTACTAATGTATTGTATTAATATACTTACTTAAAAACAGGGAATAAAAAAATAAAAAGTTCATATTATAGTCGGATATAAATATTATAATCGAGTTTAGAATACAGGTACAACTGCATAGAAAATTAAATAAGATATTTGTGAAATAAGTTTTTTTTCCAATAGATCTATTATACGGTCTATTATATAAACAGACTATTATATATTGTTATAGAGAACCATAACAAAATTATCAATCAAAATTCCCAGCTCTATAGAGCGCTACCACACGTACTTTTAAAGAGGGAGGCGTGCTACGAATAGTGTAATATTTTTTATGAAGTATCCTGTTATGTATTTCGAAGGTAATGCGAGAGTTCTTGAGAGAATGCACAATTTGGAGTACCTATGCTTTTTTGCACAAAATATTACCTAAACACTTACAGATATTATTGAAGTAGGTACAATATAAGAGGTCTTATTGATGAGATCGATTATTTCTATACAACTATCAGGTAAAGCACATTTGCTATCGAGGTGAGAAATTAACCGGTTAAAAAAAGAACTTGCTTTACTGATTCTCCTCAAGCTGTGCCAAAACTTAACCGCAGCTTAAGACGTGAAGTCGCGGCCAAGTGCCGAGATAAGTTCTCGCTTATTTTAAATCTCTTCCGAGAAATGAGTGTATTTTAATTTGCGCTCCGTAGAGCCGACTCTGCCGTAGTTCCAGAGGCTCTGATTTTAGTTTTAAAACAGTTTCATTGCTGATGCTTGCAATGAATCAAGTCTAAGTGAGACATGAAGACGTTATATTTCTGAATTAGTGTTGAGGAACGGAATTATATTTAGAACAAAATATATAAAGAAGAAGCTAACTGATAACATGAAGTTTCACATTTATAAGAAACTGCAGATATAATATACGTATTTTAAGCACATATCTTACTGCAACGTAACTGGTCAGTTACCTGTCAGTTGCCACCACCATGCCGGCTCAACCCTAACCCCCCACGAGCTCTGGAAACTGGCAGTAACACGACCTGGAGGTCATTCGGCTCCGGTATTCTATAGAGTGAAGGTCCTTCCCTGGACAGGCGGCTCAATTCAGGCGAAGATTCACTATGCCCTCTATTTTACATATACCTCTCTTTCATATTAAACGATCTCAACTTACGTGCATAGAACAATTAATCTGCAACATCCACAGAACTCATTTCAACGAAAGTCAAAGGGAGACATCAGATATTTTTCACGCTCCGATGGGCATTTCACTCAATACCGCGTGTCAACTCTGATGTAAAAAGCAAACGCAATATCTCTCGTGCAGTTCGCACTTGAGCGAATCGCACGCACTGGGGACTTTGTTCATTAAATATAGTGGTCTGATGCATTTCCATATAATTCCAGATAATAATTTAAGTAAGTTGTGTCGCAAAATCTCTTCCCATGGGTGCCGTAAGACGACGAACCTATTAATAAGGACTAAATACTATATAATAGAACAAGGACATAGACCTACTTTTTAACCGACTTCAAAAGAGAGGAGGTTCGCAATTCACCGATATTTCCGTCAATTAAAGATAGATTTCATTTTTTTTTTTCGTTGAACAGAGGACACTTCAGTCTTCACCAAGTCAGGATCTGATGATCTGGGATCCGGGAGAAATGCAGGTACAATTTGTCAGATTAGAGTTTTGGTAATTTTAAAAATTACATTCTACTCACATCATAAAACCAAACGGACGAAGTGACAAACTTTTGGCATTCCGTTTTACTTTAAAATTTCAGAAAACTACAAACGCCTACCGTTAAAAAAGCAATTTGGAACAAAATGATTTAGTCATGCCACGTTTAGTCCCGGTAAATCCTCTTTTTATACGTATTCAGAACGCACAATAACTTTTTCAGATGCAAAACCAAATTGCTAACTGTTATAGACTGTAATATTTGCACGCCAAAATATTTACGTAAAATGAACATTCAATATGAAATATCGTATTGAATTTTACATACCTAGTTCTTTCATTAAAATCAAAATGTGAATAAGTCATTATAATTCCATACGTGTAAAATTTTTGGAATAAATTGATTGAATTCATTTTGCGAATGCAATTTGAAACCAATAACTGGTTTTAGTTGAACTTATTTTAGTATGTACATTATAAATTGGGGCATTATCATTTTAGTTGGTAGAAAATAATGATTTAAATTGATATTTTAATGTGTTATGAAGTTTCAAAAGCTGAAAGCTTTGTTTATTTAGGTAAACTTAGTCGCATACAATGGTACGAACACAATTGAAGGCGTAGCTGCATACCACAGGCATGTGACGGGTATCGGCGTCACTGAAGCGAGGAGCTACGCCGTGCGATCGCTAACCCGCCAGCCCAGCGTGGCCATTATAGGTAAAACCTTAAGATGTTTGCCCAAAGTGGTGAAGAACTAAAGGGGCCTATGTCCAGCAGTGGACTGCGATAAACTGACAATGATGATGATGTCGACATACAAAGCATACGTAATATTGTAAATGTAACTATAGATAATAAATATCATTCAAAAGATGAACTTAATGAGATATCTAAGAATCTAAGTAAGTTTATCAGTTGTCTAGTACCCATAGTCGCGTTGACTGGCTGCATGGCTCGTTTGGTAGTGACCTCTGCATTCTGAGCCAAGGGTTGTGGTTTCCATTTCCACACAGTACAAACATTGATTTTCATTATCATGTCTGTTTGTATTGGTCTGGGTGTATACTATGTATAATATGTATTTATTCGCAAAATAAAAGTATCTAAGTAAGTTTATCAGTTGTCTAGTACCCATAGTACAAGCTTCGGCTTAGTTTGGGGCTAGGTGGCGATGTGTGGCCCAGCATGTCTTGGGTTAGTTATTATAGTAGGTACAAGTTTCAGCATAGTTCTGCTTACATACAAAACATATATTATATTCTAAACGTATGTTCCCGAATCCGAAGCCGAGCCGCAGTCGGCTATTCGTCCGTTATTGATGGCGCGGCTATTAATCTGGCTCGCTGTCCGCGCGAGGCATTCACTTAACGACGGTATTTGTTTTTACAGCTGATGGGATTGAGACGTGCTAACACAACTGTGTTAATTACCAAATTAACAGTGTCATTAACTAATGACACTGTTAATTTGGTAATGTTTTTAGAAGTTGAACGAGTGGAATAAACCCAGGCTTCGCACAGGTGGAATTTTTCTAAAAAACTATTCACTGTTCATAATCAGCCTATTGCAGTCCACTGCTGGACGTAGGCTTCTCTAGTTGTTCGCCTCTCATTATACCCATAATCGCCACGCTGGGCAGGCAGGTTGGCAATAGCAGAGCGTAGCTTCACGCTCCGGTGACGCTGCTGCTCGTCATCGTGTGGTATTTAGCTACGACTTCACCTGTGATGGTTATACCGCCACCAGTCGGTTGCCAGCGCCTCGTTTGTTATTCGGCAGAATGCACCACGGGCAGGTGAGGTTGGCTTGGAACGAGAAGATAATAGACCTCTCACAAAACATAAATATATTCGAAACGTATTCGAAACGTCTGTTCCCAAATCCGAAGCCGAGCCGCAGTCGGCTATTCGTCCGTTATTGATGGCGCGGCTATTAATCTGGCTCGCTGTCCGCGCGAGGCATTCACTTAACGACGGTATTTGTTTTTACAGCTGGTGGGATTGAGACGTGCTAACACAGTTAATGACACAGTTAATTTGGTAATGTTTTTAGAAGTTAAATATGCCACACTGAGCTCTGCAGATTCATCATAACATCTAACCAACATTTAAACCCACATAAGCGCCATCTACTATGTTCAATACGATGTACTATACTATAATATTCAATACTGTAACACCCTATCCGGGTCATGTGATTTACTTTTAAGGCCTTAGCTGTAAGATCCTTCTATGTATTGTTACATGTGCAATAATTAAATAAATTAAATTAAATAATAAACTAGCTGTGCCAGCGTCGTCGCACGCGTGGATATCGGCTTTCATCAATAATGGACTTCCATAACATGGTGCCCTAATTTTAAGAAACCTCTAGCATTACATTGGTGAAAACCACATTCAATTCCAGGCAGTAATTTTTGCGTGATGCGCGTTCAAACATAATGATAAAAAATTCTCCCGTTTTCCCAACATTTCCCTTCACTGCTTTGCTTCTATTGATTGTAGCGTGATGGGAAGTATCCTATAACCTGCCCAGGAGTATGAACAATAATTGTAACAAGTTTCGTGAAATTCTATAACGAACATACAGACAGACGGACAGACAAAAACGTTACTGATTGCATTTTTGGTATCAGTATTGATCACTTATTACCGCCTGCTAGTTATTTTGAAAATATATTCAATGTACAGAATTGAATTGGTAGAGTACCTACTTGCGTAGATACCCATCCACTTGTGAAGAGGACTTGACTAATAGTAATTACATAGATATATTAGTTAGATACGAAGTGTATATGTGTGCATGCAATAACGCAGGCGTCAAAAATGACCCCATCCCGGCGCTCGGCTAATCGGGTATCACGTTATTGATGGCTCGGCTATTAATCTTGCTCGCTGTCCGGCCTTTCACTTAACGACCCTTTTGTTTTTTGCTTT
The DNA here is from genome assembly GCA_031163375.1 of Conogethes punctiferalis. Taxonomy (NCBI): domain Eukaryota; kingdom Metazoa; phylum Arthropoda; class Insecta; order Lepidoptera; family Crambidae; genus Conogethes; species Conogethes punctiferalis. The sequence goes on from CM062102.1 coordinate 2,572,630, forward strand.
TCCTCCTATTTGTAAAAGGATTGAGCCGTTCTCTGACTATTGGTACAAGGAGTCGGGGATTCTGTGTCGTTTTCCCGATCTTGAGGGAGTTATTATGGTTTAAATTGCTTTTTGTTCCATAGTAGCGTGTTAATGAAGCACATTGTTATGTTAAAACTGTCTAATACTAAGACTACTAGTGTAAATGAAGTGTCTAAGTCACTTTTATTTATGGGAATACATTGTAGGTGTAAAACATAAGGCTGTAGGTTAGTTGTTTGGGAAGTTCTTATTTCCGGAGCTCGTGGGGGGTTAGGGCTGGGCCGGCATGGCAGTGGAAACTGACAGGTAACTGACCAGTGACTTGCCAGTTGTCACAGCGACTTGGGCTTCTCTTTCCATCAGGCGTAGGGAAGCCATTATGTCGAGCTACTATAAAAAAAAATCTTTTAATTATTTAAATTAAACCAGCACCAAATTAACGCCTGAAATCTAGTTAATATTGAAAAAAAATCTAGTCACTAATCAATATAACGGAACCCTTCGTAGGAAAACCCGACTCGCACTCAGCCGGGTTTTGTTATTCGAAGCCATCGTTTGTTACTTTGCACTAAAGCCGACTAAAATCTTTTACCATAATAACTCCGGGCCAAAATCCCGAATCATCCCGAACTTTACGATCTAGCCCCAGATAAAGAAGCCGACGTCACTTCAGCACTAACTTAAATAGAGTTGGAGCTATTTGTTTATCGAACATTTTAGCACTGTAATTTGAAAGTACTGTGCCGACATTTTTATTGTGGCGTCCGAAAATTTCTTGTTACATTGTTTCTGAGAATAACAGGGTTGTAAAAGTGTGATTATTGGTCTTCTTTGTCTTTAAATGCAGTATATTTTCCGCAGTTTCATCATCATTGTCATTATAATCCTGCAAACGTCCACTGCTGAATATAGCCCCTTTTTTTCTAGAGGGGAATGCTTCCGGGGGGAGTAGACATGGTGTGTATGACTCACATCTCGCAAACTTTCAAGTACGAAGGAAATTTGCAAAAAGATATGGTGATATTACTTGAATACCTAATTTATTTCTATTTATTTTACTGAGGACAGACCAGGGTGGGGAATCTCGAGTAGCCGCGCAGTAAGTAAGTAAGTAATTTATTTCCAATCACTAACCGTTAAATATACTCGTGTAAGGAAGCATATCCGGTCCCTTGCATAAGTAGCGCTATCTCACCATAAACTAACATAAGATAGCACGTTATAATAAATTAAGGAATTGTTAACAAACCTAATCAGGCGATCTCTAAATTCTATTAGAAAACATTATCGCTTAAAAGTCGCTAAATAAGTTACAAGTCGCGTACGAGTGCGGGCCACTCATACGCGCGCGTCACAGCTGTTGTCAATACAGTACTTATAATGTTATGAAAGTAACCGTAACAAAGGGACATGTTAAAACATTATTAAAATTAACTAATTATATAAATAAACACCTATATTAGACGACATCGCGTTAAGAGCTCGTGAATGCATTACGAGTCGTGATTATGATGGCGCAAACAGAGATTCCAAATAAAATTGCGGACACAAAAACATTGAAAGTAGTATGTAAACAACATTTCATAATTTAATTTATCAAAAGTAATAAATACCGGCTAAATCTTTTAGCCGGAATAGTAAGTTTATGAACTATAAGTTACTAAAAGTTATTTACGACTGCCAATGAGTGTTTATTGGCGTGGAGAGTTTCGGCCCCCGGCCGCTGCGGAGGATTGGCGCGGCAGAGCACTAGAAAAATGGAGAGGCAAGAAAAGGATCGACGTACGGATGGATGGAGGAGAAAGAATCACTGGAAAAAGACAAAGGAAGAAGACAGAACAGCAATGAGGAAGGACCATTGGAATTGGAAATGGTGGAATGGTAAAGAGTGTGAGAAAGGATTGCATAGAAACGTTGGAATGGACAAGGTAAGCGTAGTTATTACGATAATAAGGAGTCGCGCCGCCGCCTACCGGCAACATCGATGACGACCCACGGGTACCCGGCATGAAGGCCGGGTACAGTTATGGGTGAATGTTCGTGGACATTATTCACGTAAGAGAAGATCGACGTCGCGTTGGTCGTTTGACTTTTATAAATCAGAAGTGGGATAGGCAAGTACTTGTACTTGTGCAAGTCACTTGCTTATCCCAGCCCATAAATGACCGCAGGCACAACTGCAACAGTGCCTATCTTGCTTAAATTTTCCTTATTTGTGTAGTGGAAAGTGATAATTTTTTTTTTCCTATATGACAATCATAAAGCCGCGGTACCCGATATCGCCTTAATTGATGGTGAGTGTAGACTTTGCAACTTTATAGCGAGTGTGAGACCGTCTACGCTACGCCGCGCGTCGTGTTTTATTAAAGATCTTTTCAGATCCATGGCGAAAATCGTGTAAGGATGCAGCAAGGGTCCTATTAATATTATTAGGTACCTTCAACGTCTAGCTTGGTTATTTGAGTAAGTCCATATATATCATAAATTTTGAAAATGGCGCCGCGGGGCTACCCTGGAAAAGTACATGAAAAAGTCGCGCAGGTAGCCGGAGCAGAACAAATGCGTGTACCTAGTGTCGAGAAATTTGTCGAGCGTATATCTTAGGTGAGCCAGAAATTTTATATAAGTTAGTAATACTTGATCATCATCGTTACATTGGCCTATCGTGGCCCACTGCGGGACGTGGGCCTCTTCAGTTGTTCGTCAGTTTGGTCACACATCCCTAGGCTCTACCCGTGTACAGTGGTATCTAACTGCACCTTCGGTCGTGATGGTTATATCACTACCAGCTGGTTGCTAGAACCTCTTTTGTTATTCGGCGGGACGACTACGGGCAGGCGAGAGTGACTTGGAGCGAGTAGATGATGCAGTCACTACCTACTTCCATTTCCATAGTCACCCCAGTATTACTTACATGAACAAGTAACTCATTTTAATTCGAGTGTTAGCATACTTTCACAACCCAACTTAGTCAGAGTGTAAAACTTGTCACTCAGAGCCGCTGTGTTGAAACTGAAGATGGGAAAAAAAAATTATATGATTTCTCTTTGTGATCCATCATTATAACAGTATTATCATTTGTAGGTACTTCTTTTCTTTCTCTTGGGGTTGACTGGCAACTTGTGAATGGCACCCCATGGGCAGAGATTCACTACTAGTCAGTTGCACTCTCCGCAGATAAGACTAAGGCTATAATGGAATTGACTTTTAATTTCAGATAAAGATGGATGACGAAAACGAAACTTGCCATGCAATGGTGCCAGAGTATACGAATTGTGAGATAGACAATGATGGAACCAACGGAATGTGAGTGGCAGCAAACATAGTATGTGAGTTGGATAAAGGGATGACTTGGAGGTAAGCAGAGTAAGGGTGTTGTTACCTAGCCATGTGCAGGAGCGGTCTCGCTCATATTGCCATTATGTGGTGATAACAAGAACAATACAGAGCTCAATAGTTGTGAGAACTATGCAGAGTGGAATAGTTGTGAGAACTATTATATGAAGCAGAATAGTTGTGAGAACTATTATATGAAGCAGAATAGTTGTTAGAACTATTATATGAAGCAGAATAGTTGTTAGAACTATTATATGAAGCAGAATAGTTGTTAGAACTATTATATGAAGCAGAATAGTTGTTAGAACTATTATATGAAGCAGAATAGTTGTTAGAACTATTATATGAAGCAGAATAGTTGTTAGAACTATTATATGAAGCAGAATAGTTGTTAGAACTATTATATGAAGCAGAATAGTTGTTAGAACTATTATATGAAGCAGAATAGTTGTTAGAACTATTATATGAAGCAGAATAGTTGTTAGAACTATTATATGAAGCAGAATAGTTGTTAGAACTATTATATGAAGCAGAATAGTTGTTAGAACTATTATATGAAGCAGAATAGTTGTGAGAACTATATGGAGCTGTATAGTTGTGAGAACTATATGGTGCTGAATGGTTGTGAGAACCATTTGGGGCTGAATAGTTGTGGGAACTACTATGGGGCTGAATAGTTGTGAGAACTATTATGTGGCCGCATAGTTGTGAGAACTATACGGGGTTGAATAGTTGTGAGAACTATTATGGGGCCGAATAGTTGCAAGAACTAAATGGAGCTGAATAGTTGTGAGAACTATTTGGAACAAGAACATTCGCAAATTACTAATCTGCTGAAAGTGGGCAGGCCATACTGTGCGAGGCAGCGACAAGTGTGAGGCAGAGTCAAGAGTGATTATGTTTTGGGTTTTGAGCCACCTGAAAAGGAAAGGGGTTGTCCACACGGGAGATGGGTGGACAATATCAGGAAAGCTGCAGGAGCGACATGGACAAGATTGGCCACATATAGATAAGTTTGGCAAGAGGTGGAGGAGGCCTAGCGGACAGATACTACGGTAAAGACTAATAATAATAATATTAAAAAAAGTGAGTATATTACATATTATTCATTTTGCTATAAAATTATCGTTCCCAAATAAAGTTACTACGCTATCTGTGTAAACTAGAATGTAATTTGCGTATCTGATTTGCAATCAGTTATCAGGCGTCAAATAGAGCCAAATCCAATGGACCTAGGTTAGTCTGCAAATACTAACAATCGGTCGTAATACACGTTGACAAGAGATTGAACAAGAGACAACTGACCGTTGTCTTGCCTACTGTGATAGGTGATTTATTACTGTATTATAGTATAATTTTGTTATAAGTAGTTTGCTTATAATTGGGTTACACATAAGGCATAGAACCATTGTTCCATGTTAGTTATAAGGATTTATGTGTAATGTGTTAGCAAACCTAATAAATAAATAAAATAAAATAGGTCAACAGAGACTTCTGTTCTGTTGGTAGTTCTGTTGACACGGGCGTCATGGACTTGATACATAGTGGGAAAAGTAGACCACTTTTGATACAGTAGTTAAAATAAAATAAAAACTAAAAACCCTATGAATAAAGAACAGTGTACTTGGCATGTCGTGAAGTGTAAGGACTCATACATAAGAAAATGTAATGATGGTAGTTGAGATAAGCTTGGTTTGACGCATCAGACCTTAGTGCAGTTCATAGATGACTACTAGGGATCAATTAATTCTATTTGGTCCAACAGGGGTGAGAAGGAAATTACCCACATCTTGTTACCTAAATTGACAGGATTTGTAAGGCGGTGGTTCGAGAATTTGACCACAGGTTTGTATATTATAAGAAGAGTGGGAACATAAGCCAACAGAATCCTAGCTGGTGAAGACCTGATTTGCTGGTATGCATCATATTAACAAAAAAATTGTGTAGTATTAGGGTTAGTACAACACTAGACAGCTGTAAAAAGAGAAAAAAAAATAAGGTGCTCGGGTATTCAAAACTGTTAAACCAATTAATTCCTTTGACCTGGAGTGACATTCTGACAGGAATGCACAAATATACACCAATGCTACCAAGAGCATTATGCTAAAGTGATGTTAGCATGAATAACAAATTTTTATATCGTTTGCTGTGCCAATAAGTTACTGCGATAACCATGACAATGGGACATAAAGTGACAACAACTTGATACTCTTATACTTATTGGACTCGATGTATTACGTCTATGATCCTTTTTATTTCTGACACATCTTTCTAGAAAGAGATCGAATTAAACCTTCAATTAGGAGGAATTGCTGTGCCATGTGAACCTTGGGAGCATAGTTACTGATAAGAGAGTGTGAAACTGGACTACTGGACTTGCATGTGGACACCTCTTAACTACCATCCCCGAAACGTTTCGGAGACCTTCCTGTTAGCGCTATAAATAAATGTGAAATTAATGTTTTTGTTTAAGACATCATAGAGCTGACTGAAGTTGTTATAGTTCCAGATGGGGCCGTGAAGTATTGGGCTATACTAGGCCATACTTTTACAGAGAAACCAGATGAAAATACTTAATGAGGACATGTTGACAATTTGTAAAAATAAATCACTGAAATCGTACAAGCAAGAAAAGCAAAAAGTACGTAGTAAATTATAAGGTAAGTAAGAAGTGATGATAATGATACACTATGGGTAGTACACTACCTACCTACCTAAGGGCATACGATGGAAAGTCGTCAAAAGAACCATTATGACTTGGGATATTTTAGTTTCAAGGGAACATCCCAACCAACTAGGGTCAGAATAATGCAGCAGTCATGTCATGACTGATCAACCATAACGAGCAGTCATGTAGAAGATACTTTTATCTAGAAGATGTGATGTAATGTGTGAAATCATCTTCGTACGCATCAGCACAGACTTAATTAGAAGTCGAAGCAGCCGCCATGTCCGAAATCAGTCGGAAGCAATCGATCACTTTTATCCAAGATAAGTCGCATCACTGTCGACGACATGACTCATAAAGAAGTAGGCGAACATCCGTCTCGAATGCACCCATATTAATGGGGTCTGTGACCAACAAGAAGACTAATTGCTGATCAAAGGACCACTTCACTAGCTATGATTTGAAGAAAATATTTCAACATCAAACACACAATTAATAATTATACAACACTGTGGACTTACCAAGAGTGAATAGGTAAGTGGAAAGAATTAATCACACAAAGGGGCAAACGCGCTCAGATATCCGTACTGGCCTCAACACAACTGTACTTAGAACAACACTCGGACCCGAGGTAGGTATTAGGATTAAAGGATAGTGAGCCAAGAAGAAAGCCGATGTCGACTATGAACGAGAGTACGTGACCGGAGACCTCGTGATCATCAAGAGAAGGGAAAATTGAAGGAACTGGTCCCAGGGTACCGAGGACCATATCGCATCTTGAAACATTACCCATAAATGGAGTGGTAAGAACACCCCACACACGAAATGTAATGGCGACTGATCGCACGAAGGCATGGTAAGTTTTTGAGAAAGTTTTATTGATAGTGAGTAGTTCCTAATTAGACACAGATGATGCACCAGGCTCATCTTGAAAATAGTACGTAATTGCTTAACTCCGTAACAACTGTGATTAATAATTTAAATGATTTACACAAATCATGTCTATTGTCTTATTAATCTAACGCATTGACTCTATTATTTATGAAGAATTAGAGTACTTACTGTGTATTATGATGATACAATAATACCTAAGTAATTATTAGCGATGGTTTTGTAAATTGATCATACAAGTAGTAACATCATTATAGAAGGGCGTAACGAATGGTGTGCGTTACGATACGATTGAAACTCGCAATATGATAAACGTAACTACTAATGATTCCCTTGTTAATTGATCATAGTAAGTCATGAATGGAAGGCGTAAAGGATGGTATGTGTCATGAATGATATGATAGATTTAATGCTCTCAGTATAAATAATGATTAGTTTCGTTAATTTGTCAAAGTAACGTCATTAGTGAAGGGCGCAAGAGATGTTGTGTGTTACGAACGTTATGATACATTTAATACTCAGTTTGAGTAATAATTATTGATTATTTCGTTAATTAATCAAAGTAACGTCATTAACAAAGGACGTAAAGAGTTGTATAATTTATGATTATATTATGATACACTTAATGCCTGCAATACTCGTATAAGTAACAATCAACTACGAGTATTGAAGTGTTAATTTAGCACAGCGTAATGTCACGAGGAGTGTGTGGCTACGATATAACAACGTGATGAAAGTGATTATTAGTTACTATTTTGTTAATTTAGGGTATTTTTAACATAAAAAGCGTAAGGAGTGTGTTATGAGTCATTTAATTCGTGTAATATGGTAAAGTAATAATGAGTAAAGACTAATTAAAGACTAACTGAAAGTATCTACACAACACACAATATTAAGTCTGACTTCTGTTGTAAAGAATAAAATACGTAAAATCATCATTATTATTATTATCAAACTGAACTTACTCGGCGGCGGGACGCGCCGATATGTAGGATGGCCGAGCTGTAAGGAAGCATATCCGGTCCCTTGCATAAGTAGCGCTATCTCACCATAAACTAACATAAGATAGCACGTTATAATAAATTAAGGAATTGTTAACAAACCTAATCAGGCGATCTCTAAATTCTATTAGAAAACATTATCGCTTAAAAGTCGCTAAATAAGTTACAAGTCGCGTACGAGTGCGGGCCACTCATACGCGCGCGTCACAGCTGTTGTCAATACAGTACTTATAATGTTATGAAAGTAACCGTAACAAAGGGACATGTTAAAACATTATTAAAATTAACTAATTATATAAATAAACACCTATATTAGACGACATCGCGTTAAGAGCTCGTGAATGCATTACGAGTCGTGATTATGATGGCGCAAACAGAGATTCCAAATAAAATTGCGGACACAAAAACATTGAAAGTAGTATGTAAACAACATTTCATAATTTAATTTATCAAAAGTAATAAATACCGGCTAAATCTTTTAGCCGGAATAGTAAGTTTATGAACTATAAGTTACTAAAAGTTATTTACGACTGCCAATGAGTGTTTATTGGCGTGGAGAGTTTCGGCCCCCGGCCGCTGCGGAGGATTGGCGCGGCAGAGCACTAGAAAAATGGAGAGGCAAGAAAAGGATCGACGTACGGATGGATGGAGGAGAAAGAATCACTGGAAAAAGACAAAGGAAGAAGACAGAACAGCAATGAGGAAGGACCATTGGAATTGGAAATGGTGGAATGGTAAAGAGTGTGAGAAAGGATTGCATAGAAACGTTGGAATGGACAAGGTAAGCGTAGTTATTACGATAATAAGGAGTCGCGCCGCCGCCTACCGGCAACATCGATGACGACCCACGGGTACCCGGCATGAAGGCCGGGTACAGTTATGGGTGAATGTTCGTGGACATTATTCACGTAAGAGAAGATCGACGTCGCGTTGGTCGTTTGACTCTTATACTCGTACAAAATCACACATGTTCATTCTAAATATATAAAACTCAAAGGTGACTGACTGACATAGTGATCTATCAACGCACAGCCCAAACCACTGGACCGATCGGGCTGAAATTTGGCACGCAAGTAGCTGTTATGACGTAGGAATCCGCTAAAAAAGGATTTTGACCAATTCCCGAAATTCCCACGGGAACGGGAATTAGCGGAAAAATCCTTTTGTTTGAAAAATCTAAAGATGAGGACAAAGTCGCGGGAAAAAGCTAGTCTACCTATAATTAAGTTGCGTTCGACTTTGTCATGACTTCTACCGACCTACTTCTTATACATATATCTTGAATATATTATGTTCTCATTCCTCCACAAGTTACGACACGAAATCACTATCTAGTTTCTAATATAAACCACAATAAAAAGTTATGCCCTTGATCTCAGACGAAACACGACCCTTATTTACGATCACACTGCCGTTGCGCAAAATGTTTAGGGTTCTGTAGTCCAATAAGTCTTGTAGTATTGGTATAAGATATCTGTACATTTTTATAAGGCCTAGTATAAGAGTAGTTTCTTTTTTACTATGGGTTTGCGCTTGACTACAATTCATCTGGTAAGTATTAAGTGATATTGAAGCCTACGACGGAGCACGCTTACCTACCCAAAAAATACAACGTCCACAGCTGGACATAAGCTTTCCATAGTGACAATTGTCGTTTGGTAAACGCTGCTGCCCGTTTTCTAATATTCCCTTAGTCGTCTTCTACGACTCCCACGGGATGCGTAGGGTTTTTTTAGGGTTGCCTAGTCAAATGAAAAAAAAAACGGAACCCTCATAGATTCGTCATGTTTATCTGTGGGGATGTAAGGGAGCAGCCTATCATCTTTTTGCTCCAAGCCAACCTCACCTGCCCATGGTGCATCCTGCCGAATAACAATCGAGGCGCTGGCAACAGACTAGTGGTGGTATAACCATCACAATTAAAGGCGTTGCTAAATACCACAGACCGATTACGGGCACACAGCCACTCTTGCATACATTTCCTGGGTGTTTTCTATGTATCATCATCATCATAATCAGCCCGTGTCAGTCCACTGCTGGACATAGGTCTCTCCCAATGTTCACCACTTAGGTCGATTTTGGGCTTCAATCGTCACTCCACCTGGCCTGAGGGCGTCCTTTCTATGTATAATCTGTATTTATTTACAAAAAAAAAGTATTTATGTAAGTTCATCAGTTGTCTAGTACCCATAGTACAAGCTTCGGCTTAGTTTGGGGCTAGGCTAGACGGCGCTGTATGGCCCAGCGTGGCATGTCTTGGGTTATTTATTTATTTATTTCTGTGCGCGGAACCATGTAACGATATTAAGTAGCTTCACTTCAAATATCAAAACACCAATATGGCTGCCAAAATAATAATCAATTTGTATATCGCCCGTTGAATTATTCACGGTATTCCACGCAGTAATATAAAATTCAATGCATCCATATTTTGTGAATGTAAAGCAAATTTCCAACTAACGTAAAAATGGTTATAAAATTCATATACAAATTTTAATGTTTTACAACAAATTTTGTGCCGGCCCAAAAGAACAGTGAATACATTTGTGCTTTTATTCAAATAGATTGAAAATAAAATCGGATTTCAAAGATGAAATAATGGATTTACGTTTTGCATAAAAATGGAACATTGATTTTATTTATGTACGAGTAAATGGTAAAGTTCATTTACTTTTTGAAAGATATTAATAAGTGTGAAATGAATTTATTAACAGTTACTGGTATGTACATTTAGTAGTATAATAATAATAATAATAATAATAATAATTTATTAAGCAACCATAACATAAAATACGTACATATTACACAGTAAAAATTACATCTAGGATACAGCGATCAAGTTAAAGTTGCAGAAGACGTTGCCTTTAACAAATATTTGCTATGATTCCTACACTAGGCTAGGCCTGTCACGTAGGTAATCAATATTATCACACATTACTAATATAACATAAAGCGACTTGCGTCAACAACAAATATGTCTATCAATAAAAAGAAATTAGGTATGTTGCTACAAGTTTTAAGGAAAAAAGTGTATGTGTGTTTTTATGAGTGTTTTTGTATGATGTGCGTGTCCCTGTGTGTGTGTGTGTGTGTGTGTGTGTGTGTGTGTGTGTGTGTGTGTGTGCGTGTGTGTTTGTGTTATATGAATGCGGGGGCAATTCTAATAGCAAGAATCGTATCGTGATTATCCTTCTTACTATAATGTGAATTGAGTTGAAGCGGCAGAATTACTATCAAACTATACGACAATAGAACACAACATTGGATCACATGATATAAATCTTCGAATTGGCGCCAGTCCACTTAACGGTTAAACCAACCAATAAGTGGTGAGGAAGAAGCATGATGCATGTCGAGCCCTGCGATTGAAATCTTGGGATCAGAGTACAGTGCTATAGTCCACTCGACATGTCACCTCTGTGTTCTTAATAAGGTTTCTATCTCATCATAAGAAAGTGAGCCAATCCACTCAGTCACTTTGCGTTTCGCTTGGGGTATTGAGCACTGTTTGATATTGCAATGAGATTGTATCTTGTTGTAAATGTAGGGGTGTGCGAAGTTACTAAACTTCCTAGCATGACACGAACCAATCGCAGGAAGAGGAATTCTGAATACCCGCTTTTTTAGCATTTTGTCGTAGTCGACAGAACTGATCAATTGGCGATGAACCTGCAAAACTACTCTGAGTACGTAAAGACCACGCACGCTAATGATTTTACATTCACTGTAAAGAGTTCTGGTTGGAAACCGGATTGGTTTGTTAAACATTACTTTAATCACCGATCTTTGTGCCCTCTCCAAAGGCAACATGTGACTAGTTGCCGCACCGCCCCAGGTCAGGATACAGTACGAAATGACAGATTGACAAAGAGAAGTATAGACTGTTTTCAGAAGTCTTGGATTAGCAACATTTCGCAAGTTCTTAAAGATATAGATTAATTTACGCACCCGTTTAGCCGTTGCAGATACATGTTCCCTGAATGAGAGCCTCTCATCAACAATTAGCCCAAGATAACGAATAGATGGTGACCTAGAGATGGTGCTGCAACCACAGTTCATAGACATTGGAGGGTTCTGTGTGCTGCATGAGTGTACCCTGATGTAATTAAAGGAAGGGGCTGTTGCAGCTGTCTTGTAGAAGCAAAGAATTTTGTTTTGTTCACATTAAGAGTAAGCAAATTGTTTTTTAACCATTCGTTGATGATCAACATACCTTGTTCTACACGCTCGTATACCTTAGCCCACGTAGTGTCATGAAAGATAATAGCTGTATCGTCCGCGTAACATATAATATCCGCTTTTACCAGGTTAGTTGCCATAATATCATTCACGTATAGTATGAAAAGAGATGGACCCAGTATACTCCCTTGAGGTACGCCAAATTCTATTGGTTTGGGAGTGCTCAAATCATCATTAATTTTTAGGCTTTGAGAGCGGTGACTTAAGTAGCTTTGGAACCATTTATTAGCCACACCACGGATACCGAGTCTTTCCAATTTACTGATGAGAATCTGAACAGACACAGTATCGAAGGCTTTTGCAAGATCCAAAAACACGCCCACACAAGCTTGCTTCTTATCGATGTGATCCGAGACCAAGTTAGCCATCAAAGATACTGCACCTTCAGTGGATTTGTTTTGACGGAACCCGAACTGTCTTTCAGACAGAAGATTATTGTTTTCTGCAAACTTAATTAACCGCCTATTAGAGTAACCTTTGAAATACTATGAGAGCTGTTATTTCAACGGCGAGTTAAATACATACTTTTTTTTATAGTAGCTCGACATAATGGCTTCCCTACGCCTGATGGAAAGCCAGAGAGAAGCCCAAGTCGCTGTGACAACTGGCAAGAAACTGGTTAGTTACCTATCAGTTGCCACTGCCATGCCGGCCCAACCCTAACCCCCCACGAGCTCCGGAGACCCTACTTACTCACCAGCCGAAACACGACCCGGAGGTCATTTGGCTGCGGTATTCTATAGGGTGGAGGTCCTTCCCCGGACGGGCAGCTCAATACGAGCGAAGATTCGCTATGCCCTACCTCTTATTTAAGTAATTAATCAGTTGTCTAGTACCCATAGTACAAGCTACGGCTTAGTTTGGGGCTAGATGGCGATGTGTGGCCCAGCGTCGCATGTCTTGGGTTATTTTTATTAATCGACCCAAGTCCGTTCACGTGAAGCTCAAAACTGTTTTAAACTTATATGCAAGTAAGCCATATCTTATGGAGAGTGGTCTACTAATGCGATATCTGCTCTTTGCCCCTCCTCGAGTCTTCGGAGATGCTTGCCAAATCACGGCAATTACCTTTATCTGAATTGGGATGATGACTAAAAAATAATTTAATGTCCATCAGATAGATTAATGAAAAATATTGGATACGTATTTTTTATTTTGCCTCTTGTTCAAAAACTTACGAAGATACATTGATTTTAAATGTCACATGACGTCACGTTAGAGTACAAAATATACTCTAACGTGACGTAGTTAGCCCCCACTCCGTAACTTTAATGCGCTATATCTAAGTATTTTCTTGTTATTTCGACAAAACAAAAAATACGGGTCTTATATTTTTTTATTATCTAAGAGACGGACTAATTATTTTGTTCATTTTCATACCTTGTCATCATCCGTATTCCGCACGTTAGAATGGCATGCTAAGAACAGAGATAAGTCGATGGGTTTCATAGTGAAGATATTAAGATATTTAGTATTTGTTATAATATAATACTTTATGTATTATCTTATTACTGGCTTATTGGGTTTTTATAATTGAAATTCTATTTTACTTGATTTACTTTTGTAACTTGTCACTTACTTCTTTTACAGTACTTAATAAAACATTACTGCTTTTTCTCATCTTTACAACATAAGTAAAGATTACGCTTTCTAATGAAGTCGGATGCTCGTTGATCCCCCTTTATAGCAGTGAGATTGTACGTGTTTTAATGAAATGCCCGGTGACCCGACGTAATAACGGCCAGTCCACTTTTATGGTTTATGACCCTTAGTCCCCGAACTCACACAGTGATGCAAACACACACACACACGTACATTGAATCTATCTAATCCAAATATATATAATTCAAAGGTGACTGACTGACTGACATGGTGATCTATCAACGCACAGCCCAAACCACTGGACGAATCGGGCTGGAATTTGACATGCAGGTAGGTATATAACAGCTACCTATATAACAGCTACGCTATAACATCTACCTGCATTCCAAATTTCAGCCGGATCCATCCAGTGGTTTGAGATGTGCGTTGATAGATCACTATGTCAGTCAGTAAGCTTTGAGTTATATATATTTAGATTCGTTTCGTTAACCTAATCACAGTAATGTTCTCCAACTACTTATGTAGCAATGTTCACAGAGAGGGTAACGCCCTCACGCACCCATAACGCGAACCTCTTTCACTTTTATAGAGGCATGTTTACTGCCGTCCGGGGCGTTAGCTGTCAAACGACACGTCAAATCTGTGACACTATTATTACAAGGACGTGGTTTGACTACAACCCTAACTAATTCTTTTAGAAGGTTTTTTCTTCGCTTCTTGGCGGTAAGGCAATTAATTCTTATCATTTATTTAATAAAGGGATGTAAGGGAGTGGCCTATCATCTTTTCGCTCCAAGCCAACCCCACCTGCCCGTGGCGCAACCTGCCGAATAACAAACGACTGGTGGCGGTATAACCATCATAATCGAAGGCGTAGCTAAATACTACAGACCAGTGACGGGCAGCAGCGTCGCCGGAGCGAGAAGCTACGCTCTGCGATCGCCAACCCGCCTACCAAGCGTGGCGATTATGGGTATATCCTCCTGATGTTATAATGGCAAACAACTGGAGAAGCCTATGTCCAGCAGTGGGCTGTAATAGGCAGACTGATGAGTTAAACTAATTTTAAGCTAGAGTGCTACAAAGTTGGTTTGAAAAACTCAAAAATCTATCTATCTATATCTCGTCGTTCTGCCTGGCGGCTTGGAGCGAAATGGTGATGGGACGCTCCTTTATATCCTCCTTATAGCAGTAGCTACCGAAAAGATGTCACTAAAAATTCATGTAATTATAAGTTTGTGCTCATTTGATTGTTACCTCAATTAATAAATGAATTAAAGCCCGCCTATGAAGGCTTTACAACGTTCCATACAACTCGTATTCCGATCTCGTCCTATAACAACACTGTCACAGATTTGACGAGTGGTTTCCCACGGGTCGTCATAAAACGTAAAAGAGAATCGCCTGTTATGACATCGACGTCAATCGGTTTATGCCGCCCTAGTTTTTGAGGACAATTTATTATAGCATACTCTATAGAGAGTACAAATCGTTAGAGCTCTTTCCGGATTTAAAATAGGACTCAACACATCTCGTGGGTGTCGTAGACGAAGACAAAGGGAAAATCAGGAAACAAATACCTTACCTGGAGATAAAAAACCTATTGCGGTCACCAACCCGCCTACAATTATTATTAGTAAAGCTTATTAAAGAAGGCGTCTGTGTCCAGCTGTGGAGGCTGATGATGATGATGAATCAATACACCAATATCCACAAAATCATATTCCAATAAATAAAAAGAGTTTAACGCCAAGTCCCTCACACGTATCTTCATCCCAAATGTATAAAATAAAACATGTTAAGTCTCCCCAATAAATGTCGCAAAGGTTAACAAGTTCGCGACGCTCCGGGATCGATCTGTGTAACTTTGACCGAAGTTCGGTAATTTTTGACGCGAGGAAATTGCTGCGTGGCTGTTAATTTGTTTTTATTTACTTTTATCGCGTTGAGACTTTTTTATACATAATTTTGGCATAGTATTCATCGCTTGATCGGCCCGAGAGGGATTCTCAGGGGAAAAGGTACTGTATATATTCTTCAAATATAAGCAAATCATACTCTGGACTACGTTTGCCGAGACGCGGTCTCCACTCCGTTTTTTGGTTTGGTTTTGCGGCTGATGTGGCCAGCCCACTGCCACTTCAGCTTACTAATCCGGTGAGCCATGTCAGTGACTTTGGTTCTCTGCCGGATCACCTCATTTCGGATCCGATCCAGTAGAGACATACTCTGGACTAAAATTTGATCAGCAACCCATATGCATTATTATATATTTATTGACATATTTAATCACGTATAAAATAAGTTTCATCAAATAAACGTCTCGAAGTAGGTCTTTGTATAGCGTGACCCTAGACCTTAGACCCTATTAAGATTAATAAAATGTTTGCTAATTTAAATAAATAAATAATAAATAAATAGTAGACAACATCACATACATATCTCCGATCGCAAAGTAAGTAGCTTAAGCACTTGTGATAAGGGTATCAGAACAACGAAGGTACCACAAATAAATACTTAAATACAAATATAAACCCCCAGACACGGGACAAACACACAAGTGTTCATCACACGAATGTTTGTCCCGGGTGGAAGTCGCATCCACGACCCTTGGTTCAGAAGGCAGGGGTCACTACCAATTCAGCCACCGAGCCAGTCGTAATTTCAAACTATGGATCTATCAGGCTTATCAAATCCATAAAATTATAAAAATCATGCATTATTCTCTTATTTACAGTCTAAATACCTATGTCGCACAAATATCAAATTGAATTAAGCCTTTTAAGGGCAGGACGGAGGGAAGCCATTTGCCTATTAAAGCCGGCTCTCAAAAGTGAGGTGAGCGCAAGATGCACTCAGCTACTCTTGAGTGCGCTCCGGCGAAGCGAGAGGTCTTAAATGGTTTTAGTGGATACGAAAAGCAAACTGGAATTTTTAATAGACGCACAAATAAAGTTAATGTTATACGATAAAGTCTATTGTCTAGGATCAATCAAAGTGGCTAGCATGGGGGGCCTATGTCCAGCATTGGACTGATACGGGCTGATGATGATGATGCGTTTACAAACCCGCCTGCCAAGCGTCCAAATCCACCCAAATGACAAATGTTATTAAGGACATCCAGCATGATGATCAAAGTAACATAATATATAACAATAGGCTATTATGGCTAAAATTATAATAAGTCCGTCTTTTAGCTTATGCCAAAATAAAAGACACGTATTTTTTTATTTGTAAATTAGACTAAAAATAACAAAGTTATAGCCCGTTGAAATTACGCGTGACGTCATTCGGTGAGGCATTTTTACGGGAGCGAGTGACGTCAAAGACTCCCACTCCTAACTTTTGATGCCTTGTGTCTTTGCTATTGTTTACTTGAATGAAAAAAGGAAAAATTCTGTTCTGTTCGGAAAGACTGTCGCAGTTTGGTTCCACAAAACCGATGCGGTAAGCAAGAAGTGATTTCATTGTCATAGCTATACTTCTGCAACCGGAAAACAAAATAAGTGTCCATAGAATGATCCGGGTCAAGAGGCCCGGCCGTTTTTATGATCGCCCAACTTATAACTTCTTGTTGTTACGATCCGGTTTATTCTGGCGTAACAGCCGGACGGGGTATAAACTTTCATATTGGACCGGTTTTGTGTTTATGTTTTTCAGTGTATTTTTGACTGGCACTGTAACCGGGTATTTCATGGCGGTTTAAGTTTAATTAAGTCACTTACGTGCGTAAGCATTCAAGTTATTTACACATAAACTCGAAGAGCCCGTAACGCCTCTACCTTCTGCGAATTGGCAAACTATGGAACTTTAAGACAGGTAGGGCATAGCGAATCTTCGCTCGAATTGAGCCGTCCGGGGAAGGACCTCCACCCTATAGAATACCGCAGCCAAATGAGCTCCGGGTCGTGTTTCAGCCGGTGAGGAGGGTTTCCGGAGCTCGTGGGGGGTTAGGGTTGGGCCGGCACGGCAGTGGCAACTGACAGGTAACTGATCAGTTACTTGCCAGTTGTCACAGCAGCTTTGGCTTCTCTTTCGCTTTCCATCAGGCGTAGGGAAGCCATTATGTCGAGCTAGTATAAAAAAAAACAGACAAATCCACCCCAAAAAAAGAACAGCGTCCTTGCAACTAGCACCATGAACCGATCACTGAACTCTGAAACGACAGTCCCTCTCAGCAGACAAATCTATCCTTATCCTAAAAAAAAACAAAAAGCGATACTGTCCAAAATAGATTCACAGATCCGCGAGTGAACCTTAAAAGGCCATTCGTATTCAACCAATCAGCACCACCGATTGTCTTCAAGTCTCACTGCCGTACGGCAGAATGCAAAAACCGAAATAAATCTTGCAGCGGGATCGGGAGAGCTCATTTAAAATTCTAGCCCACGCAGTAATTTTGTACGTATCTCGGGCAATACCATCGGTTTGGGATAGTGGGTGCATTTGTACGAAATACGAATACAATTCAAAAACTGCTCTGAATACATTGGTCAAATTATAAACCAATACATACAAAATACTGTTTGTATTCTTGATTGTATTGGTTATCAATGTCTTATGTAGAATATCATGTGAAAATTATTGAATCAAACAACATTAAGGCTTGTTGGCTCAGCTGGAGAGAGCGCCGATTTGTCTTACAGATTTATTATGTTAATTTTGTTGTCTGGTTGTACTACTCAATATAGCAAGCTGTGGTC
Organism: Conogethes punctiferalis; assembly: GCA_031163375.1. NCBI lineage: Eukaryota > Metazoa > Arthropoda > Insecta > Lepidoptera > Crambidae > Conogethes > Conogethes punctiferalis. The sequence continues at coordinate 2,591,091 of CM062102.1, forward strand.
TCCTGTGATAATATAGGAACACGAGAAACTGTGCCCATTTGAATGTTTGTTTTATGTATCCTATTAAGATAATAATATGTGTGTGTCTTATGTTGGAGATCCTAATAAATAAATAAACATCATCAGCCTATCGCAGTCCACTGCTGGACATAAATCACTTCTCTGGGATATGACCAGCCTACTCCCACTTCAGCTTATTTGTAAGGTGAGCTAAGTTGATGACCTTGGTTCTCTGTCAGATCACCTTATTTTGAATCCTCAAACTAAAGTGCAACAAAAAGAATCCATTAGCGAAGGGTCTAGCAAAGATTACACTTGCCAGAACTTTATAAGTGGTGTTTCTTAATATAATTCTTCAATCGATCAAATCTACAAGAATTATTAAAGTATCGACCAAATAACAAGCATCAATGATAATTTTATTACAAGATTAATAATAAACAAACAAATATTTCCAATCCATTATAAATAATAAATTACAGATACAACTATAGGCAATACGATTCTCGAAAAGGATTCAGAATTTACAAATAAATTGAATATTGTTCGAATCAGTCATCTCAGAAAATGATACAATACTCGATTGAGATAAATCGTTTTCAGATAGAATGTTTTATGTTTTTACTTTAGTCAATGTCACTTTGATTTATAAGTCTTGAAATAAATATTAATCAAAACATATAAAAATATCTATTGTAATACCAGTTCATCATCATCATCATCAGCCTATAGCAGTCCTCTGCTGGACCTAGGCCTCTTCAGTTGTTCGCCACCTAGGGCAAACTTCTGGAGGATATACCCATAATCGCCACTGGGCAGACGGGTTGGCGATCGCAGGGCGTAGCTTCTTGCTCCGGTGACGCTGCTGCCCGTCATCGGCCTGTGGTATTTAGCTATGCCTTAATTTGTGATGGTTATACCGCCACCAGTCGGTTGCCAGCGCCTCGTTTGTTATTCGGCAGGATGCACCACGGGCAGGTGAGGTTGGCTTAGAGCGAAAAGATTATAGGCCGCCCCCTGACATCCCCAGGACGATATTATGTAGGTACTTTAATTGTCAAATTGTCCAATCCTCGAGGCTGTACCAATCCGTACTTGTAGTAGGGGCATCAGTTCATTTGAATTCCACCCCGCCATTTGAATTGGAGATTTTACAGGCTTTAATCTAAAACCGACGGCGGATGGCGGGACGTGTGCCGCGGTTATCCCGCTAATTAACGGCCGGGAATCCAGATGCCCGTCCGGGAAATACGGGATATGCTGAGGAGAGAATATGCTGGACCACAGAAGAAATTCGAGTTACCGAATCCAATCCTCAGTGGCAAATCGCTAAGATGTGTCTTCGCAAATACAGGTGCGATCTTTATAATCTAGTAGGATCCAGATCCAGTTCGACACGACTGGGGAAAATCGCGGGAATGTATCAGTGCCGACTTAATAAGTAAGATTCTTACAAAAGGAAAGAGTTAGAAAAAATTAAGTTACCTTGTAACCGCCAGCATAAAATATTATTTATTTTGACTTGCTCGGTGGCTCAATTGGTAGTGACCTCTGCCTTTCGAGCCAAGAGCCGTGGGTTCGATCCCCGCATATTACAAATATTTGTGTGCATGAACATGTCTGTTTGTATTGGTCTGGGTGTTTTCTATGTATAATATGTATTTATTTACAAAAAAAAATGTATCTAAGTACCTAAGTTTGTCAGTTGTCCAAGACCCATGGTACAAGCTTCGGCTTGGTTTGGTTTTGGTGGCTAGATGGCGCTGTGTGGCCCAGCGTGGCATGTCTTGGGTTATTTATTTATTAATATTTATTTTCTCTAAGATAGACGGCACAATTGCATTTCGTTTCACATGTTTAAAGTACGTATCGATTAATTAACTTTAATCGAACTATTTAAGCAGGTCTCCTCACTATAAAGCTAAGACTGACAGACGTCAAATGTTGCCAATTATTTTGACTCTATGTGTGGTTGATCATTTAAGAACAATATTATGCATCTAATTTTTTTATGAAAATTGGCGAAGTAAAAGTACTTTCAAATAATAAAAATGGATAGAGTTTATTGCTGGCTATCTTTTCTAAATGATTTACAAAACTATTTTTAGCTACCAGTAACTTTTCAAACCATCCAAATACACATACAACACACACATACATGTAATATAACCTAAAGTTCAAGGTATATTTTAGATCCATTCTAGACTGCACCCAAAGCCTCAAACAGCCTCTAGGATGCGATCGAACTTAAACTTATTTCATTAGCCAAGACCTTAACTACTCGGGTAATGAGTCGGCAGCGCTCCGGAGATCCGTTACAAAAGATTGGAAAAGTTCGTATGGGTTTCGGTGTTACTCGCACATGTGATGGTGTTGGAGTTTTGATGGCTTTGTATTATGGTGTTGGTATACCTGTTTGTTTACAAGTGAACAAATGTATGCGTTTGTATATGCGTATGGAAAAATTCTGTTAATTATATTCGGTAATATTTTATTTATTTAATCTTTATTTATAGCGCAACGAAAGTACAATAAATGGCGGACTGAATGCCGTGTGGCATTCTCTACCAGTCAACCATTGGGCGAGCCAGAAAGCTATATTGTGGTGCGGCAATAGACATTCTAACATCTGCTATAAATAAACAAGTAATGCACATACATATATATTTTAGATAATAATAGTTAAGCTACTCGTATATAAGCGGGCTATGTCTCTACATAGCCCGTTACATTTTCCCTCTGGAAAAGGACTGTAAATGGTGGTTCCCGGTTTAGATCTTATTCTTGTCATAATAAACTCTTGTTCCATCGGACTACAAGGAAGGAAAAGGTGTTTTTTTTTCACGCCGCCTCTGGGGAGAGTCAATGTGGGGGCTCACACCTCCCGAAATAGGAGGGCATACCCACTAAAACCCGCCCGTGTCGACAATGGGCAGCAACTTACAGGGACTCAGGTAGCGCGCATACGGCCGCATCCCTGCAGCAGCAGATAACAAGCGGCTCCTGCCGGTCCGGGTCCGGGGAGGGCAAATTTTAAACCCCTGGTTTCCGGGGAACAATGGAATGCTGCCCAGGTAGACCTTGTGCAACAGTGCCACCACACCGTCACGAGGACGGAGCGCTCATTGGTCCAGGAAGAGCAATGCAGAAGCGTATGCTCTGCCTTTTCTATCTATTAAGCCAATGATAACTTCTTATAATATTGTTATGGGTACCATATACATATAATAATAGTACCTGCTAACCCACTACCATCTCAAAACCTAAGCATGAACTATAAACGTGACTGTTAACAGATCAAAGTTGGCTAATCGCCGAAGTTTAGCGCTAATGCCGAACTGATGTTACGCCACTACTCGGCTAATTACTTATCAAGCACCAATCTGTCTCGCGCCGCTGCCAATTAAATTGAAACATGTGATATTAGTAATGCTGATCTGATATTACAGTAGAGAATCTTTACGGAGATCGCTAATTTATAATAACCCAAGACATGCCACGCAGGGCCACACAGCGCCACCTAGCCCCAAACTAAGCCGAAGCTTGTACTATGGGTACTAGACAACTGATAAACTTACTTAGATACATTTTTTTGTAAATAAATACATATCATACATAGAAAACACCCAGACCAATACAAACAGACATGTTCATGAACACAAATGTTTGTACTGTGCGGGAATCGAACCCACGACCCTTGGCTCAGAGGGCAGAGGTCACTACCAAATGAGCCACCGAGCCTGTCAAATTTATCACACACATTTGTTTGGTTTACTGCCTGCAGCTGAGTTTTCTCACCGCACCACACGTAACCGATTGCAATTCCATCGTCATCATCAGCGATGGTTGGCGATCCTCCACTGTACGCTCTATGAGGAACTTCTTGCCTCGCGCATTGGTTTTGTGGAATCAACTCTCTGACAGTCTTTCCGAATAGCTACGACTTGGGAGCCTTCAAGAAACAAGCGTTCTCCTATTTAAAAGGCCAGCAGCGACCCCAGAACTCGAACTTAAAGTATCAAAGATAGGAAGTATACAGAAATTCCATCCACATCATCTCGATGGCTGGCGATCCTCGACTGTACGTTTTATGAGGAACTTCTTGCCTCGCGCCTCGGTTTTGTGGAACCAACTTCCTGCGACAGTCTTTCCGAACAGCTACGACTTGGGAACCTTCAAGAAACGAGCGTATTCATATTTAAAAGGCCGGCAGCGACCCTAAACTCGGTTAGAGCTGCGGGTGTCCATGGGCGGTGTCGACTGCTTACCATCAAGCATCACACTTGCTCGTCTGCCGCCTCTCGCATAAAAAAAAGGAAGAGCATCACCTACTATTTGTAATTACAAGAACGACGAGTTTTATTCATTGGTAGGAAAGTCCAAGACGAAAGCAAACAATCCTGAGAGAAAACTGAACTGAACACAAAACAAATCACGGCATACTCGTACGCAAGTTATCGCGGGTAACATGCAAAGTTTGTCTTACAAGTGAGGCGGGAAGTTACCGGCTGAGCTTCAGCAATAATCGATTATTAAATTTGATTAATTTGAAACGATGTAATATCGGTTTACAAGATGTTATGCGGCGACGCCAACCCGCCTGCCCAGAGTAGTGATTATGGGTATATCCTTCAGATGTTTGCCCTAAGTGGCGAACAACTGGAGAGGCCTATGTCCAGCAATGGACTACTATAGTAGTACTAGGTACATAATCGTTTTAGTTATTATATGTATACGACTTAACTCGTCAGCAAATACATTTCCATTATCTGGTGGTTGTATAAAAGAGATTGCTATTAACAATAAGACCACCTACATTGTATTACAATAAGTCCGTAACCTACTTATCTTATACTAGCAGCCCGCTCCTCGCTTCGCTTCGGATAAATCAATTATTTCAGCTAAACATTTCATACATTGTTTGTGTTTTAGGAAGGACCTCTCATATTTTCTATCAACTAATATAACCTATACACACGCTTACAATGCTAAAATTAATGGATTCAAGAAACAAAATGAAGATATATTCGATTCGAAGGCTGAGAAATCTGAACATGGTTTGACACAAATAACAGACGCAATACGTGATGCAGTTAACGCAATACGTTTGATTATATTGCACAAAATGGTACAAAAGGCGAAATTCAATGCTAGGAGCATTCTCTACCCGTTAACCCTTGGGTCATGTCGATGTACATCATGTTCCTCGGCTTGTCGTGCCGGGGGGGCTTAGTACGGGTCGGGCCCCCACGACCCGGAGCAAAGAGGGACCCCAGTGGGCCGCAGGTGGGCGGCGCCGGCAGCGGGACTGAGCCTCGCTCGTCCCGCTCCCGCCGGCAGAGGTGGACCGCTTGGCGGCACCAGTGCTAAGCGCTGGGTTGTTCGGCGAGGGTCGCAGAGAAAGAGGAGTGCCCTTCGGGGGATCTCTCCCTATCCTCTGCGACCCAACGGCCTTAGGGCCGTGTGTGAATGTAGGGCTGTGGCCCTGTGTAGTGGTGGCCGTGGGGCCAGGTAGGTAGGTGGCCGCGCCGTGCTCCGCGTGTCCCTCTAACTTAGGGCAGGCAGTAGAGGGCATAGTGCGAGAACGGCCGTGGCCGTAGAAGGCAGCTGCGGAATGAACATCATTTTCCGCCGCTGGGACCTGGGCATCGGGCACGGGGTCGTCCGGCGCCCGGCCCGGGTTCCGCTGGGAGGGGGCGTGCTTCGTGATCGAGCATGCTCCCGGTGCGCGCTCACGCGCACAGAGAGCGAGCCGTTGTGCGGCACACCGCCTTACCGGGGGAGCCGCGGTAGAGTCGCTTACTGAGGATCCAGACTCCCCTGGGCTTGGCGGCGATGGTGGATCACCGTGGGGCTTAGCGGGATAACTTGGCACTGCACACCGGTGTCTGCATCCCCGTTGCAGACACCGAAGGTCCGAAGGGATTCCCCAGGTAAAAAAAAAGCATGGCAGTGGCAACTGACAGGTAACTGACCAGTTACTTGCCATAAACTCAAAACCTAGGGCATTTTTCATCTTAGTACCTACATGAAATTACCTTGAAAATAATTTAGCGATAATGATGCCGACCAAAAAGCAATACCTACTTTAATAGCGCTATTTTCTTCCGACATGCGTAATTCATCATCATCCGCCTATTATAGTCCACTACTGGACATAGATCTCTATAATCGAAGAATAATGAAAGGCCGATCCCTCACATCGAACCGTGGGTCGAACACAAATTCACATCCCCTACCCCATGCGTAATTAAAACTATTTTATTAGGCTAAAATACATACATACTATTACATAGTATAGGGTACAGAAATTATAACATCGGATTAGAAAAGAAAAATATTTATTATGCATGCACAGATCGCAGTTTTCATTATGTGAGCCTTCCTAAACCTTAAAAGAATGCATTCATATTTTTTGGGTTCTTAGAGCTTCATGACACTATGATTTAGGATGCCTTGTTCACGGATTATGCTAGATCTGTTCGACTGTGCACTATTCCTAAATGTTGTTCCGATTTGTTGCTAAATGAGGAGCCTCCAAGCTGATAGCAGCATTGATGCAAGAAACACCGGTGGTGTGTTTTCAAGTTGGTCGTATTTTTAGCTATAGCAATTTGCTTATAGTATTTTCCGAAGAATTTTATACTGAAAGTAAGCCGTCACAAATATTTATATCACTGTTTGTTGTGAATTTCCGATAATTACGTATTGACTTCGATGTCAGTACCTGTCATGTGACAATTTCTTTGACAAATTCAAGAAATGACAGTATCTATGGTCATTTCAAAAAGTATGTAACATATTTTGCCGAAATTGTAAATTTAAAAATGTATGATACCCTTGTAATCTATAGCCTGTGTGCAAATCTGATGCATAAATTACATTCCTGTAAAGTTTTATCAAAATCCTTTCAGTAGTTTTTACGTGAAAGTACGATTTCATATTAGAATTTATTTATTTAGATGTCATAACAGTTTCGGTTGCTATGGGAACGTTTGTCATGAGACGTCAGTATGTAAGATCTTTTCTTTTTTTGTAGATTAAAATCTTTTTGGTAAATTTGGGTTACATTATTGGAGTTTTAGCACGGATCCCTAACTTTTTTTAAAATATAATATAGCCTATGTTCAGCGCAGATACTGTAGCTATCCGACGGTGAAAGAATTATTCAAATCGGTCCAGTCGTTTCGGAGCCTATTCGTATCAAACAAACAAACAAACAAACAAACAATCAAATCTTTCCTCTTTATAATATTAGTTTAGACTATACTACTTGTGCTATAATAACCAAAAAAATCGTGAACTATAACAACCCAACGAAGCAGGTAACTTTAAGCTAAGTTTTGAATAAGAAAGGGTGCAATCAAGAACATTTTGGGGGGTGCTAAACAAAGAACGAAGCGAGAACTCAACTTATCGCGAAAGGAAATACTCAAAGTTGGTCTTGGGTGTTCTGTGTATGCTTTATTGCGAAAACCTTTATTGGTCTATAGATTAATGACTATTATTATGTGTAGATAATAATCTGCCAAGTCGTAGTACATGAAAAGGTATAAAATGTACGTATATTTAAAACGTTTTATTTTTTGCATCCACAAAATCAACTTACCTTTCACAGAAGTTATTTTGAAGACCACAGTGAAAGACCCATTTCATCACTTCAAACTTCATTAACGTGTTTCCGAACGTGAATTCTAGTCATGATATAAATTTATCCTCCAGAGCGAACGTTGGAATATAAATGGAATTGTCAATTCAAAAGCGAATGCGTTATGCAAGGATTTACAGTGTGGTGCAGTGGACAGTGAGGAGAGTGTCAGATAACATCAAAGTAATTGACTGCATTGCCCCCTGCAACTTGGACTTCCTTTTAGCTTACGCGGAACAAAAGTGTGGACCAGCAAGGCTATGGTGACCGAGTGGAAACTTAGGTTTGCCGCCCGTTGTTAGAGTGAATTGGGTTTTTTTTTTCAGTTTTCCATGATGGGAAAGGAGACCCGGTAGTTGGGTCGATTTTGAAGTTGAGTCGTGATTTTTGGCGCAACACATTTGTCTGTGTGGTTTGCTGGTTTAGAAATGCAACCCCCTCAGTCCCCAGTCCAGTAGATGAACCAATCGACGTTACCTCCGACAAGTTATTTTAGTTTTTGCGGAAAACAACAATGATTCGGTGTTAGGTCTTATGTTAGAAAATTAAGGTAATTGTCTTTTTTTTTGTTTCACAAGGGAGAAATACAGTTTACGTATACCCGCTGCCCGGGGGAGCAGCAGGTTATGTGGGACTCGCTCCGCGTCGGCAGAGAATACCCACTAAAAAGCCCTGGTTGCCACCGTCAAATGCGCCTTGGCTGACAGCAACACGGGTCCTATCCTACGATCCACCCCCTACTACTACGAGGTCGGCACCCTCAATCTAACCGCTCCCAACCTATGTTTTACACTTTAATACCAATTGAAAACTTCGACTATCGGCATGAATTAAGAATCTCCTAAAAGTACCTTACTACCAAGTCTCCTATACTGTGCATATGCTAAGCGTTCCGTTTCTCAATTGTTGTCGCCCCGTTTTTCAATTCCAATCCGTTCCTGGCCGTCACTTTTGATATTAAACATTTATGTTCACTCGTTGTGTCATTAACACGCCCTGTTTAATCGTGCACTCTCCCTTTTACGGAATAGAAGGGTTAAGCTTGAACGCAATTTAAAAAATTGATCCACCTTTTGTTGGAAAAGGAAAAAAGAAATTTTTTTTTTTTATTGTTACTTGTAAGTTGCCACCGCCATGCCGGCCCCACCCTAACCCCCCACGAGCTCCGGAAACCCTACTCACCGGCAGAAACACGACCCAGAGGTCATTTGACTGCGGTATTCTATAGGGTGGAGGTCCTTCCCCGGACAGGCGGCTCAATTCGAGCGAAGATTCGCTATGCCCTACCTCTCTTAAAGTTACTTGCCTGTTGTCACAGTAACTCGGGCTTCTCTTTCGCTTTCCATCAGGCGTAGGGAAGCCATTATTTCGAGCTACTATAAAACGTTGATACCGTGTCCCGTCAACTTAGTTCTAACATTTACTATTAAACATATTAAATGTGAGGATAATACCGTCTGGAAGGTAGCGTCCCCGGGTGCGACGCATAAATCGTCTGGAGCAGACGTCTAGGTGAGCGGGAAATTTTCATAACATTTTTGCCATTTTATTTTCCCCGTGTGGTTGTCTTTGCAATATTGTAGACTATCAAGGTATTTGAGGCACTTTTAATGTATTTTGTATGATTATGGGTATGAAAATGTTACTAATAGGCGTGTTGCCTTAAATAATCTAATTAGTCCGTCTTTATGCTTATTCAAAAATAAAAGAAACGTATTTTTTTTAATTTGTAAATTAGTCTAAAAATTACAAGGTTACAGCCCGTTGAAATCACGCGTGACGTCTCGCGTTGTGGCATTTCCACGGGACGGAGTGACGTCAAAGACTCCCACTCCTAACTTTGATGCCTTATATATTTGCTATTTATTATTTGAATGAAAAATGGAAAAATACATACCCAATACATTTTTATGATCTAAAATACGGACTAAATGTAATGTAAGTATTTTGACCCCCAAAACATCCCTATGGACTGGCTCTATTGTTCATTTGGTAGTTCTTTCTGAACCAAGAGTTCTATTCCAACCATAGAACCTGAAACCTGAAAAGAATGAATAATGATGATGATGATGTTTGACGCATATTCTTTAGTACGAGGTGATCAATGGATTTTATACGAGTGTAAAGTTTTCCCTATGATAATCCTCACAAAAGTTGCAACCTCTTCCAACAAGCCGAACACTCTAGCCACTTTTTTACGCAAATCTTTCCTTATTTCATTATCATCTCATTCCCTCCTATTATACTGGCGTAAAAATTGAGTTTCGTCACTGTTACCGCGATACCCTTGATTTAAAATGATAATGAGAGGGGGCAATTAAAATAAAAATACGGACTCTTAATTTTATATTTACATAATAATTTGACGCCCGTAAAAGTTTACGCAAAATCCAGTGGGATTATTTCGAACGTGTTTTTTTTTCGCTGTCGAGATCCGTCGGTTTGAGTGCTGTAACACGATCTCGAGTTATACGGTTCGATGGCCGGGATGTTTTGAATTGGTCCGGATCTAAATTTGGCAAAACAATTTTGTTTCCCGTTTCATAAGATTGTTTACTTCAAGAAAATTTATCTAGATAGCACGGCGATTTTTAATTTAAAAAAAATCTTTATAATGAGAGATAAATAAGAAAAGTTTATTTTATACATCACATCATCATCATCAGCCTATTGCAGCCCACTGCTGGACATGATAGGCCTCTCCAGGACAGGACAAGAAGAACCTCACATACTATTCATCATTATCATGATCAGCCAAGTCAAAAAGTATCAAAGGTAAAAATATCTTTAATCAACAGCTCTAGTTCGTCCACTGCTGAACGTAGGCTTCCTTTAATTCACGCCACATATCTCTATTCCGGGCTTCCCCCATCCAGCTACTGCCAGCAGTTCTTCTAAGGTCATCCGCCCAGCGGGTTGCGGGGCGTCCTACACTACGTTTGCCTGAACGCGTTGTCCACTCTTAGATTCGTCTGCTCCACCTATTGTCGGCTCTGCGGCAGACATGACCGGCCCAAAAATATCTTGTTATTGCTCAAAATAAAAACCATTAAAATATTATACCGTGTAATTTAAGCTGCCTGTAATCGGTCGCGTCGAAACATTTATTAATGTGAAACAAATTTACTTTACGAGTAAACATTTTTCTCTTGCGTAAAAACTGTTTTTCATCCGTGTAAGCGTTAATGCGTGAACTCTTCGCGGTACGCCAAACATAAGTAGATTTCAAAGCCCTTAATTTTATACGAGAACGCCGGTTACCGTTGACTTCCATGCGGAAGGCAGTGGGTTCAAACCCTGTGGCGTGCCAATGTGTTTTTCAATTTGAAATTCATATTATACATACGGGATGTAAGGGAGCGACCTATCACCTTTTCGCTCCAAGCCATCCTCACCTGCCCGTGGTGCATCCTGCCGAACAACAAACGAGGCTCTGGCAAACCGACTGGTGGCGGTAAAACCATCACGATAGAAGGCGTAGCTAAATACCACAGGCCGATGACGGGCAGCAGCGTCACCGGAGCAAGAAGCTACGCCCTGCGATCGCCAACCCGCCTGCCCAGCGTGGCGATTATGGGTATATCCTCCAGAAGTTTGCCCTGGGTAGCGAACAATTGGAGAGGCCTATGTCCAGCAGTGGACTGCAATAGGCTGATGATGATGATGATGATTATACATACGTATATTTAACGCGCTTACGCTAAAGAGAAACTTCGCGAAGAAACCTGTGAAGAAATTCCAAGGTTGTTGGAAGTCGATCACTTGGGAAGTGTTTCAACATCGTCCACTGCTGGACATAGGCCTTAGTCATACTACAAGGTAGGCGGGATGGTTCTTAGGTAGAAAGGTATGTTGTATTTGCCGCTCTTACGCATATAAGAAACATCGCAAGGAAACTTGCAAACCTTTGTCGATCCCTTGGGAAGTGTTTCACCATCAGTCTGCGAACATCCACAGCTGGACATAGGCCTTAGTCACACCACTAAGCCGGCGGGATGGTGACCGCAGTGTTTTTTGTTAAATGTCAAAGTGACTACGTCCTGCCTGATGTTAAGCTAACGACGAAGTCCAAAAAGTGTATGTGATCGATCACACTATGACGGCCTAGATAAGTGCCGCTTCACGCCCCGTTTAAAAGACCCAAGACTATAAGATGAGAAAGATATAACTAAAAGAGAGGTAGGGCATAGCGAATCTTCGCTCGAATTGAGCTGCCCGTCCGGGGAAGGACTTCCACCCTATAGAATACCGCAGTCAAATGACCTCCGGGTCGTGTTTCTGCTAGTGAGTAGGGTTTCCGGAGCTCGTGGGGGGTTAGGGTTGGGCTGGCATGGCAGTGGCAACTGACAGGTAACTAACCAGTTACTTGCCAGTTGTCACAGCGACTAGGGCTTCTCTTTCGCTTACCATCAGGCTAAGGGAAGCCATTATGTCGAGCTACTATAAAAAAAAAGAGGAAGGGAAAACGTGTGCAGGAAGAGAGTTCCACAGCCTAATGGTACGATAAAAGTAAAATTTACCGTACTTTATAGTACGAGTGCTGACTGCACAGTATTTTTATAGTACATCAATCCTTTGTTTATTTTTACCTAAGTAGGTATACGTTGCTGCCCATCTCCTGATATTCCGTTTGTCATCTTACGTTGCCGAATTCGGCCGATATCGGTTTCAGGAAAAAGCCTTTTATTCTCTATCAATTTACTCTCAACAAAAATAAATAGAGGAACGAACAGTATTTACGGCAATAAACGTTAATTGATATTGTTTCGACGTAGTAAGAGTCTAATTGGACCCTATCAGTTCACTGACAATACGGAGAAATAACGGTATTATTGACTAAAAGTAACGGTAAAGTAAAGGAACGAATGGATGTTTGTTTGATATAATAATAACTTTTATTTGTACTAGTTTGAAAAATCGCTTACTGATAGAAAAATTTAAGATGGACTTGAGAAAATAAAGGTTTATTTACATTTTTTTTACTTTATGACATGACAGTAGGAGGAATGAGCCTGAAGATCACCTGATGGTAAGTGATCACTGCATTGTCGACAAACGTATAAGTATTAATATAATACGTATATTAAATTAATATAAATAATGATTATTATAAATTCAAGTGTAATAGTTTTAGAACATTGTTGTACTCGTACAATCGTCCACACAATAAAAATGTTGAAATCTATATTTTGTCACATGTTTGTTACGTGTACTACGAGCTATACACACCCTATTGCTGCACTAATACTTAATATGATTAGTTGGCATACCGCGGTTTTTCCTTAAATAAATTAGATAATAGCCTATTTGGCAATCTTAATGCAAAATAAATACTTTATAAACAAAACGCACTCTCGAAGATACAGATACATTTCGCGCTAAATTTGTATTGTGTTAAAAGTCCACAAGATTCCTTTGTTCATCGAAGAGGAAAACATGACTGGCCGTTATACAAGTTGAAAACTTCTATAAAATAAAAAATAAATTAAAACTTACCTTTCGAACACGAAATTCACATTTCAAATAATATCTCAAACTGGATGCCACTCTCAAATCCGTAAGAACGCATGGCGTATTCCACAATCGAACACTTCAATTTAAAAAGTTAACCAACGCTCACTGGAGCATGACGTGAAACTTTTCGAATTACGAACGCGAGCTCGTTCGAAACTTCGATTCGTTCCCGAGACGTCCGCGTCGCGTGGCGTCCTGAATCGTACTGAATTGGGGTAGCTGCTTCGAGATAAAGTTTGCACGCGTTTGCTGTGTGGAAACTCAATTTGGACCGATATACACTCTTATTATCATAGCCGTAAGGTCGAATTTGTTTCTTATTTTTCCTTATCAATTGTATAGACAAGTTTGTGCAATGCTTGATCTCTCATAGTAATTTGTGTGTGACATCGTAGTAGGTAGGGCTTAGAATTTTAACGGCTACCGTCATAGCGTGTTACTCGGATTTTCAGCGTGATGTGGGCTTAGCATACATTAGCTTTCACGTGGCTTTGCAAGCAGGTAGGTAGGTAGCAAGGTATATAATGTTCGGAGTATGAATGGTAAATAAAAGTTTTGTTAATACAAAAGGAATGTTAAGAAAGGAGCGACCTATCATCTTTTCGCTCCAAGCCAACTTCACCTGCCCGTGGTGCATCCTGCCAAACGAGGCGCTGGCAACCAGGTGAGCTACGCCTTCGCCTACGTGGTGATTACAGCGCCACCAGTCGGTTCCTATCTTAATCTTCTTCTTCGTCTGCTCCTTATCCATTTGCGCAGCCTAATGACCTCCGGGTTGTGTTTCTGCTGGTGAGTAGGGTCTCCGGAGCTCGTGGGGGGTTATGATTGGGCCGGCATGGCAGTGGCAACTGACTGGTAACTAACCAGTTAGTTGCCATTTGTCACAGTGACTTGGGCTTCTCTTTCGCTTTCCATCAGGCGTAGGGAAGCATTATGTCGAGCTACTATAAAAAAAAGAAAAAAAAAGTCTTTGCCAGCCGACGTCTTTCATGAACGACACACACACACTTACAACTTGGAAACAGTTGACACAGACAGACAAACATGTCAAAATTAAAACACCTTTTCCGTCAGGAGTTGAAAAAAAGGAAGAAAAAAAAACGTAAAATGAATAGGTCCATATTCTTCACAGCTGATTTACGAGTGATTCAAGTTTGTAAAGAAAACAGCGGTATTAGGCACAGTCGTGCTACACGCGAAGCCACCTGGCTCTCTCGACACATAACAAAGTGAGGAACACCTCGCCGAGGTAATCTCCATAAAGAACCTCTACCTCACTGGTACACTGGGTTTTTTTTAAAACAGGACGTGTATCGGCACTTATACAAGCCATCATTGTGTGATCAAACCGCGTTGCACTAACCAGGCGTGATGCGGTTAACTTTTTTTTTATTCCGTGCCGTAAAAGACGGACTAATTACATTTTTTACATTCTATACGACCGGATATGGCAAGCCAGCTGAAATTTGGTCTTGAAAGTTTTATGGCAGGACACAAAACAACTGCCTAAGAGTGTTATACTCGTATGTGTAACTAGCGACTCGCTATCGCTTCACTTCGATTTTATTCATGTAAATTTTTTTCACTTTATCTATTAAAAAAATCCCATCAAAATCCGTTGCGTAGTTTTTAAGATCTATGCATACATAGGGACAGAAAGACATGAAAACCGACTTTGCTTTATAATACTACTAGCTGCTGCTCGCGGCTCTGCCCGCGTAAATATTCGTATAAAATATAGCCTATGTGTTAATCTGATGTACAAACTATATTCCTGTAAAGTTTCATTAAAATCCGTTCAGTAGTTTTTGCGTGAAAGTGGAACAAACATTCATCCATCTATCTATCCATCTATCCAAACAAACTTTCGCGTTTATAATATTAGTAGAATAGGATATCCTGCCTTCTGAAGACAGAAAGCACCCGGGCGGAGACCCGAGACAAACATTCGTGTGACGAACATTTGTGTTTGTCCCTTGTCTGGGTGTTTATATTTGTATTTAAGTATATATTTGTGGGACCTTCGTTGTTCTGATACCCATAACACAAGTGCTTAAGCTACTTACTTTGGGATCGGAGCAATGTATACGATGTTGTCCGATATTTATGCATTTATGTAGTGATTGTAGGTACACTGTTTTTGGGTTTGGCCTTCTGCAGCCGATTCTTGGGTTCCAAATGTTCTAGGCGATTGGTTTTAAACCTGCGCATGATATAAGCACGGTGTCACGCCACTCAGGTAGGTGCTGCGCAAGAAACCTAACGGGCAGAAACAATACCCGTAGCATTCCAGTAGGAGAGAAGACACCCGGGGTTGTAATTCGTAACTCCAGTCGTTTGTTTGGGTAACGTAAAGACGCACATTTGCAGACTTACTCTAATTAGCCTGTTCTATTTTGCTAAGTGAAAAGCATTTGAGGAATGCGGTGATTAGGTTCAGTACGACGGCAAATGGAGAGAACCTACCTTTGGTATCTATATTCATAAATTAACGCGAAATTCGAGTCTACTATTCGAGCTACGCTGGGCCACATAGTGCCATCTAGCCGTAAACTAAGCTGAAGCTTCTATTATGGGTACTAGACAATGATAAACTTACTTAGATCTGAAAATAAATAAAAATGTACATAGCAAACATATTGAGAAGGGATGTAAGGGAGCGACCGATCATCTTTTCGCTTCCCGTGGTGCATCCTGCCGAATAACAAACGAGGCGCTGGCAACTGGCTGGTAGCGGTATCACCATCACAATTGAAGGCGTAGCTAAATATCACAGGCCGATGACGGGTAACGGCGTCATCGGAGCGAAGATTCGCTGTGCAACATGCAATTTCAAATGAACGAAACGTAATCCTGAATACCTACCTATAATCTATACATATATGTTTGTGGTAGAGACAAATATTACGTACAAATACCATCGGATAGATCTGTCAAATATTCACCAAAACAATTTCCAGAAGACAATGTTTGACCAATATCTGAGCTCACTCGGTCTCACAGTGATGTCATTTAGCAGTGAAGAAATCCAGAGTATAGATAACTAGCTGTGCTCGCGACTTCGTCCGCGTGGAATAGTTATTTTTTCCCTGTATTTTTTATATTTTCCATTATTTCTTCGCTCCTAATAGTTGCAGCGTGATGTTAAATAGCCTAGAACCTTCCTCGATAAATGGTATATTCAACACAAAAAGAATTTTTCAATCCGGACCAGTAGCTCCTGAGATTAGCGCGTTCAAACAAACAAACAAACAAACTCTTCAGCTTTATAATATTATAGTTAAGATTGGAAAGTGTGTCTGTCTGTATGTTTGTCTTTCTTTCATGGCAAAACGGATCGATGAATTGACGTGATTTTTAAGTGGAGATAGTTAAAAGGATGGAGAGTAACATAGGTTACTACATGAACGCGGGCGAAGCCGCGGGCACAGTTAGTATTCTTTGCGAAGGATGAAAAAAAAACAGCTTTTTTTTAAATCTTTATGAATGTTATTGCAGCCGTGTTCGCTAGTTCACCGTCTTTGTTTGACTGTGACACAGCCCTAGCCGTACATAATCGCAAGGGAGCCGAGTTTGTTCTAGTAACTTTTTCACTTTCGGTCTCTGATAGACTTTTAATGTTCCGAACGTAGCCGTTAGATATAAAAAGGACTTTTGTTCGTAAAACGGAATGACACTTTTCAGATTCTGACATTGAATATTAAATTGGATTTCGTAACGATAAACAGTTAGAGAGATGTTCTTTATTGCACAGAAATACAAAAATTTGAAACGACCAGATGTGTTCAGTGGTAAGAGACAGGCTCGGTGGCTCAATTGGTAGTGACCTCTGCCTTCTGAGCCACGGGTCGTGGGTTCGATCCCCGCACATTACAAACATTTTGTGTGCATGAACATGTCTGTTTGTATTGGTCTGGGTGTTTTCTATGTATAATATGTATTTATTTACAAAAAAAAAAAAGTATCTAAGTAAGTTTATCAGTTGTCTAGTACCCATAGTACAAGCTTCGGCTTAGTTTGGGGCTAGATGGCTCTGTGTGGCCCAGCGTGGCATGTCTTGGGTTATAGTGGTCGCGAAACAAATATGTACATGAACGGGTTCGGTGGCTCAATTGGTAGTGGCCCCTGCCTTCTGATCCAAGAGTCCTGGGTTTTAATCCCACTCGGGACAAACTTTCGTGTGATGAGCATTTGTGTTTGTTCCGTGTCTGGGTGTTTATATTTGTATTTAAGTATATATTTGCGATACCATCGTTGTTCTGATACCCATTACACAAGTACTTAATCTACTTACTTTGGGATTGGATAAATATATGTGATTATTTCCATGCAAGTTTAACAACTTATATGACACGTCAAAAGAAAAGAATGTCATTAAGATTACCTGCAAAAAATGTTCAACAAAATTGTTAATATAAAACTTTCAAGTAATAAAAATGAACCTTAATTGGTTTTGAAATTCTACAAAAGCCATTTTAATATGTACGTAATTAAATTCTAAGCAAACGCTCCGAAGCAGCGATTGTCGATACGTCAAGCGTATTCTTGTTCTACTTAAAACTAATATTCCCTAGTCAGGAATTTCTTTACATAGGGCATTTTCCTCAAGAATTGTTAGTTTTTAGCAGGGTAAATAAAGGAGCAGTGATAGGGAAATTTTGACTACAGACTTGTTATGACAACCTGCGACCATTTGTGGAATGCATGTGAAACTTATTTAAACACTCATCATCATCAGACTATACTCATTACATCAGGGATGTAAGGGAGTGACCTATCACCTTTTCGCTCCAAGCCATCCTCACCTGCCCGTGGTGCATCCTGCCGAACAACAAACGAGGCTCTGGCAAACCGACTGGCGGCGGTAAAACCATCACGATAGAAGGCGTAGCTAAATACCACAGGCTGATGACGGGCAGCAGCGTCACCGGAGCAAGAAGCTACACCCTGCGATCGCCAACCCGCCTGCCCAGGGTGGCGATTATGGGTATATCCTCCAGAAGTTTGCCCTAGGTAGTGAACAACTGGAGAGGACTATGTCCAGCAGTGGACTGCAATAGGCTGATGATGATGATGATCAGACTATTCACGTTTTAAGAATACTCATGTAAACGCTGCTGCCTGTTTCCTGACATACACGATACGGGATGAGATGGTAAAATACCAAACACACTTATTTTTGCCTTGTATGGGATCCGAACCCACAGCTCTCAACTGAGACAAGACCATTAACTGAGAACCAAGCCGTTAAACCAGGTCACCGTAAACACAACAGCGTCGGTAAAAGATTTCTCCCAGTTAAATTTCGCAAACTCGACTCAAAACTTAGCAGAGCGTCTCAAAGGCTTCCCTACAAGTTGTTAAACGCGCGAACCATAAATTTGACTAATCATCCCCGTGGAGTTCGGATTAAACGGACCCGCCGTTTTGTGGAACAGCTAAATTGTTTCACGTGCATCGTTTTATATGTTGCAGTACTTAAATAGTCAAGATTTAAAATGAACAACGGGGATGTAAGGGAGCGAGCTATCATCTTGTCGCTTAAAACCAACCTCACCTGCCCGTGGTGCATCCTGCCGAATAACAAACGAGGCACTGGCAACCGACTGGTGGTGGTATAACCATCACAATTGAAGGCACAGCTAAATACCACAGACCGATGACGGACTGCAGCATAACCGGAGAGAGAGGCTGCGCCCTGCGATCGCTAATCCGCCTGCCCAGCGAGGCGATTGTGGGTATATCCTCCAGATGTTTGCCCTAAGTGGCGAACAACTTGAGAGACCTAGGTCCAGCAGAGGACTGCAATAAGCTGATGATGATTGCTTATTTTGATGGTCTAGTGGTTCAAACCCCACCACGCTTGGAAACACATTCATCATCATCATCAACCTGTCAACGTCCACAACTGGACATAGGACTCCAATGTCTCAAGCTCTCCAACTGTACCCCACTTTGCTCGATCTTGGGCTTCTATGACTAAAGAGACATAGTCATCTTGCGCTACTTATCCTAAACCTCGTATTTAGCATCAGTAAATAAATTTTACCCGACGATACGATAATATTTCAATTATTAAAAAAAAAACCTCGTATTAAATTAGTACAAAGCCATCATTTCGAATTCTCGCAACAGAATTTCGCTACGAAAAGAGCGCCCTTCATCACAACACTGCCACCTAATATTTCCAACCGCCAAGCCGGTCGTAAAATTGACACAGGTTCATACCCGTCATTATAAAACCCTCTCGAGATATCACCATTCAGGGAACCACTCCGGGACTTCTTTGTTTCCGCATATCAAGCGGCTAAGCGAATATAAGCCACGTACAAGGTTTACGACATAAGTAAAGGAAAGAAACGACGAAAAATAAAATCTTAAGTGCTTTCTTCGCTAATCCGGGAACGGGACGATCGGTAATAAGCCCCTTCGCGCGGGGCCCGGCGCGACAGTGGCGGGTTAAGCGCGACGCGCGTACTAATATTATACATAACTAGCTGTGCCCGCGACTTCTTCATGTAGAATACTTTCATCCCCTATTTTATCTTCGTAGGGGTAGAGTTTCTAAGATCACTAAGGTCATCGACATAGGTGAGCGTATTGCGAAACTGAAATGGCAATGGACCGGACACATCTGCCGCAGGGACGATAACAGGCGGAGCCACCGGGTCCTACACGAAGCGTCGGAAGACCTGCAGCTAGATGGTCAGACGACATAAAAAAGACGGCAGGGCCGACCTGGACCAGAGACGCCGCATCTAGAACGCTCTGGAATTCCAGAAAGGAGGCATATGTTCAGCAGTGGACGCAAAAATGCTGAGAAGAAGAAGAAGGGGTAGAGTTGATCAAAATCCTTTCTTAGTGGATGCCTACGTCATAGTATCTACCTGCATGCCAAATTTCAGCTGGATCCGTTCAATGGTTTGGCCTGTGCGTTGATAGATCACTATGTCAGTCACCTTTGAGATAAACGTATTTAGATAATCATCGACTAGGTCCCTTGGGGGCGCCGCACTACTAAGGCCATTGGCCTCATCTTGAAGAAGTAGATGCGGCGCCCTCACGGGGTGGTGACATACCGGCTGACCTAGGTCCTCACGGGACATGGATGCTTCGGCCGGTACCTATGGAGGATCAAACGAGAGCGAGAGAGAATGATTCTCTATGCTGTTACTCCAAAAGTGGCTCGGAGGACACAGAGCATACGCTTCGTCAGTGCTCTGCCGGGGCCAATGAGCACTCCGTCTTCGTCGCTGTCGCACAGGACCTCGTTTTGCCGCAACCGCGCTGAGGGAGATCTAGCGAGCGATTCTCACCTTTCTGCAAGTGAAATCGCAGGAGGCGGCGGAAAGAGAGCGTAAGGCCGCAGTAGACGCGCCCATTCTACGCCGCCCCGTCTTTAGCCAAGCCGGAACGCAAACTGCAACGTATCTTATGCCTTCTGAGGCATGGGGGCGTTAATGAGTTTGCTATCCCATTTTAATAAGATTAAGACGCAGCCCCACGGACCACATAGACTTCCTTAAGATTCAGCGAGAAGGCATTACCCTCTTAGAGCACTAAGTAAGGATTAACATAACCCAGTGTTAAGTCAATTAATCGCCTAACTGTAGTCAAATACATAAAACCCGACCTTCCGTGCCACCGATCCTAGAGCGTGATAAAAGTTTATGACCCGTATTGTCCGTTCAATGGTAGGAAAAATAACGCTATACACTAAATGTTAGCTTTGTGTGAAGAGCCTAGGAACTTTTGTGCCTACTCCGTAGATTGGCGTGAAGATAATATAGTGTTGATTTGATTGTTATTTGTTTGACTGTTTCATCCAATTTGTAGATATTGTTACCGTGCGGTGACAGATAAATTATACAAATCGCCATCCCATCTCGCCTTGGAGATTCCTTCTAACTACTATTATTATTCATCTAACTAATTATGTTAGAAGAATAGGTATTGTTATTAATAAATCAATGAAATACGTTATTATAAATGTAATAAGATGTTCAACCTGTATTATTAATTTTATTATTGCTTCTACGACGACTAAACAAAAAAATTAAGAACTTTTTTTGACAGACACTCAATTTTCTCGAACCCTCTTAATGAAATATTTTAATGGATATTTCAATTACGTTTAATAAGCACTTAGGCGATTCCTGAAAGAAAGCTTTTAATAAGGAAAAGAGGTTAAATTAAATTGTAATTTAAGTAATATATATATTTTTTTGTAAAAGTGGAGGAAACGTATCAAGCCCGTTTGCCTTCACTTTTTTCAGGTCACCTGATGGTTAGTGATCTCTTCATCTCTTAGATTCCGCAATACAAGAGGAGTCACAGTTGCCGCCCCACAGATGTTCGCCCTAAATGGCGAACAACTGGAGAGGCCTATGTCCAGCAGTGGGCTGCAATAGGCTGATGATGATGATGACAAACATTTATATCTATGAACACGTCTGTTTGTATTGGTCTGGGCGTTATTTTATTATGTACCTACAATACGTATTTATTTACAAAAAAAAGTACCTAAGTAAGTTCATCATTTATCTTGTACCTATAGTACAAGCATCGGCTTAGTGTGGGGCTAGATAACTATGTGAAAAATGTGAGGCCCAGCGTGGCATGTTTTGGGTTATTTACTTATTTCCAAAGAATCGTTACACGATGCAGAAATTTGCGCGCAAAACGTACATTAGTGTGACGATAAAACCGTCTAATAAAGATATGAAATAGGTTACTGTCCTCACTAAAAGGAACAATATTATTTCATATTTATGATGTTGTACAGTATCTTCACACTACGAAGTGAAGTGTAAAGGCTACGATGAAAGGATAGCGCGCTTGAACGCTCCTCAATGGCGGGGTCCCGTTCACGCTCGGAAGTTATAAAAAGCGATCTATGCCTTATTAGCATCTAAAAATTCTTTGCACTTTGTTTATGAAGCCTTGGTAGCCCGCCCCGGCTTTGTACGGGTGCAATGATGCATGATCATCATAAGCAGGTAGGGAATAGCGAATATTCGCTCAAATTGAGCTCGTCCGGGGAAGGACCTCCACCCTATAGAATCATCATCATCAGCCTATTATTGCAATCCATTGCTGGACATAGGTCTCTCCAGTCGTTCGCCACAGGGCGAACATCTAGAGGATATACCCATAATCGCCACGCTGGGCAGGCGGGTTGGCGATCGCAGGGCGTAGCTTCTCGCTCCGGTGACGCTGCTGCCCGTCACTGGTCTGTGGTATTTAGCTACGCCTTCAATTGTGATGGTTATACCGCCACCAGACGGTTGCCAGCGCCTCGTTTGCTATTCGGTAGGATGCACCACGGGCAGGTGAGGTTGGCTTCGAGCGAAAAGATGATGGGTGGCTCCCTTACATCACATAATCATAATGTATAAGAATAAATATTTTGAATTTGAATTCAACCGTTTCAAGGAAGCCGTTAGTCCCGTGACGTCACGGGCGCGAGTGCCGCCGACGACCAACTAATGGCGGTCGTTAGCCCTTATCGCTTTTGGATTGTTCCGAGGCTGCTGACATGTGCCGTCTACATGGCTGCGTGATGTCGCTAATAGGGAGGTAAGGGAGCGACCTATCATATTTTCGCACCAAACCACCGTCACCTGCTCGTGGTGCATCCTGCCGAATAACAAACGAGGCTTCGGCAACCGACTTATCATCATCATCAGTCTATTACAGTCTACTGCTTGACATAGGCCTCTCCAGCTGCTCGCCACTTAGAGCAAACTGGAGGATATACCGGCGGGTTGGCGATCGCAGGGCATAGCTTTTCGTGACGTTGTTCATCTGTTCTGCTCGTCATCGGTTTGTGGTATTTAGCTTCGCCTTCAATTGTGATGGTTATACCGCCACCAATCGGTTGCCAGCGCCTCGTTTGTTATTTGGCAGGATGCACCACGGGTAGGTGAGGTTAGCTTGGAGCGAAAAGATGATAGGCCGCGCCCTTACGTCCCGAGTTGAAATGTATTCTTAAAAATTACTGTCATTAGTACAAAAATCTAAATAAATGTCCGCCAAAAGCGTTTAATGCAAGCTAATTAAAAACGATGATGGTCACAAAGAAACAAAAGGGCTCTCTAATAAATGATGACGCTCATTGCCTTTGATCTGAGTCATTAATTTGAAAAAATAAAATATTCATTTCTGTTTAAAGGTTGGAAGTATAAAAGGGTGTTTGAAAGACATTGTATTCTTGTTCTAAACAGTAACGGTACGGGAGAAACCTATCAACTTTTCGCTCCAAGCCACCCGTCCTCTGCCCGTGGTGCACCCTGCTGAATAACAAACGTGGGTCTTGCAACCAACTGGTGCGGTATCATCATCATCATCATCAGCCTATTACAGTCCACTGCTGGACATAGGCCTCTCCAGTTGTTCGCCACTTAGAGCAAACATCTGGAGGATATACCCATAATCGCCACGCTGGGTAGGCGGGTTGGCGATCGCAGGGCGTAGCTTCTTGCTCCGGTGATGCTGCTGCCCGTCACCGGTCTTTAGTATTTAGCTACGCCTTCAATTGTGATGGTTATACCGCCACCAGTCGGTTGCCAGCGCGGTATAACCATCACAATTGAAAACCTAGCTAAATACCACAGCTTCTCACATCCAGGACTTGCTAAACTTACTTATTACTTAAGACAATTGGTACACACTTGGAAATCGCTTTAACTTATTAACGGGTAACTTCAATGAACAATAGAAGACAAAAACAATTATAACCTCGTTAAATGCAACGTGTCTTGGCGGGAGGCCAGCTGTGGCCGAAACTGTGGTTGGGTCTTTCAATCTGAAATAATGATACAAGTGTAGGAAAATGTAATATGCTCGGAAACCGCTTCTTTGTGGGGTCTTGTTTAATATCATCATCATCATCAGCCTATCGCAGTCCACTGCTGAACATAGGCCTCTCCAGTTGCTCGCCACCTAGGGCAAACATCAGGAGGATACCTATAGCCCTAATCGCCACGCTGGGCAGGCGGGTTGGCGATCGCAGGGCGTAGCTTCTCGCTCCGGTGACGCTGCTGCCCGTCATCGTCATCGTCTGTAGTATTTAGCTACGCCTTCAATTGTGATGGTTATACCGCCACCAGTCGGTTGCCAGCGCCTCGTTTGTTATTCGGCAGGATGCACCACGGGCAGGTGAGGTTGGCTTGGAGTGGAAAGATGATAGGCCGCTCCCTTACATCCCTCTTGTTTAATATGGGCCACACATTTCAGGCCTTCTTGAAATAAAAACTATGTAATTAGGTCATGAAATGCCCTTCCGGTTCATGTGTTTCCTTCCTCCTACAATCCTGGGATTTAGGCGGGACGCGAAGCCGCATCTCAGTGAGCCTTCAGGATGAGGGTGACAGGTACGGTTAATCTTCTTCTTCTTCTTTAGCCTTTTTCGACCATATTCTTGGTGTAGGCATCCTTCAACCTTCTCCACTCGTCACGATCTTGCGCTCCCTGCATCCAATTCGAGCCGGCGATCTTTTTCATGTCGTCTTTCCAACGAATTTGTGGTCTCCCCTGGGGTCGTTTCTCTCCCCATGGCTTCCATTCCAGAATTTAGAAATTAATATGTTCTATTATGCCTGTCAACCTAACTTTTGCACCTCATGACCGCTTACAATCTGGTGGAGTGAGGTGAAGAAGATTGCTTTGTTTAAAAAATATGGTTACCATTGATACACATATCTAATTAGCGTTGTTTTTTTAAGTTAATGGCAACCAAGAAGTACAAACACGAACATATTTTATTTATTTATTTAATCTTTATTGCACAATTAAACTGTGTACAAAAGGCGGACTTAATGCCACATAGGCATTCTCTACCAGTCAACCATTGGGTTAAGCAGAAACTAATTTTAAGGTAGTGTGCCATAAAAGTTAATTAGAAAACAATAATTGTAAATATATAATAATAATAAATATCAAAATAATATATGAAAAAAAGAAATATAAATACACATATAAAAAACAGAAGGAACAAACATAATTTACGTATTATATTTACGTACTTAGACTTAGATAATATATACTCACAAAATATTATAAACATACTTATAATAAATATATTAGGACGACGACTACAGAAACTATTGCGCTGAATGTTGGTGATAATATTTATGAACCCTTATCTTGAATGAAGCTTATCTTGAATTTTCGTCATACAAATGTTCGTTTCGTTTGCGAATCCACCAACTCTTGGTTCAAAATGCAGGGGTCACTGCCAAAGCCAACACACGAGATAGACAACGCAACACCAGAAGGGTCACACCTGTGACTCCTATAGATACCAATTTCTCACTTTTTTAAAGGCCCAAAGTTCCCAGAATATTCCACCGTCCTATATTTCATTCCAAATCGTTAGCACAAGCGTTCGATGTCGTAATCACCGCCTTTATAAACCAAGACATCTCAATCAAGCTGTATTCAGGTTAAAATTAAACGTTCGCCGTCGACAATTTATGCAAAACCAGAAATTTTAATGATGCTATTCATTGTCAGCTCCCAGGTATTATCGCTCGGCGTAAAATGAGTTTTGGTATTCCTCTCGTGGATGAAAATACTACTGGTGCTATATCTATAGACGGTACTAGCTTTTGGCTTGCGTTGATTTTGACTTGTCTGCATTTGCTCGAGGTAAAGTGAATCTTCAGCGGATTTTTTATAAGCACGTCTTGACGTGTTACTTTTTACTGTTTAGTGATAATAATGTAAGCGATTCGCCACTATGGCTGCAGGGCCGCTTCATCATCAGCCTATTGCAGTCCACTGCTGAACATGGGCCCCTCCAGTTTTTCACCCCTTAAGGCAAAGGTCTGGAGGATACACCCATAATCGCCACGCTGGGCAGGCGTTGCTTCTCGCTCCGGTGACGCTGCTGCCCGTCACCGGTCTGTGATATTTAGCTACGCCTTTAATTCTGATGGTTATACCGCCATCAGTCGGTTGCCAGTGCCTCGTTTGCTGTTCGGCAGGATGCACCATGAGCAGGTGAGGTTGGCTTGGAGCGAAAAGATGATATGCCGCTCCCTTACATCCCAAAAGGGCCGCTTCACGCCCCGTTTAAAAGACTCCAAGACTAAGAAGAAGGGGGGATTTGCCTTAGCCACCACGCTTTGCAGGCAGATTAGCGGATGAAGGGACGCTGCTGCCCGTTTCCTTATATTTCTTTAATGGTCTTCTAACAAACGAACGCAATGAGCATGAGAAAAGTAACTAAGGAACATAATTATGACATCTCACCCCCCGATATTTAACGTTGTACCTAACAACGAGTATGGCCGTTTCAATAAAATAGGGTTTTAACTTGCACCATATAACAGTGCCTATTCGCCGTATCCCTGCTTGTCCGATGATAAAAAGGGGCAGGAGGAACACAACTGTCACTGTCACAACTCATGACACAAATTGATCAATTTTAACATACCATTACATTGAAAATCGAAACTTTAGAACTCTATCAGGTAAATGCAACTAAGCAAGAACAGTTATTGCTAACCAAGTTTGGTCTAACTTAGATCTAGTGCGGTAACGCCAACTTGAGAGAAATGTTAAATCGAATTAACTGTTGCAGCTTGCTTTGTTATTATTGGTTTAATAGTAGAAATATTGATTTCTTTGTTAAACTAGTGATAGTGGTAAATGTCTTAGTACTTGTTAAGGCACTTCTTAAGAGATTTTATTGAATTCCCAGTGGGGCTAAAATGACTATCGGGTTTTTTTTTTATTCACAAGGTTAGTTATGGGTTTGCGCTTGGTTACAATTTACTTGATATATTTCGAGAATTTACTTGATATACTTGAAAATTGAGAGCGTAATCTATCTATCTTCTTCTATACTTAAAATAAATCTGCAGAGAGGTCAATGCTGTACATTAAATATACTTTCAAAATAACTAGCAGGGGGTGATAAGTGATCAATACTGATGCCAAAAATGCAATCAGTAAAATTTTTGTCTGTCTGTATGTTCGTTTTAGAAACAAAAGTACTCACCGGATTTCGTATAATTATTTGTCATACTCATGGGCAGGTTAAAGTATACTTTTCATCACGCTACAATCAATAGGAGCAGAGCAGTGAAGGTAAGTGTTGGGAAAACGGGAGAAATTTTTACCTATATGTTTGAACGCGCATCACGCGAAAACTAATGCATGAAATTGAATGTGGTTTTCACCATTGTATTGCTAGAGGTCTACTTAAAAAGGTAGGCACCATTTTATGAAAGTCCGTTGTTTTTGAAACCCAATCCACGCGTGCGACGCCGCTGGCCCAGCTAGTATACCTTAAAAACCTATAACTATCAAGATGATAAGGATAAAACCTTGAATTGATACGATAGAGGTTTCTTCGAATCCTGACTGGATTAAAAAGACTATCGGGATTTACCACACACACAGAAATGACATACTAAACAATACGCCACTTCATTGTGCAATAGAGATTAAAGCTTAACTAATATTATAAAGCTGAAGAGTTTGTTTGAACGCGCTAATCTCAGGAACTACTGGTCCGAATTGAAAAATTATTTTTGTGTTGAATAGACCATTTATCGAGAAAGGCTTTAGGCTATATAACGTTGCAAATATTAGGAGCGAAGAAATAACGGAAAATGTAAAAAAAAAAACGGGGAAAAAATAACTATTCCACGCGGACGAAGTCGCGAGCACAGCTAGTAATACATAAACAGATAATGTTCCCTGTGAAGAAATACACTAAAAAGATATAGTATATACCTTCTAAGCACCTTTTCTATGAATAAATTTTACTCTCAAGCCGACAATGCTCTAGTTACATTAGGTAACTAAGTGCTAAGTTACCCAGGTAATCTCGAGCTAACTGCCAATTAGCTGCACTTAGTTGTCACAGAATAACCTGATACTAAGTCTCATCTGGATTTAATTTAAGTGGCTAATTATACAAGGAATAATGATGTTGTTTTACTGAGGAAATTCTATGTAGTACATAAGTATAATTAGTAACAATAGGTAATATAGGAGAGCGACCTATCATTTTTTCGCTCCAAGCTACCCTCACCTGCCTGTGGTACATCCTGCTCAATAATAAAAGACAGCCGACTGGTGGCAGTATAACCATCACGATTGAAGGCGTAGCTAAATACCACAGGCCAATGACGGGCGGCAGCGTCATCAGGGCGAGAAGCTACGCCCTGCGATCAACCCGCCGGCCCAGCGTTTCGATTATGGGTATAATATCCAGATGTTTGCCCTAAGTGGCGAACACATGGAGAGACCTATATCTAGCAGACAGCAATAGGCTGATGATGATGATTTCTGTATTAGATTTTTCTGCAATAAATAATATCTATCTACGTAATAGAAAGGTGGTTACCGCCACATACTCTAATGTATGTGGCTGAATGCGCTGTCAACTGAAACTCCTTGGTTCACACCCCATTACATCATTCCTACATATCTCAACCAAACAGAAGACAACTTTGATTGGGTCACATAACTATAAGCACACACATCAAGCGTCGCCCCACCTCAGCATGTGTCAACGCTGCGAATGCTTGAACAGTCCAAACCAGTTGATAAGTCTTTTGCAAATCATTTGTATAGCTCAAAAAGAGCAAAGGTCCCAATATTGAGCCTTGGGGTACACCCCCAAGTAAGGGAGCACCAGAGGACTTACTACTGTTAAAATTAACGTTTGACAGGCTCGGTGGCTCATTTTGGTAGTGACCTCTGCCCTCTGAGCCAAGGGTCGTGGGTTCGATTCCCGCACAGTACAAACATTTGTGTTCATGAACATGTCTGTTTGTATTGGTCTGGGTGTTTTCTATGTATAATATGTATTTATTTACGAAAAAAAAAGTATCTAAGTAAGTTTATCAGTTGTCTAGTACCCATAGTACAAGCTTCGGCTTAGTTTGGGGCTAGGTGGCGCTGTGTGACCCAGCGTGGCATGTCTTGGGTTATTATTATTTATTTCGCCTTGGAGTATACCCATTAGTATGGAAGTGCCAGAGGAGTGGCTACCATTAACTTTTTGTGTTCTTTCTGCCAGGTAAGACTGTATCATATTGAGCGAGTTATTCGAAACACCATAATTTCGTACAGACAAACCCATAGAAGACAACGTTGATTAGGTCACATAACCACAGGCACATACATCAAGTCGTCCCGCCTCAGCATGTGTCGCGCGACGACAAATTAATTCGTCACGGGAAATGCAACGCTGCGAATGCTTGACCGCACGCTGAGATAGCGCGGCGCACCCGTGCCTCGTTTGCACTGACCTTGTTACACATCACTGCGTTATCAGCCTTGCAGTCCACCGCTGGACGCTCCAGTTGGACCAGTACTTTGGACCAACTTTTAGAGGTAGGGGAAATCTCTAGATGTTGGCGATTATAGGGAATATAATCACCATGCTGAGCTAGCGGTTTGGCGATCGCAGGGCGAGCCCGATCATCGGCCTGCGGTATTTACCTACGTCTTCATTCGTAATGGTTAAACAGTCATCAGTCGCTTGCCAGAACCTGGTTCGTTATTCAGCAGGATGCACTCTCACATAAGTCTTATGCAAAACATGGCAGATCATTTATATAGCTCAAAAAGAGCAAAGGTCCCAATATTGAGCCTTGGGGTACACCCATAAGTACAGAAACGACAGAGAAGTGACTACCGTTAACATTTACTTTTTGTGTTCTGTTCGAAACACCATAATTTTGTACGTTTTCCGTAGACGCAAACCCATAGAAGACAACGTTGATTAGGTCACATAACCACAGGCACATACATCAAGCGTCGTCCCGCCTCAGCATGTGTCGCGCGACAACAAATTAATTCGTCACGGGAAATGCAACGCTGCGAATGCTTGACCGCACGCTGAGATAGCGCGGCGCACCCGTGCCTCGTTTGCACTGTTTAATGTTTTATGTTGTTTAATGCTCGTATTACATTGATTTATGTACAAAAATAAACTAAAACTTGCGACGCTGAGCCATAAAGCGGCGCCGTTTAATCTCAAACTAAGAAGGATTGTCTTTTGTTTCTTTAATCTGTCTGATCAGTATTATAAGAAAGAAATGCAATTACCATTTAAAAACTAAAAAAATCCAAGAAAAAAAATAAAATAGATCACGTAACTGGGCATGGCGTTGTTGTGTAGTACAACCTAAAAAGAAGATTAAGCACGACACGCATAGGATTTGTGCAAATTATGTGCATGCTCACAGCGTTTTACCGATTTATAAATTTTACACACGTATTGTAAAAAAGCCTTTTAACAACTCCACATCCTTCCTGCTTCTAAAATGTCTCTCGTTTGTCCTTGTCCCAGACATTTTCTCTAGGTCTTCTTTTCCGGCGTAAGTAATTTTGTCTCTTCTTTAAGTATAAGTTTTGTATAGACGTACTTTTGTACGCTTGTGTAAGGCTGCACTATAATGAAGGGCCCAAGACGTAAATAAATAAATAACCCAAGACAAGCCACGGTGGGCCACACAGCGCCACCTAGCCCCAAACTAAGCCGAAGCTTGTACTATGGGTACTAGACAACTGATAAACTTACTTAGATACATTTTTTTTGTAAATAAATACATTTTATACATAGAAAACACCCAGACTAATACAAACAGACATGTTCATGAACACAAATGTTTGTATTGTGCGGGAATCGAACCCACGACCCTTGGCTCAGAGGGCAGAGGTCACCACCAAATGAAAAGGGCCATTTTCATTATTGAACCAAATGATAAGATGATATACATTTTCATAAATATAAGCCGCAATTTTCCAGTTCACTTGCCCTACCAAACGCACCGTGAGCAGCTATATCGCTGGAAACATCGGGCGCGCTCCGCGATACCGTACCGGAATTTGGTTTCGCTGGATTGCTACACGGAACGCTCCGGGTCTCGTTCGCTATTTAGCCTTCGTTTTGGGAATACGATTTGGCTATGTTCGGGTTTTAAGCTCGGCTTGTAAATGCGTAATGAAATTGGGAAGGGAAATTTATAGATAACGAAACAGCATGAAGGATTTATAGACCCAATATGGTAGCTAAGTACGTCGAAGATGTTTGTTGAAGTGAGCGAGATAGATAAATATGAAAATCTTTTTTTCCGTTCCGTGTGGTTTCCGGATTTAGAATAGACCATCCCATCTCATCTCGTAGGTGCCGTAGACGACCACCTGCGGTCACCAACACTGCCAGGCGTGGTGATTTAGGCAAATCTCCCCAATTGATTGGTAAATGGGGGAGGCCTTTGTCCAGCAGTGGACGTTTGAAGGTTGATGATGATGATGATGATGACAAAGAAGGATTTATGGACCCAATAATAATATGGTAGCCAAGTATGCAGAAGATATTTGATGAAGCGGGCAAGAGATATAAGTAAATATGAAAATTTTGATAGAAAACAAGATGAACAGGAGGCCCTATTTTACAAAAAAATGGTTTGGGGAGACCTTTACCGAGCAGAGGGACAGTATAAAGTTGGTAAAAGAAGAAGAAATAAGGTTTTCTTTAAAGTTCATAACATGGAAACGGTCCTAAAATGTGAAGTACCTACGGATTAGAAAAGCGGTCCTTTTCAAAGGATCATGAAGTTGGGCGCCAATTTGTATGGGTAGAGAAAAACTCTTAGCAATAGAACTAGTGGCCAGTAATTTGGGCAGTCCCAGGTGCCGGCAACGCTTGTAATCAGTACCGTTCGAGCCACATACGAGTATGCTGCAAATCTATATCAATGCAAATTGCGTTTCTGCTAGGTGCCCCATGGGTTACGTTTTAGTAGGACTTTTTGTGGAAAGTTATATCGATGATGTCATAATCTAATCTTACAGTATAGCTTAACTAGTTCATCATCTAGAGCCTGCAAACGTCCACTCATCATCATCATCATCAGCCTATTGCAGTCTATTGCTGGACATAGGCCTCTCCAGTTGTTCACCACTTAGGGAAAACTTGGAGGATATACCCATAATCGCCACGCTGGGCAGGCGGGTTGGCGATCGCAGGGCGTAGTTTCTCGCTCCGGTGACGCTGCTGCCCGTCATCGGTCTGTGGTATTTAGCTACGCCTTCAATTGTGATGGTTTTACCGCCACCAGTCGGTTTGCCAGAGCCTCGTTTGTTGTTCGGCAGGATGCACCACGGGCAGGTGAGGATGGCTTGGAGCGAAAAGGTGATAGGTCGCTCTTTTACGTCCAAACGTCCACTACTGGACATAAACCTACGTTGACGGCAATTGTCATTGAGTCACCACGTTAGGTGGGGTAGAGACCGTGTAGGTTTATTGTAACTAGCCACCCGACTCGGCTTCGCACAGGTGCATAACTCATTCTTTTGAGTCCCTTTATCTATAAAAAAGATATAAGCATACATAGGGACAGGCAGAAAACTCAGATAGCAGTCGTTACATCTAACAGAGAGAACGGGTATAGCTTACCCTAAGTGTTGCGGAGGTCTGATGGCAGTCGCTCTGTGTAAAAGCTTAGCCCTCGCCAAATCTCTCAGTTTGGGAAGCCGACCCTGAGACAATCGGGAAAAGGCTAGGATGATGATGAGGGACAGGCAGAAAACATAAGCGACTTTGTTTTATATTACGTAGTGAAGGTAAGCGCTGCTGCCCGTTTCTTGATCAATATACCACCACCATATCTACCCTAAATAAATACGCTGTCATTGTTTATTGTCTTTCGTGTCGATATACCACGAGATCATAGACAGTGGCGTAACTATCTGAGACCCGTGGCAAATTACTGAGCTCGTGGCCTCTTGGCTGGGCTGTCGAGGAAAGAAAGCGTAGCATTTTGCCGGTTTGCCACTCTATAGTTACGTTACAGATAATAGTTTCGGCTCTGGGCGTCGACTTTCCAATGTTTTGATGAAACTTGTAAAACTTCAATTAATGCGACTAGCTTGGTGGCTCATTTGCTATTGACCTCTGCCTTCTGAACTAATGGTAATATTTTCGATTCCCGGACAATATAAACATTTGTCTCAACATGTCTGTTTGTATTGGGCTTTGCTACGTGTTATAATGTAAAAAAAATATTTAAAAAAAGTATAGTAAGTAAGCTTATCAGTTGTTCAGTACCCATAGCTTATAATAGTAAGCTTCGGCTTAGTTTGGGGCTAAATGACGCTGTGTGGCTCACCGTGGCATGTCTTGGGTCATCAAATTCAATCTTCAACTACTCACAGTGCAGTGTGGTCACCCTATATAAAGGCAGCTGCGTGCAGCCTCATCTGCGGCGTGCTCCGCTATTACTGTCCGATCGAGTTACGTGTGCCACGTAACACCACTATTAGACCGCGGCTTGAGCGGAGCGAGCGGAGCTGAGCAAACTAACTAACTAACTGGAGGCGGTAGCCATCACGACTGAAGGCTTAGCTAAATACTTGGGGCCGATAACGGGCAGCAACCTTACCGGAGTGAGAAGCTACGCCTTGCGATCGCCAAACCTAGAGCGAGCGGAGCTGAGCGAGCAGAGCTGAGCGAGCGGGGTTAAGCTGAGCGAATTAAGGATACGCCACGTGCAGGACACGATATCCCTCATGGCATCATCATCAATCTATCGTAGACCACTGCTAGACCTATGTCTAGCAGCCTCCCTAGTTGTTTGGCATTTTGGGCCTGGAAGCCTGGAGGCTTTACCTATAATTCCCACGCTGGGCAGGCGGGTTGGCGATCACCTGGCGTAGCTGCTCGCTCTGGTTACGCTCCGATCTAGGGAGAGATCTATCTTACTTGCAGCGTCATCTGCGGCATGCTCCGCTATTACTGTCCGATCGAGTTACGTGTGCCACGTAACACCAATATTAGACCGAGGCTTGAGCGGAGCTGAGCGGAGCGAGCTAACTAACTAACTGGTGCCGGTAGCCATCACTACTGAAGACGTAGCTAAATACTTATAGAATAGAATAGAATAGAATAGAAAAACGTTTATTTGGTGCTAACATTTACATACAAAAAATACTTAGGAACTAAAATTAAATCCTAATGTGTACCAAACAGGTCCCCCGCTCAGCTAATTGAGGCCGATAACGGGCAGCAGCCTCACCGGAATGAGAAACTACGCCTTGCGATCGCCACGCGTGGTGATTATGGACAAAGCTTCCAGATATTTGACAAAAGTGGAGCAACTGGAGAGGCTATGTCCAGCAGGGGACTGCAATAGGCTGATGACGATGATGATACCTAGTTGACCGTTTAATGGTTGTAACTAAAATATACTTGAGTAGCCCGTTGTGATAGTTTCGTGTCTGGGTCTTAGCCACCACGCTTGGCAGGCGGGTTTATGACCCCTTAGTAGGTTCTATTTTTAACCGACTTCGAAAAAAGGAGGAGGTTCTCAATTCGTCTGTATGTATAATATTT
Organism: Conogethes punctiferalis; assembly: GCA_031163375.1. Taxonomy (NCBI): domain Eukaryota; kingdom Metazoa; phylum Arthropoda; class Insecta; order Lepidoptera; family Crambidae; genus Conogethes; species Conogethes punctiferalis. Next base: position 2,625,620 of record CM062102.1, read on the forward strand.
TTATTTTTTTTATGTATGTTCACCGATATTTCCGTCAATTATGGATGGATTTCAAAAATTTTTCGACAGTTCGACAGAGGACACTTCCGAGGTGTCCATTATCACCAAGTCAGGATCTGATGATGGGATCCTGGAGAAATTGAGGGCAACAACCGAAAATTGTATGCTCATATGGTGTTTTTGTTACGTAATCATATTTTACTCAGGTATATGCTTCCGGGCGTCAACATCTGGTGCTGATGATGAGGCCACAGAACTCCTTAACGGTTAGGAGTTAGGGGACAGTACTGACATTGGTCGATATTAAACTAGGTAGTAGTATGTACTTATGCAGGGCTAATAGGGCAGGTGATTTGGTAAGTGATATGTTTGATTCTAGATCGCAAAGTCTTCACTTGACTTAAAGCAAAATTTTTCATTCCTAAGTAAAACTCTTAAGGACATTAATTAGCCTTTACTCAAGGTCACAGCACATCAACGCAACTAAAAATAGTGAAATAAAATTATTTTTAAAAAAAAAATTAAACCGACTTCAAAAAAAAACACAAACGACTAAAACTAAAAAGCGATAAATAACGTAAGTAATTGGGATGATGACTAAAAAATAATTTAATGTCCATCAGATAGATTAATGAAAAATATTGGATACGTATTTTTTATTTTGCCTCTTGTTCAAAAACTTACGAAGATACATTGATTTTAAATGTCACATGACGTCACGTTAGAGTACAAAATATACTCTAACGTGACGTAGTTAGCCCCCACTCCGTAACTTTAATGCGCTATATCTAAGTATTTTCTTGTTATTTCGACAAAACAAAAAATACGGGTCTTATATTTTTTTATTATCTAAGAGACGGACTAATTATTTTCTTCATTTTCATACCTTGTCATCATCCGTATTATATCCTTAATACATAATTATTTAAATATTGCAATTATCACTTATTTTTGAAGTCGGTGCCAGCCAAACAAATAAATGTATATTGTCGTGTGGATTTGCCGGCCGCGCGCGTCATACAACAACAGTCTACGTTAGGTACCGAGAGCTGGCACCGACTTCAAAAATAAGTGATAATTGCAATATTTAAATAATTATGTATTAAGGATATAATTACTTACGTTATTTATCGCTTTTTAGTTTTAGTCGTTTGTGTTTTTTTTGAAGTCGGTTTAATTTTTTTTGCTCAAGTATGCGCTGCTGCCCGTTTCCTGATATTCCCTTAGTCGTGTTCTATGACACCCACGGGATGCGATGGGCTGGTCTTATTTTAAATTCGGAAACCACACGGACAACTAACTCTGGGTCCGAGCAATATAAATGAACTTATTGAATTTGATAATAATCGCCATCATCGGAGCACGGCCTTACATCCGCATCGATGGTCAAAACTGGCTGCGAATTGATAGGGCAATATTGATGTTCAAGTTTTGTGCTGAAAACGTTGTTGCTACGAGAACTGCCTTCAATAGAATATTGCTCTTGTTATACAACTTTAAAAGGGTCAAGGTGAAATTAGAAATTTTAGGGGTGAAATTTTCATACATACGGAAATCTATTTGGAGTTAATTGTCTGTTTGTGTTTGATGTGTATAATTATGCTGTGTTTTTATACTGAAATTAATTAAATTCTTATATTCAGAAGTATATATAGTATGATTTATAATTTTATAAATTAGTTTTTTGTAAGGACTGTTTCTCTTTGTTTTGTGCAATAAAGTTTAAATAAATAAATTGTGTATTTATTTACAAAAACGTACCCATAAATGTTTAGTACCCATAGTACAAGCTTCGGCTTTGTGTGGAACTAGGTTGCGCTTTGTGGCTCAGCGTAGCATGTCTGGTGTGTGATTTCATTCTAATTGCAGATTTGTGCGTTGAAAATTTATTGGTTTGTATGATCCGTTGGAGATAGGTAGATGTCTCTTCGCTCGAATTGCCGCCCGTCCGGGGTAACTGACAGGTAGCTGACCAGTTACTTGCCCGTTGTCACAGCGACTTGAGCTATATAGTCCCGTGGGTGGCGTGTAGATGACGACTAAGAGAATATCAGGAAACAGGCAGCAGCCTTGACTAGGGTACAAATAAAACCTACTGCGCACACCAACCCGCCTGCCAAGCGTAGTGATTGGGGGAGGAGGCCTATAACCAACCGTGGCTGTTTAAAGGCTGATGATAAAGATGATTTAATGGTAATAAAATTGTTAACCGTTTATCAAAAGAGGGTTTCCGGAGCTCATGGGGGTTAGGGCTGGGCCGGCATGGCGGTGGCAACTGTCAGGTAACTGATCAATTACTTGCCAGGTGTCACAGCGGCTTGAGCTTCTCTTTCGCTTTCCATTAGGCGAAGGGAAGCCATTATGTCGAGCCACTATGAAAAAAAATCAAGATATTACGAGTACAATTAAATAGATACCCTGTATTCCTTTAAAACAAGTTAAAATAGTAATAGTAAAACTCTCTACGGAAAAACATACGCGGTGACCTACATTGTTTGCAGTGTCGGAATTAATGCATTCCTACCCCTAGTTTTTGCGGTCCGGATTTTTCGCATGCATTTTAGATGTTACGGTTGGATAGATGCGGTTTTCGAGAAAAATGGCGGCGGATTAAAAACTTCGATGTGGTTTTTTTTTGGTAAGAAACTCTAGCAACGATATTTTGTATTGTCGCAACTAAAAGTGCGATGGAATCTTTGTCAATCAGTAATGAATTAGTATTAGTATATGAATTAATATATGGGGATGTAAGGGGTCGGCCTATAATCATTTCATTTCAAGCTAACCTCACTTGCTCGTGATGCATCCTGCCGAATAACAAACGCGGCGCTGGCAACCGACTGGTAGCGGTACAACCATCACAATTGAAGGCGTGGCTAAGTACTACAGACCGGTGGAAAAGCTGCGCCCTGTGATCGCCAACCTACCTGCTCAGCGTGGCGATTATGGGTATATCCTCCAGATGTTTGCCATAAGTGGCGAACAACTGAAGAGCCCAGCAGTTGATTGCAATAGGCTGATGATATGAATTAGTGTCCTTTCTTTGTTCTTCGGATTGAAGTGGCGAAGGAAAATAATACAAATCATACTATATACGCCCTGCTAAAGTTTCATTTGATTATATAACATTACTACCGTGTTATCACAGTCCGGTTATCTCCGAACAATAGACAGGCCGATTGTTCCGTAATATTGCGGCGTACAATAGTTAGAGTATTAGGACAATAGAGTTACGAGGAGTTATGAGTATTCGGAGTTATGAGACTTATGATATTGAACGAGTATAGTTTATGATAGTGTGATCTTAATGTGACATAGAAAGAACTTTTGCTTTCAGGAAAACATAGCTTTTGTAAATAAATTATATCGGACAACAAGAATAAATTCCTATACCTCAGTAGGTTGTACTGTTGTTTTAGTCAGGGAAACTGTTAAGGTTCCCTGTCCCGTGTAGATATCACATTTCGTAAGTAACAATTAAAATTCTTTTGTATCAAGACGGTTGACAGGGAAAGGGTTAAGCTTCTTAATTACACGTGAAGAAGAAGAGAGTCTCATCATCATCAGTCTATTACAGTTCACTGCTGGACAAAGGCCTCTCCAGTCGTTCGCCACTTAGTAAGTAAGTAATAAGTTGTCATTTAATATAGAAGACATAACGACTTCCCTACGCCTGATGGAAAGCGAAAAAGAAGCCCAAGTGGATGCGGCGACGGACAAGTAACTAGTCAGCTGCCACTGCCATGCCTGGCCAACCCTAACCTTCCACGAGCTCCGGAAACCCTACTCACCGCCAGAAACATGACCCGGAGGTCATTTGGCTGCGGTTTCTATAGGGTGGAGGTCCTTCCCCGGACTTGTGGCTGAATTCGAGCAAAGTTTTGCTATGACCTGCCTCTCTTAAAATGCTAATGCAAAGACGGAGTATTATAATTCTGTTAATCAAATGCAGCTTTAGCTATATGTCCGGCGCGCATCGTCGTGGCCCTAATTTGAGGCAACAGCCGAGAGCATGAAGCTGCGTTTAGATTTGTTAACGGTTCACGCTCAAAGGTTTGTAAGGGCGACCTATCAACTTTTCGCTCCAAGCAAACTCACCTGCCCGTGGTGCATCCTGCTGAATAACAAACGAGGCGCTGGCAACCGACTGGTGGATATGTCCGGCAGTGGACTGTAATAGGCTGATGATGATGATGAAACTCACCTGCCCGTGGTGCATCCTGCTGAATAACAAACAAGGCTCTGGAAATTGACTGTAACCAACACGGTCCCCTGAATCCCTTAATTTTGTCGTGGAATCCTTGTGTTTTTCGATGTTAGTTATTAAAATAATTTTTATAGTGAATCTTTCATCATCATCATCAGCCTATCGCAGGCTACTTATTGCTGGTCATAGGCTTCTCCAGTTGTTTGGCACTTTGAGCTAACATCTGGAGGTTTCAATAATCGCCACGCTACACAGGCGGCATGGCGATCGCAGGGCGTACGCCCGTGCTACCAGTTTTCGGCCTGTGATATTTACGCTTTAATCGTGATGGTTATACCGCAGCAGTCGGTCGCCAGAGAATCGTCTGTTATTCAGCAGGATGCAGCATTCACATCACATCAGTTAAAATAAATTTCGAGAGAGGTAGGACATAGCGCACCTTTTTTTTATAAGAAGAGCTTTCAGGATGACCTCACTCCACCTGATGGTAAGCGATCGTGTGGTCCAAAAGTTAGGTCGACAGGCACAATAGAACAACCCCATTGCGCCTGGCGCCCTCACCTTCGCTCGAATTGAGCCGCCCGTCCGGGGAAGGACCTCCACCCTATGGAATACCCCTATATGGCTGGTCTAGGTGGTTGGAGTAGGGTTTCCGGCGCTTGTCGGGGTAGGGTTGGGCCGGCATGGCGGTGGCTACTGACAGGTAACCGACCAGTTACTAGCCCGTTGTCACAGAGACGTGTGCTTCTGTTTCACTTTCCATCAGGCGTAGGGAAGCCATTATGTCGAGCTACTATAAAAATTAACGGGCGAGTCCACTGTCCTACGTAAAGGGATCCGTGGCTAAACTGAAATTCATACGTGGCGAGCGTCCGCATATTGTTTGCGGTGTCACGACGCTCCCTGAATTAATGCATACCGCCTGCACTTTTTACTTCCACCCTAAATACTTTTCTGGAAATTTTGGCTAGGATTTAATTTTCGGTATTTTTGAATAGATGTTTCCCCTTGTGGGGTGTAAGGTAGCGTATAACCTATTATCTTTTCGGTTCTGCTTACGAATACCATGGACATCTTTCCGACTACCGAACGAGGCTCTGGCAATGAACTGGTGGCGGTATAAATATCACGATTGAAAGCTTAAATACCACAGGCCGATGACAAGCAATAGCATCACCGGAGAAAGAAGATATGCCCTGCGATAGCCAACCCAATCGCTCAGCGTGGGTCAGGCCTTTAATACAAAGAGGCAAAGAACTGGAGAGGCCTATGTTCAGCAGTGGACTGTGATAAGCTGTGATGATGAGATGCTTCTCCACTACTTATGAGCTCACTGGTATTCCGTTTTAAGGGCAGCGTATCCACATACCCCGTCGTACCCCCAACGGCGAGGAAGTGGATGCCCATTTCACGGCTTTAAAAAGGCACGTATACTCGTATATCTATGTGTACCACACTCTTTCTCACCTCTTGATTTTAGGTATTCTCTAATCTTATACCAGCACATTTCACGTCCTTCTTTGTTTTTCCCTTCCAGTGTGTGCATAATATTTTATTTTATTTTATGAAATAAGGGGCAGACAAGCAGACGTCTCACCTGATGGTAAGTGATAACCGCCGCCCATGTACATCTGCATTATCAGGAGTTACAGCTGCGCTGCCGGCCCTTAAGATATGGACCATGGAAGTATTAAGTACTTATTACTTCCATGATATAGACTAAAAAGATATTTTATTATTTGTTTACGTATTCAAATATGAACTAAAAATATATTAATTAATTTGTTAGTCTAGGCTGTTAATCTAGCTATCAAAACCATTTACATCTAGGTCCAGTAAAAACAACGAATCCCTACTCGAAATGATAACAAAAGTATCCATCATTTATAACACGCGCAATGCAAATGTCATACATTTCCATGTCAGCTCAACGAAAATAGTATTATGAAAACTGCGAATGCAAAAAGTTGCATAAAGCTCGCCCGCTCGAAATGAAATATTAAAATTCTCATCAATTCGCATCGTGTTTCAGGAGTGGTAATGTTTATCGTTTGGATGCGCAAACACGTGTTGCCGTAACTTTTTAATAGGGCTGTATAACATGTTGGTCTAGTGGCTATAAGTGTGCGCCCTGCGGTAGGGGCCTGGATTACTACCGAGGTATCCCTGCCTGTCGAAAAAGGCGACTATTTTTTTTTATAGTAGCTCGACATAATGGCTTCCCTACGCCTGATGGAAAGCGAAAGAGAGGCCCAAGTCGGTGTGACAACTGGCAAGTAACTGGTCAGTTACCTGTCAGTTGCCACTACCATGCCGGCCCAACCCTCCCCCCCCTCCCCCCACGAGCTCCGGAGACCCTACTCACCAGCAGAAACACGACCCGGAGGGCATTTGGCTGCGGTATTCTATAGGGTGGAGGTCCTTCCCCGGACGGGCAGCTCAATTCGAGCGAAGATTCGCTATGCCCTACCTCTTTTATAACTAAAAGAGCCTTCGGAGTTTTAGAATCAAAATCAAGGTTTTAGGTTTCAATGAAAATGTCCTTGACTTGACTTCTAGTTATTTTGCAGTGGTACAACTGGCCTGGACCTAAAAATAATATAGGGCGAGTGTTTTTTAGTATTCTATAAAGGGGCACAACTCGCCCGCAGTGGATGACGACGACACGTCTCTTCAGACACACGTGGTCAGTGACGTCGTAACGGGACCACTACGTCCTCCCGAGGTGTACCGCCATCCTTTCAGGCGGCGAAGCGCTACTGAACTGAGGAGGGGTTAAGACGAATCCCGACGGGCATCCCGACCCTCCTCAGATGAGCGCTCGTAGCCCAATACCGTCAGGTTTGTGGGTATTCTCTATTTTAGGAGTGAGTCCCACATAACCTAGTTGTCTCGTATCTTGAGGCCTGGTTTATGCGAAGAGGCTTTCCTGAGGTAAAAAAAAAAGCTGTTACAGATGGGTGCCCAGCGCTATGGGCCTAGAATACTACCGTGGTATCCCTGCCTGTCGTAAGAGGTAACTAAAAGGGCTTTGGGGCCATGGCGCGCTTAGGAGACCCTACGCTCCGGTTAGCAGTCCCGAGAAATTTGTAGGCTCGCTTCTTAAGGGTCCCTAAGTCATATCCATTCAGAAAAATCACGCATAACCTACCGTGAAAGATAAAATTATAAAGATGATATGGAAGGAATTGGTAGGACAAGCACTATAATGAAAAGTGCCAATTGTCAAACTGTGGAACTCCTTGCCGGACTCTTTGTTCTCCGAGACAGAGATACAATCTTCAGGTGTTCAAATCTCAGGATGTGTTCACACACATCAAATCATTGATTCACTCACGTGAATCAATGATTTCTAAGTAAACGCGTTAAGTGTGGTTAAGTGATAGAACATCACTTAACAACAGGTGAATTGTGGTCAAACACAAACCCATAATGAAGAAAAAAAGAAATTCAGTAAAAATACATAGTGAAATATTTATATAACTTTAACTAAAAGCAAAAGCGAGCTTCAGTTTTGTTGTTTTCGAGTCTTCAAAAGTCAATAACTGGGTAAAAGTAATATCGAAAATATCGAATATTGAACATAAAAGTGCATTCAACCGTAATGGAATATTAAAATTCTCATCAATGCACGCCGTGTTTCACGGAGCGAGGTTAAAAATTCAAAATCAATGCCATTTGGCTGCGGTCCAGCCGAGTTTTAACCCTTGATACGTTTCGTATTGGTCTGACAGACACACAGACAACATAGAGGGTAGCTTTTTTATGGCTGAAACTGTGTTAAGCGGGCATTCGTCCAAAGGGACCTTGCGGGGCATTTTTTGTAAGAAACTGCGCGATCAACCACATAACAAACTAAGTATTTGCCCTTACATAAAACCCAAGACATGCCACAAAGGAGAAACACAGCACCATCTAATCCCAAAGTAAGCCGAAGCTTGTGCTGTGGGTACTAGACAACTGATCACGAAGAGAACGAAGGAAAACGAAAACAGAAGTAAGAAGCTACGCCTTGCGATCGCCAACCCGCCTGCCCAACGCTGCAGCGTGGCGGTTATGGGTCTTAAAGTCTCCAGGTGTTTGCCTAAAGTGGCGAACAACTGACGAACAAGCGTTTGTCCAGCAGTATACTGTTGCTACCTATTCTTTCAAAAAATGTTAGCTTTGTTGATCTCTTAGAAGAAATAATCATCATCATCAGTCCACTGCTGGACATAGGCCTCTCCAGTTGTTCGACACTTAGGGAAAACATCTGGAGGATATACCCGTAATCGCCACGCTGGGCAGGCGGGTTGGCGATCGCAGGGCGTAGATTCTCGCTCCGGTGACGCTGCTGCCCGTCATTGGTTTGTGGTATTTAGCTACGCCTTCAATTGTGATGGTTATACCGCCACCAGTCGGTTGCCAGCGCCTCGTTTGTTATTCGGCAGGATGCACCACGTGCAGGTGAGGTTGGCTTGGAGCGAAAAGATGATGGGTCGCTCCCTTACATCCCTGTGAAGAAATAATACAATACCTATTTAAGATTAAGTGTAGGGAAGAACTTCAAAAATATAATTTAGGTCTATTTAACAGTAAATTTAAAAAATGTTGCTATATTATTAAGAATATGAATATGAATCCAGGAAGCGTGGGCACGTTTTCTTAATGTCCTATAATACAAAACAATACGAGTATATAATGACGGGTCCATCAGACCAATAGTGGTTTACTTCTGTCTTCCAGACGTAGCCGTGTTAATGTGGGCAAAAAACGCTGAGTTTTGCGAACGATACTTGGCTGCGAGGTAGAACAGTCTGAAGCTATGTTTCACTTAGATATTTAAAAAAACTTACTCTGATAACTTGCATATTTTTACTTTTTGCATGTTCAACTAATGTCAAAAGAAATTAACGCCACCGTTTTTAGATTTGATTTTGCGGAGTTTTCAGTGCTGTTGCTTATGAAAATGAAATAAAGTTAGCCACACTATTTTAATTCTAAATGACTACGATGATGGCCAGGACGGCCTTGTCATCATCACCGGACTGTTGGGGGAGCGGAAGGCTCTTAAATAGTCAATACTACCAGCCATTTCTTTTTAACCGACTTTGAAAAAAGGAGGAGGTTCTCAATTCATCTGTATGTATAATATTTTTTTTTATGTATGTTCACCGATATTTCCGTCAATTATGGATGGATTTCAAAAATTTTCCTTATTTGTTTGGCTGGCACCGACTCCAAAAATAAATGATAATTGTAATATTTAAATAATTCTAGTTATACATATAATATGTAGGTATTAAGGATATTTACTTTCGTTATTTATCGCTTTTAGTTTTGGTCGTTTGTGTTTTTTTAAGTCGGTTTTTTTTTTATTAATTATCCTCTACCGGTTGCCGGGAAAAAAACCATAGCGATAAAACCTCTATGCTGTACTAAAATGTCTATGATATTTAGTTTGAAGTCGATTGTATGAAGTGGAGCGGAAATAAGGGGGGATAAGGGAATTATAAAGGTGTGATTTGAGCAATAACCCAAGACATGCTATGTTGGGCTGGGCATCGCCATCTAATCCTTTCAGGTGCAGTAGAGTACAAACAAACTTTCTGATAGATATTATGTTAGTAGGACATATATTCATACAAATGTGTGTCAGATGCGTTTCATCATCATCATCATCAGCCTATTACAGTCCACTGCTGGACATAGGCCTCTCCAGTTGCTCGCCACCTGGCGGAAACATCTGGCTCGCCACGCTGGGCAGGCGGGTTGGCGATCGCAGGGCGTAGCTTCTTGCTCCGGTGACGCTGCTGCCCGTCATCGGCCTGTGGTATTTAACTACGCCTTCTATCGTGATGATTTTACCACCAGTCGGTTTGCCAGAGCCTCGTTTGTTGTTCGGCAGGACGCACCACGGGCAGGTGAGGATGGCTCGGAGTGAAAAGGTGATAAGTCACTCCCTTACATCCCGCTTGCTATCACTGAATCTGACAAACTGATCGACATTCCCATAGCGGAATGTTTGTTAGCTCTACGCAGCCTTGTTAAAACAAACCCTAACACACCCTTAAAATTTGCCCCAAACTAACACTAAAATAAATCCCCTCACATTTTCCAAAAAAATATTTTGGTCAAATCGTAAAAACTCGCTTTATGCATCGCCTAACAAAATTAACTAAAAAAAAGTGCCAACTACATAGCCAGGACGCGAGTGGAATCTAGTATTCAGTACCGTATGAAAGACTCTTTGTGCATCGAAAAAGCGGGTCATCCTGCACCCAGAGTGTAGTGGTGGCCACTGGTCATTGGTTTTTAAATAAATCTTAATCTTAACTATAATATTATAAAGCTGAAGAGTTTGTTTGTTTGAACGCGCTAATCTCAAGAACTACAGGTCCGAATGGAAAAATTCTTTTCGTGTTAAATAGACCATTTATCGAGGAAGGCTTTAGTCTATATAACATCACGCTGCAGCTATTAGGAGCGAAGAAATAATGGAAAATGTAAAAAAAAAACGGGGGGAAAATAACTATTCCACGCGGACGAAGTCGCGAGCACAGCTAGTTGTATATATAGTCATCATCATGTCGTATGGCTGTTCTATGCTCAAGTCTTCACAACTCAATATCCAATTGGCAAAGCCAATCTGTCTTGGCCGGAGTAAGTTCATGGAACTCACACATTCCGCCAGGAAAACGTCGGAGAGGACAATCCTCTACAATATGAGGATATGATATTTAAGAGAAGTAGGGCATAGCGAATCTTCGCTCGAATTGAGCCGCCGAGAGCCGGGAAGGACCTCTTGGTCGTGTTTCTGCCGGTGAGTAGGGTTTTCGGAGCTCGTGTGACCGGTATAGCGGTGGCAACTGACAGATAACTGACCAGCCAGTTGTCACAACGACTTAGGCTTCCATTTCGCTTTCCATCAGGCTTAGAGAAGCCAATACTTCGAGCCGCTATAAAAAAAAATGTGTAGAGCCCCACAATCACAATCTGGCGCGTTTTTGAGACCTCACTTGTAGAGATGGTGGTTGCGTTTTCCGTGTCCAGTGTTCAGAACTGGACACGGTTAACCCTGGATCACTCGTACGATGCGGTTAGCTGTCAAAGCCGGGGGGCTTGATAGTAGGGTCCGGTACTAGATCCGTCCACGTGTGATGTTGCAATGCATCCCAAGATTGTCGCCATTCTTGTTGAAGGTGTGTGTCAGTGATCTATATCGTGTATGTAAATAGTCTCCAGTGATCGCCAACCCTCCTGCCCAGCGTGGCGATTATGGTTAAACCTTCCAGTTGTTTGCGCAAAGTATCTAACAACTGGAGAGATCTATGTCCAGCAGTGGTTCGCGATAGGCTGATGATGATGATGATGATGCAATATTGCACTAAATTATAGTAAATCTTACATCATAACATGTCTTGGTGAGGACCGAACCCACACCCTCTGGTTCAAAAGACAGATCCACTACCAAATGAGCCACCGGCCCAGCCGAACATAAATTTCACATTCTTCACAAATGTAAATCTTCGTCTGACCAGACGTCGCCAAAAAATACCGATCTACATACCGCTTCGCCGGAGTAAAGACTTGGCAACTGCAAGGATCCCCATTCAAATAAGAGGGAATCACATTAATTTTATTGCCAGCTAAGTGCCCCCCGATATTCCTAAGTGGTGCTATATCTTGTTCCACATTTTCCCTTTCAACATTTTTCAATGGCCCATAATTTTGTGGGAGGACCCATTGCCGTTATCTTAGTCATATTATACGAAGGAACGAGAAATGTCTATCAGAATTTTATCTCAAGATAGCTGTGACAGTTTTTATTTTATACCGTGGTTTTCTAAGAGTTTATGGAACATTTGTTACGGGAGGCCTTTAAAATGAGATTATATTTGACTCTTTGCTTATTGTTAAATAAATTCGAAGGTTGTTAGGTGTTTGGAAGCTTTTAGAATAGAAATAATAACAAGGATAGAACGACCAATATTTTCAAACACTGTGGTTATTGCGAAGTCTAATAGTACCTACTAAATAAGAATATCGTTCAATTAGATTGCGCGTTCTAATTTTTTTTATAAAAAGAGAAAGAATACCTATAATAATTAATTCATTGATACTAAGCTGTAAATTCGTATTTTCTGTATTGTTTATTATACAAAATGGTTTCAATCTTGTTGGATGTCCAAATAAACTTATCACTATCAAATTAGATACATCCCAATTACAACACACCAAAGCAATTAAAATTTCAAGTTCAACGACCGCGTTGACATTTCACGAAATACCCAATTTCGCTAATGTCAAAGGTCAAGCTGTCCCGTTTCCCTGCCACCGTGTGTACACCATCTGTTGACCATCCGTCCCGTGCTCGCGCAGTTTCCAATTAGTGGGTGGCTTTGTGTCCGTATGATTGTCACCCTAGTCCGAAATTCTGTTCTAATAAAATGGGACTCCCTGGCATGACGTCAGAGCCCATTGTTGGCTAGATGAAGTTGGATTTTTTTTCGAATGATTTTTTTTATTGGATTTGGTATTACGCGTACATTTGCGTAACTTTTCAAATGTTATTATGCAAAATATTTGAGGGAATTCATTGTGAATTGAACTGAGCATTCCTTATAGATAGATAAATAGATAGGAACCCTTTAGGTTCACAGACGGCAGACTTTTTGTGCGATAGAGTGTGCGTCTGAGACATTTAAAAAGAGCGTCTAGGTCTGCCGACAGAATGATCGAAGATGTGCGTCGTGTGCGTTACTGCATATAATTGCAAGAAAGTGCGTCACGGATAGTCTGTCGTCTGCGCTGCCTCTTATTGCACAAAACACAGACATTATAGGAAAAGACATTATAAACAAAACATAGTACAACTTGGGCCGTCTTTTTTGTGATTTATCTGGCAGATAACTTTTGTAAACGAGTTCTGGAGCGGAGACCGCGTATCGTCAAACGTGATGTAGGACGCTCTCAGGCCAGGTGGAGTGACGATTTGCGCAGGACAACTGGCAAGTGTAGGTACAAGAAGCCAAGGATCGATCAAGGTGGCGAACATTAGGAGAGCATATCCAGCAGTGGACTGATACGGGCTGATGATGATGATGATATTTTTTGAATACGCCATCATATAGACGAATTAACTATGAAACCGAGTCATATTAAGATATTATTAGGTTAAGAGAGTAAATAAAACTGAACAATTTTAGTTTGTGAAGCTGGACGTAATAAAATGGCACTGGCATAAAATACCACCAATGACTTTTGACCAAATTTCGGTAACAGAGGTTCGGTGGATCTCCTTAAAGTCCCCACTGATTATCGGTTCTGCGGCAGACATGACCAGCCTATTGCGTACTTATCCTTTGTTCTATGTCAATAACTTTCATCCTTTCGTTTTGTACCCTATCTTTTAGCGAGGTACCAAACATAGCACTTACCATAGTGCGTTGGACGACTTTAAACTTAATGATTAGTCTTCGCGTAAGCGTCCATATTTTGGAAATTTTGGAATCAATGTTCCCGTATCAAATATCGTTGTAGCATACTCGGCTACGACTGCTACGAAATAATCGTTGCTCGTAGCATTCGTAGTAGAATCGATTTATCGAAGCTACGATAGTAGATAGATTGGAAGGAGTCAAATGGCTGATACAGTTTTTTAAGGCAGGCCGAATGGAAATTCAGATTTGCAGAAATAAAGCTCTACTTACATATAAAATGCTGGAGCTCTTTGTATGCAAGTAGAGCATTATTTTTACGAATGTTTATTTCAATTCGGAATTCCGCATCGGAATTCCGAATGTATGCGGCCCAACTAAGGGAGGCCTATGTCCAGCAGTGGATGTTTGTAGGCTGATGATGATAGGAGATTGATTGTTTTCTTCTTCTATACTTACTTATAATAAATCTGTAGAGAGGTCAATTCTGTACATTAAACATATTTTCAATATAATCAGGGGATGATTATGTATGCGGCCCAACTAAGGGAGGCCTATGTCCAGCAGTGGATGTTTGTAGGCTGATGATGATAGGAGATTGATTGTTTTCTTCTTCTATACTTACTTATAATAAATCTGTAGAGGGGTCAATTCTGTACATTAAACATATTTTCAATATAATCAGGGGATGATTAGTGATCGATACTGATGCCAAAAATGAAATCAGTAAAACTTTTGTCTGTCTGTCTGTCCGTCTGCGTTCCTGCCACCACAGTCTGCTATAAAGTATATTTATTCATCTATCTATCTTTTCCTTTTACATAGCATCATAAATAAATTAGTACGAAAGTCACGAAAACTGACAGGCCAAAAGGACAAGTTAGCGGCCGGCGTAAAACCCAAAATTTCTTGTTTAGAAGTTTAACAATTATTTCGATCCTTAATCACTTTCACGCCAAAAGATGTTCAAGTTGCGCCGGTGAAATTTTAATGATAGCCCAAGAGATGTAACAATTGAAAGTTTAACGAAGTTACAAAACTGTTTTTGTTATATTCCAGTTTGGATCTGACGTAGGTAGGTAAAGTTTATAACAGATAATTTGGAAACTGACTAAGTGTATCTATAAATAAACTGACATTACATATTTATATCATTAGTTATTTATACAGACATATTTGACTGTCTTATGGGCTCGTTTGGCAGTGACCTCTGCCTTCTGAGCCAAGGGTTGTGGGTTCAATCCCCGCACAGTACCTACAAACATTTGTTCATGAACATGACTGTTTGTATTGGTCTAAGTGTTTACTATGTATATGTATTTATTTACAAAAAAACTTGTTGTCTAGTACCCATAGTGCAAGCTTCGAATTAGTTTGAGGCTAGATGGCTCTGTCGCTCAGCGGGGCATGTCTTGGGTTAGTTATTTAATGAAACTTAATAGTGATGTAGATCAAACATTAGATTAACCCACCATTCTAACATCGGACCCGCGGCCTTTGTTTCAGAGATAGCGTTTACTTACACTGTACCAAGCTGGTCGTCTTTAAATAAATCATTACCAATCCCAGCAACTAAGATCATAAATCATGAATGTAACTAACAGGAACATATCCTTCAGATTAGCTCAAGAAAAAGATAAAACTAGCAAACAAAAGATATATATGAAATAGATAACTTTCGTAAGCTTTCTCTAGTAGGTATATCCAACCAAAAGAAATGAAAGTTGCAATCAAACCGACTTCTTTCTTAGATAATGTTCTATCAGATTTGACAATTTTTTTTTTATTCGAATGGCTTGCTATTTAACTGGTGGTAAGCGGCATAATATACAGAAAAGAAACCTTATGCAAAATATACACAAAAAAATTAAATTAAAATCTATTCGCATTTTAAATAATATTTTTTTTAGTAGCATCGAGAGAGAAGCCCAAGTCACTGCGACAAACGGGCAAGTTACTGGTCAGGTCAGTCACCGTCAGTTGCCACCGCCCCATGTGGGCTCATAAGATGTTTCTTTTCGCCTCGTTTAAAGGATCCTTAATCAAAAGAATAAGGAAACGCATGTACTTCCAATGACTTCCACATTATAACGACTTGACAAAGATAACAATAGAAGGATCCTTCATCAAAAGAAGGAGGTATGTACTGGCAATGAATACCTCTTCAATAATGCGGCAAAGATATGTACTACCTAACTTCTTCGCATATTAAAAGATCATCAATTTTAGTATATACTAAGAGAGGTAGGGCATAGCGAATCTTCGCTCGAATTGAGCCGCCCGTCCGGGGAAGGACCTCCACCTTATAGAATATCGCAGTCAAATGACCTCTGGGTCGTATTTCTGCCGGTGAGTAGGGTTTCCGAAGCTCGTGGGGGGTTAGGGTTGGGCCGGTATGGCGGTGGCAACTGACGGGTAACTGACCAGTTACTTGCCCGTTGTCACAGCGACTTGGGCGTCTCTTTCGCTTTCCATCAGGCGTAGGGAAGCCATTATGACGAGCCACTGTAAAAAAAATATTGAATGTGACATACCTACTAGGTGTGGCTGTTATAAGCAAAGATGAAACGAGAATTTGTAAGCAGCCTTTAGGCTGCCTGTCCAATATAACTCTCGTCATAATCTGTTTACTTAGTAACAAGTTGAAGGGAAAGCTTGTTTCTTCGTTTAACTTGAGGCGAAAACTTTGACCGAGATAATAAATGAATAAAACTCAAATAAAATTTACAATTTCGAACATTTCTAGACTTTCATAGACAATGACAGAGGAACGGTAAGTAATTTGTTATTGGTAACATTGGTAACTAGCCTCAAACTAAGCCGAAGCCTTGTACTATGGGTACTAGACAACTATAAAACTTACTTAGATACTTTTTTTTTGTAAAGGAATACATAAATTTTACATAGAAAACACCCAGACCAATACAATCAGACATGTTCATGAATACAAATTTTGTAATGTGCGGGAATCGAACCCACGACCCTTGGCTCAGAAAGCCAGTCCATCGAGATAGGTCCCTTACATGTCATGAAGACGGCATGAGTTTATGCGTTCGAGCCCTGGTTCGAAACTATTTCTAACATTTTCATAATAAGGAGAGCACGGGAATTTAGTTGGTACATAATTAACAAAGCATGTTTCACATATCATAATTACTAGTACCAACTAGTATTACAGTCTGCGAGTAGCCACAAAGCTGTCAGTATCATCTCAAATAGCTAATCGCGCCGCATCTGTTATTCTCCCGGCTCTAGATCCCTAGGGATTTGTGTAATAAATGGAATACATCTACGCTCCGGCTCTCACTTCAAACAGACTTTCAGATTACGACTAGACTCATTAACCTTATTATAGTTGTTCGGTCTGTGGGACCGACGTGCAGTTTTTGTGTGGAAATACGGCTTTGAACTGGCTGCAATTTTCGTTCTACAGACGATTGTCAAAGTACGTAATACCAAGGGTATTTGCATATTGGTCTACTAGCAGTGCTCGCGACTTCGTCCGCGTGGAATAGTTATTTTTTCCCCGTTTTTTTACATTTTCCATTATTTCTTCGCTCCTAATAGTTGCAGCGTGATGTTATATAGCCTAAAACCTTCCTCGATAAATGATCTATTCAACACAAAAAGATTTTTTTAATTCGGACCAGGAGTTCCTGAGATTAGCGCGTTCAAACAAACAAACTCTTCAGCTTTATAATATTAGTTTAGATGAGACCTATGTGTATATTGAGATATACTTATTTTTTGTTACTGTTTTGTTCAATGTACTGGGCTATTCTTTGAGTCGTGTTTCTGCTGTTGAGTGGGGTCTCCGGAGCTCGTGGGGGGTTAGGGTTGGGCCGGCATGGCAGTGGCAACTGACAGGTAACTAACCAGTTACTTGCCAGTTGTCACAGCGACTTGGGCTTCTCTTTCGCTTTCCATCAGGTGTAGAGAAGCCATTATATCGAGCCACTATAAAAAAAGCTTATGTTATGCTGCTCATGGACTTGTTGTGTTATAAACTACTTGTAGTTCATCATCATCATCATCATCAGCCTATTGCAGTCCATTGCTGGACATAGGCCTCTCCAGCTGTTCGCCACTTGGGGCAAACATCTGGAGGATATACCCATAATCGCCACGCTGGGCAGGCGGGTTGGCGTTCGCAGGGCGTAGCTTCTCGCTCCGGTGACGCTGCTGCCCGTCATCGGCCTACGGTATTTAGCTGCGCCTTCATTATTATGATGGTTATACCACCACCAGTCAGTTTGCCAGAGCCTCGTTTGTTGTTTGGCAGGATGCACCACGGGCAGGTATGGATGGATTGGAGCGAAAAGGTGATAGGTCGCTCCCTTACATCCCACTTGTAGTTGGACACAAATAAATCGTCCGGTACCAAAGATTTCGAGTAGCTTTGTGTGCGAAGGGACTTAAAAGTCGTCGCGATTAAACAATGAAGCGATGGGAATTCGACTACATAATTTCTGCAAGCGACTTTCTTTTTCTTTCTTTCAACTTTCTTTTTTTAATCCCGCAGGAACTTTAAAAACTGTTTCTAGAATCTACTGTCTAGTTACTCAGTGAGTCAGAAACTAGTGATATATTACAGTCCCGTGCATTGGTAATCTATTTATCTATTGACAGGCTCGGTGGCTCAATTGGTAGTGACCCCTGCCTTTTGAGCCAAGGGTCGTGGGTTCGATTCCCACCCGGGACAAACATTCGTGTGATGAATACTTGTGTTTGTTCCGTGTCTGGGTGTTTATAATTTGCATTTAAGTATTTATTTGTGGTACCTTCGTTGTTCTGATACCCATAACACAAGTGCTTAAGCTACTTACTTTGGGATTAGAGCAATTTATGTGATGTTGTCTAATATTTATATATTTATTGACTGTCTCATAGGTCTAGTAGGCGCAGGTGCCACCCTGACAACTAAGAGGCCCAGGTTTGAATCCCGGGTCTGACCAAAGTTGGTACTGGGCTTTTTTATAAGCTATGTAGCTCCGGAGTCGGCAAGTTAGTGGCATCACATGTCTAAGAGAGGAACTCTTACAACTGAAGAGGTTGAAATATGTTAATAGGGAATATGCATGACTTATTTTTATGGATTTATTGAGATCATTTATCTTCCAGATACATAAATATCGAAGAATTTTTAAAATACCTTTTCTATTAAGCGAGTTAAAAAGCGTTAAAGTTATTGCTTAGCCAGAGAGATCCGACGTGGCGGATGACGTCAAGTACCATGCCCGCCATACAAACTCCATAGAAAAATCTGTTTGGCGTGAGAGAGACGGATATAGTTCCTTTCAACGACTGTATCTCGCCCAATTTTCAGCCAATTTTGATTTTGTTTTCACTGTTTGTAATATATTTATATTACAAACACATTATTTTTACGATAAATTAGTAAATATATGAAATTATTTTTCATGCATATTCCCTATTAGGATAATAGAACTTCTACCAAATTCCATTTCTGCCACAAACGCTTTAAATTTAACACCACATTACCCACAAGTGGAATTTCCCTGAAAGCTGAACAGTCAAAAACACTCAAACGGGATTCAGACGTCCCAATAAGCAAGCCCGAGTAAATAGGTGTATATCCCACCTAGGTATTCGCACTGTCACAAAGCAGTATCCTATCCGGTAGAAAAAAAACTACGTCGGTATACTGCAACAGTGACGCAGTGAAGAAATTTAAATTTTTGTCTCATTGATCAGCCTATTAGCGTAGCTAAATACCAAAGGCCGATGACGGGCAGCAGCGTCACTGGAGCGAGAAGTTACGCCCTGCGATCGTCAACCCGCTTGCCCAGCGTGGCGATTATGGGTATATCCTCCAGGTGTTTGCCCTAAGTGGCGAACAGCTGGAGAGGCCTATGTCCAGCAGTGGATTGTAATAGGCTGATGATGATGATGAATATTGAGTAGGGACAGACACATCACTGTTAATCGGATCACTGTGATCGCATCCAACTTGATTCTGAGCTCAGACAAAAATGTTCCAGTTCTACTGAATTGCTTGATACACACTGTTCGGTAGGAATACTCGGGTTGACCTACAAAGACTGTTAATAAATTATATAGGCGACATTATGAAACTGTTTTGGAATGCACCCCTGCGCCATCCACTCGGTGTACGAAGGAGAGGCTCAGAGTGCAAACGATGCGTTGTATGCCCTCCGGCTACGCCCGAGCCGGGGGCGGCGTAGAGCGGGCGCGTCTACCGCAGCCTCACGCTCTCTTTCCGCCGCCTCCTTCTGCGAGATCACTGTCTCGCAGAGTGCGAGCATCGGTCACCAGGTCTCCTTCGACGCCGTCATCTGCCGCAAGAGTGACGAAATTATGAAACTGGTCTGACATTAAAGTAGATTTCCAACTGAACGTACACAATCAATTAAAGATTATCATTAATTATCTACTTATCATAATTTGTCTATCGCAGTTCACTGTTTTATTTAGACCTATTCAATGGTTCACCAATTTGCTTGATCCTAAGCTTCTCGCATCCAGCGCAAGCCTTGCCATTCTTGAGTTTCAAAACAATATTAAAACTATAGTACATTATGTGTTTAGACTACAGTTGTTTCAACATAGCCAAATTTTCAAGCTAAAAAGCTAAGCAAGTAAGTACATTGCATTACATAACAAATGTCGCGGTGATTCCGTTAAACTAAGTTGAACGTGAAAGTTTATTATCTTCTGTAAGTGCAGTCTTGGTTCTCGTAATCCGATTATAATGATAGTTTGACACCACTTCCGAATAATCATTGTTGAATACCGTGACTCATCTTTCGAACATTGCGTAACGAGATTTCGATTTAAGTTTTTCTACTTAGATACTTCGAAAATGCCAACAATTTTCTAGCACAGTGTAACCTTTCACGCTCATTAATATAACACTGTCAAATATCCTATTTCCCCATCAAATTCAATCGACACTATACAATTTCAGTGTATTTTCGTATAATTCGAGCGAGTGTGAGCCGTTCATTCATCATCATCCATCATAAAGATGTCAACATGTTGACGCGGGTTCGGGGCGTATGTGAAAATTCACCAAATTATAATGTAACTGGGACTATATAAAAATAACATTTTCTGGTATTGAAATTTGAAGTTCCCTTTTAGGTTATGAAAGAATTTGCTTTGGCTAGTAGTAGAAATGCCATCTGAAGCTCAAAAGGTCCTTGGCTCGAAATTAATTAGTTAACACAAACAGACATTAACCAGTATTTTACATTAAGATAATTATAAATAGTTTTAAGCTTAATAAGATTATTGTTAAGTAGCTGTGCCGACGGCGCCGCACGCGTGGATATTGGGTTTCAAAAATAAAGGACTTTCATAAAGTGGTACCTAAATTTTAGGTTAGACTTCTATCAATAGATACATTGGTGAAAACCGCATTTAACTCCATGCAGTAGTTTTTATACAGATAAAAAATTCTCCCGTTTTCCCAACACTTCCCCTCACTACTCTGGTCCTATTGATTGTAGCGTGATGAAAAGTATACGATGACCTGCCCAGGAGTATGAAGAATAGTTTTATCAAGTTTCGTCAAAATCCGTCCAGTAGTTTTTTTTTCTATAACGAACATACAGACAGACAGACAGATAGACAAAAATTTTCACAAATCTCCCCCTGGTAGTTATTTTGAAAATATATTTCATGTAAAGAATGACTTCTCTACAGATTTATTATAAGTATAGATTACGCTACCGAATTGGAATATGTTTCTGTAATGGTGAAGGGTAAGGTTAGTTACATAAATAAATAAAAAAAAGACTAGGCTAATATCCTAGATAGATAGCGAAATGAACGGAACTGGCTAAAAATGTTTGGAATTTTAGAAATAACGCAAGAGTGCAAAATCTGGAACACTGTCAATCTGTTGGTATTCTATTTGTAACAACTTGGAGAGCGTGCGAAAGAATTATTTAATTGGATTTCTCTTTCCAATTATTATCGTCGAACGAGCAAATACGATGAATATGCTCTGTTATATGGTGTAGGTTAAAAACGACTCGCATTGCGACAGATATAATCTTCCGATGTTGAAGACTATATCTGTCACTGAACCAGGAGTCCGGGAAAGAGTTCTATATAGTTTGGCTGTTCGTACCTTGAAGGTAGAGGCAAAATGCGCTGTGCGAATTTTTGGAACCTGCACCGTAAATCGTGTAAGGAAATGTGTAGCGCTTTAGCCCAAATCACCTGACAAAGGTTTAGTAGATAAAGAATGCTTGCGCTCCCTGGTCCTAAAATGACTTTTAGTTGCCAACTTTCACCGGCCGTGTGTACAACACACCTAACTTAAATAAGTCCATTTCAATATTCCCTTTGAAACCATTACATGATTCCACTCCAATTTACCGGTCCCCTGTTCTAGAGTACAGTCTTCATTAAAATAGGATGTGTGCTCATTAATTATGTACCTACTAATATATTAATACAATCCACGAACAAGTTGTAACCTTACAAAGGTGTAGAGTCTGTTATGCGGTTTGTACATCATAAATACATGAGAATAGTCATTTTAATTTAGATTTGTTTGTGAGGATTGTTGTATAGGAATGCTTTTATTTGTAGCGAGTACCATTCTTTGGGCTTGTAATTTTAATTAGTTAATTTAATTTTATGAAATTTTATCGCTCCTACTGTATTCAGAGAGATTTTAGTACGCAATTAGGTATATCGATGGAATCTAGAACTATTGTATTACCTTCAAAGTTTAGTGGCTGTTAGCTCGCAGGGAAATGTTGCGTCTAGGTACTAAAATGGGCTAGCTGTTATTACTTCAAAACAAAACTGATTTGGAGTAGGTATATAGTATGTACTGCTGAAGGCTGGTTTTTCTGTAAGAAATTACTAAGTCACAGCTTTATCAGTATGTTAGTGGCAATATAACCTATAAATATCATCAGATAACATAAGCCTCTCCAGTTGTTCGCCACTTAGGGCGATACGTTGTTTATCCCTTTTTAGTTATGCAGGTACAATTTTGGTCAAATTAAAGCTTTGGTCGTTTGTGTTTTTTTAAAGTCGGTTTTTTATATATTGTTCCCTTGTTTATTCAAACATCATCAATCACAAACAATCTCAAAAACGCATCCATTAATACCAAACTCAATTAACATTGGGCCCCCACCGGCAAACAATCAAAGCCATTTTATACCGACCACTAAAAAAGTCATTGCGTTAAAATCACTCGAAACCGCAATTTCGATTCGGAAATCATCCCGCAGACTTAAGCCCTTAATAGGCTGTTTAAATTCCATCGCCGGTCCGATAACAAAGGCAATAAAATTGGCTTTGAAACGTCAAACGATATGGTAATGTAGGGGGCACCTCTTTTACATTCGGTGCACGCCGTCGATATTTCACGGTGAGATCTGTTCAAATTCAGATAAAGCCGCTATGAAGTGAGGAGATGGAATATTAGATTTGATGCTAGATGCGCATGCGATTCGCATCAAAAACTAGCATTTGTTTTTTTTCAAGGTCTACTTAGTATCTGTATAGGTACTAACTCTTGTGTTTTTTTTTAAATTTAATTCTAGGAAAGTTGAGTGATGCTGACATGTGGCCCAGAATGGAGCATGTTTATGTTGTCAGCTAACTGAGGATTTAAAGTTTTACCTGTTTTCAGCAAGGAATTCGCAAATTTTATTCGCATTTTATTATTAGCACGTCTACACAATTGTCTTACGTGATTATAAACAGACGAGGAAGTCCAAAAAAATGTAAGCGATCTTAGATCGATCGTGTGATCGACAGTTTTTCAGGTTCAAATGGCTTTTATTGTATTGTTTGCAAAAAAGCACTAATAAATCAAATTTAACATCGGTTTGGAATAAAGTATATAACCCAAGACATGTCACGCTGGGCCACACAGCGCCACCTAGCCCCAAACTAAGCCGAAGCTTGTACTATGGGTACTAGACAACTGATAAACTTACTTATATGTATACTTTTTTTTTGTAAATAAATACATATTATACATAGAAAACACCCAGACCAATACAAACAGACATGTTTATGAACACTAATGTTTGTACTGTGCGGGAATCGAACCCACGACCCTTGGCTCAGAGGGCAGAGGTCACTTCCAAATGAGCCACCGAGCCTGTCAAAAAAAGTAATTCTACGAAGAAGAAATCGAGCAGGAAACTCGTGAGTTCATTATCCATCAAAGTGATTCAACCTATCTACGTGCACCTAATGCATTGGTCCCCAGGGCGGAGTATAAAATTAAGTTCGAGCTCTAAAGACATAACAATACAAAAGTCTAGCTTCTAGCTAGTGCTATAAAAATGCAATCAGCAACCACAATAAAAAGTTCCTATCACAAATGCAAAACTTGTCTAAGCTCATTCCCGCCAAGTCTCTTCAAATAAAACTTTCATTGCCCAAGAACGTAGCAGCGCGTTTCATTTAAATACAGAAGCCATTTCCATATAAACTGTTCATATAAAACACCTGAACGTCTGCAGATTGTGGCTTACACTTATACTAAAACTCTGTTATACAGTGCTCTTGCGATCTTTCTTTAAACTGCAAAAACGCTCAAACGCAACCCTAAACCCTTAGCAATAAGAACTGTTTTACACGAATCTGTATCGTGGCTTGCAAATACAGGGTTGGCTTTCAACGTTTTTTCTGCATCCGTCGCGAAACAAAATTGGACTTTAAGATTTGAATCATAAAGGTCATTATGAATATGGATGACAACTTGGCAGGTAAGAAGGTATTGAAATGTAGATGTTATTGAAAATAACACACGCTCCGTCTGATAGCGGAATAGAAAAACATTACAGATGGGATTTTTTCATTTCATCTTTTCTTTGTGTTATCTTTTCTCGTCTCCGATTCCACGATACGTCTATTGGATTGAGTGATAATTTCGTTTAGATTGTGATGTAAGCGGCACGGTGAGTTGTTTCGGAATTCGATGTAATGCTTTGATATGTTTTAGCGACAATTTACAAAGGTTGTTTCGGTGTTTAGGTGACTAAATTTTGTTATTCTGACAATTTCATTTGGGTTTGGCTGTTTGGTTACTACGGTTCGTTGACAATTTCATTTAGGTTTGGCTTAGCTTCCGTCGTGGTTTTAGCTCGTTGAATTCGTATCGCGTTAGATAGATAGATCTTCTTTATTTTACACCATACAGTTAGGCAGTTTAGGTGGGATGTGAAACGGCATCTCAGGCCTTCAGGGTGAGGGCGATAGGCACAAGTGGGATTGTCCTATTATGCCTAATATTTGGACCTCACGACCGCTTAGCATCAAGTGGAGTGAGGTCATCCTGAACGCTCTTGTTAAAAAAAAACAATTCATTTAAAACCTCATGTACCCAATAAGCATTTGTTGTAAGTCATAAGATCGCCTTAATTGTTGTAAGTGATCTCTTTGATAGAAGTCCACAGCTGAACATGGCTTTCTCCAATTACCATTTGTGATTTGATTGGCACGCCACAATTGGCAGGCGGGTTGGTGCCCTCTGCAGGTTTTTTAAGTACCTAGTTAAATTCCTGACATTCCTTTAGTCGTTTTTAACGAAGCATGAGATGGGATCCGCACTGTAACATGGAACCAATTGTATTGCGCGCACTTGAAGGCACACGGTACAGTTAATACTGTACAGTGCGATATTATGCCGCTGCTCTTTGCTGCCGCGCGGCGAAATACTCGTAGTGCGCGCCTAAAACACCAGGGCCCTGGTTACGGGACACCTGGGTTATATGGGGCTTACTCCTATTTAGCGCAGAATACCCACCAAACCCGACGGTGGTCCGCTACGAGCACTCTGTCTTAGGAGGGTCGGGATGCCCGGAGGTATTCGACACAGCCCCCCACAGCGCGGCAGCGCTGCGCCGCCCAGCAAGAAGGGCACACCTCGGGAGGACGGTGTGGTGTCCTCCCTGTATCTTGCGATGCACGACGCCACTGACCACTATGCCCGGAGGCACGTGTCGTCGTCTTCCTCGAGGCCGCTAACCGGAGCGCAAGGGCGGCCCTCCCTCAAGCGCGCCACAGCCCCGAAGGCCCTTTTAGTCGCCTCCTACGACAGGCAGGGATACCTCGGTAGTATTCTACGCCCCATACCGCAGGGCGCTCGTAGTGCGCGCCTGGTCTTACCAACCATTTATACCAATAACTAAAATAAGATGATTAATAGACGATCAAACAATAGGTAACCTTTGTACTTCCACTAATCAGTTCAGCTACGGATCCGATTGGCGGATATAAAGCCCCGTTTTGTTTCCTCGTTCCCGAACTGAAATCAGCATTGTGGGACGGGGACAAAGGAGCGTTTGTTTTGACCGAAATCAACCCTTGTGAAAAAAGGTATCAGATTCGACTGTTGAAATTCCGTTGAGGGTTTGTGTCGTTTGTTTGTGTAAGATTTGAATCTACTTTATACCTCATTATCAGTAGCGGGATGGGGCGTGGTTATTCAATTGCCCAGGGCACCCGAAAGATAGGGGCGACGGATCGGAATCCCTAGGCCTTATAGCGTTATTAGATAGATAGATAGAAATGTTTTATTGCACAAAAACACAGACATTACAGGAAAACACATTACAAAGTACAATCTAGGCGGTCTTATCGCTTATAGGGATCTCTTTCAAGCAACCTGGCTCGGTGGCTCAATTGGTAGTGACGCCTGCCTTCTAGTCCAAGAGTCGTGGGTTCGATCCCCACCCGGGACAAACATTCGTATGATGAACATTTGTGCTTGTTCCGTGCCTGGGTGTTTATATTTGTATTTAAGTATAATACACTATATGATATACTAATTATATTATAATTGTGTGACCTTCGTTGTTCTGATACCGATAACATACGTGCTTAAGCTACTTACTTTGGGGTCGGAGCAATGTAAAGTATGTGATGTTGTCTGATATTTATTTATTTTAATTACTCACCGGCAGAAACACGACCCGCGGTCATTTGGCTGCGGTATTCTATAGGGTGGAGGTCCTTCCACGGACGGACGGCTCAATTCGAGCGAAGATTAGCTATGCCCTACCTCTTTTAAATGTACAAATTTGGACCCCAATACAGTTCCCGATCGAAGTGGCGAGCATTGGGAGAGGCCTATGTCCAGCAGTGGACTGATGTGGGCTGATGATGATGATGACAGTTCCCTTTGTTCTTTGGCCAATGATCACTTATCAAGAACTTAAATGTACAAAACCTATTCCAATTTAAATTCGGATTCTCAGATCAAATTACATTTCAACGTAAACGTTAATCAATCACTCGACTTACTCTTTCTACGAAATATTAATTAAGTTAGGTTTCATCGAAAAACCATATAATTAACATATTAATTTATTTACTCTTCGTTACAAGTCTCCGGTGACCTCGTTTCTATTACGTGGAAAAGATGGCAGCGTCTACATATACGTTTCTAGTAAGCTAGTAAGTTTACTTCAGTATTAGTACTTAGTTACCTAGTAGTAGAACTGTATTTATCATTATGATATATTATTAGCTGCAGTTTGCGATTATGCCCGCGTTTTCATAAGAATTTAGGTACCGAGAGCTGGCACCGACTTCAAAAATAAGTGATAATTGTAATATTTAAATAATTACGTATTAAGGATAGAATTACTTACGTTATTTATCGCTTTTTAGTTTTAGTCGTTTGTGTTTTTTTTTCGAAGTCGGTTTAATTTTTTTTTTTAAATAATTTTATTTCACTATTTTTAGTTGCGTTGATGTGCTGTGACCTTGAGTAAAGGCTAATTAATATCCTTAAGAGTTTTACTTAGGAATGAAAAATTTGCTTTAAGTCAAGTGAAGACTTTGCGATCTAGAATCAAGCATATCACTTACCAAATCACCTGCCCTATTAGCCCTGCATAAGTACATACTACTACCTAGTTTAATATCGACCAATGTCATTACTGTCCCTTAACTCCTAACCGTTAAGGAGTTCTGTGGCTTCATCATCAGCACCAGATGTTGACGCCCAGAAGCATATACCTGAGTAAAATATGATTACGTAACAAAAACACCATATGAGCATACAATTTTCGGTTGTTGCCCTCAATTTCTCCAGGATTCCATCATCAGATCCTGACTTGGTGATAATGGGACCACCTCGGAAGTGTCCTCTGTCGAATTGTCGAAAAAATTTTGAAATCCATCCATAATTGAGGGAAATATCGGTGAACAAACATAAAAAAAAAAAAAAAATATTATACATACAGACGAATTGAGAACCTCCTCCTTTTTTCGAAGTCGGTTAAAAATGAATAAATATCAGACAACATCATAACATTGCTCCGATCCCAAAGTAAGTAGCATAAGCACTTGTGTTATGGGTATCAGAACAACGAAGGTAGGTACCACAAATAATTACTTAAATACAAATATAAACACCCAGACACAGAACAAATACAAATGTTCATCACACGAATGTTTGTTGTTTAGTAGTATCCATTAAAAGAAAGAGTCTCGTTTGTTTAATAATAGAAAGTGCAGCCTAAGAGCTAAAAGATCCTGAGTTTGAATCTCCGAAAATAATTTTATTATGTTTATCTATAAAGAAATTATTCAGGACCAGCCCCGGAGCTAGGAATTTGTTGGGTGTTTCCTATGTATATTTGTTTACAAAAAAAGTATAGCAAAATTATCAGCTGTCTAGTACCCATAGTAGAAGCTTCGGCTTAGTTAATTAAAAACTACTCGTAGATGGCGCTGTGTGGCTCAGCGTGGCATCTTGGATTATTTTGTAACCATATAACGTTATAGGTAAATTTCACCCAGTTAAGCGCTATGTTTACTCTTAGATCAATATATCTAATACTGTGTGAGTATACAAGTCTGTGTGCAACAGTAGTTTCACACTAGTTTATATCAGGGCCAATGCCGGCCTCTGATTGGCGGAAATGAGATCCCTTTTTGTTTTTGTTGTTCACAGTACCGGATTTGTGGACCCCTGACCACAAGGGTATTGTGTGTTCGGAGTGGTATCAATCCTTGTGAAAAATCTATTTGTGTTTCTCCGGTGGACTTTGAATGTAAATAGAATTTGAACGGGGATTTTCTACGGTGAAATATCGCTAGGTGATTATATGTGGATGAGATGTCGTGTTAATGGAAACTAAACCTTATTTACTTTGTAATATGTACGTGTTTTTTTTCTTTGCGTTTCGATGGCAAAACGAAATCAAACACGCTGTGCCCAGTGCTTCGAAAACGTGTATGGTTAAAAATATCACATAAATCCACATACCTACTTTAGTTCTAGTAAATTAGTCAATTGCAATCAATTTTTCTTAACACAGGTTCGATACAAAAACATGTATGCATGAACATGTATTTATGTATAAATCTGGGTGTTTCTTTGCTACAAAAAAGTATCTAAGTTAGTTTATCAGTACCCCTAGTACAAGCATTGGGCTTACTTTTAGACTAGATGGCGCTGTGTGTGTCTTGGTATATTTATTTATCTAAAGTACTAAAGAATGTTGTAGGCTCTGAAAGTTCAGAAATGTTTCTATTATGTGAAAATACATATAGAAAATATTCTGCTAAACAGTTTTACGTATGTAGGAATTAACATTTAAATATATTTATTTTCCTTAACAATTTAGGTAAGCTTAAACATTGCGTACAATACATTATTTTTGCCCAAATAGTGAGGGCTAGTGCCTGAAAAAGGCTTCAAAGCGAAACCTGTGCTACAGGTCACCGGGCCACACCCTCAGACCGCGCTATACAATGTGTAATCGTGGTGGTGTTACTTGGTATAAGTACTAGACTACATACATGCACTACTAAGCTACTGCTATCGTAGGAATACATTTTCTCATTAGTAAAATTGCTTTGTTCAAAACCAGAGCAGGTAGCTTCTTTAAAATAACTCCCCAATGTTGCAATGAAATGCATTTAAATGAGCTTATTAAGCCAACAAAAGATCATTGTCTTTATTCAACGAATAAATAACGTAAAAAACTAAAGTATTATTCAACTTAGAGAGCTTCTGGGCTTCGAAATTCAAATGAAACTAAAGCTCGCCTAGCTTTAGTCAAAGCTCCGCTGTGATTCCTGAAATAACAACAGATGTTAAATCGTCTGTCTGTTTGTCAAAGGAGTAACGGTTATTAAGATTGAGCTTTTGCTAAGCTATAGTGGTTTTGATGTTAAGCAAAACCTAGTATTAATAAACTAAATACCAATATACATATAAAATGTACTTACCACTGCTTATTTTGACCTTACCTAAAACACGAGTGATAATCCTAAGTCGGCTTTAGAGGTTTTAAAAAAAAATGGGTTCACGTCATTATCAAAATAATTGCGAGTCTGGGTGTTCAAGGAAACGTCATAGGTATGATAATGTTTTTATAGAAGTTAGATTGAAATCAGGTGGTTTCATAATAAAATTATAGCTAGGTGAAGAAGTTTCTTTTGATAGATATTCTGTATCTGGTTTAAGTATCCACCGGATACAAGATAGGTATCTATCAAAAATACTGTAGTAATTTTTTTTTTTTTTTATAGTAGCACGGCATAATGGCCACTCTACGCCTGATGGAAAGCGAGAGAGAAGCCCAAGTCGCCGCGACAACGGACAAGTCACCATACCAGTCACCTGTCAGTTGCCACCGCCATGCCGGCCCATAAGATGCTTCTTCACGCCCCGTTTAAAGGATCCTATATCAAAAGAAGGAGGAAACACACGTGCTGGTAATGAATTCCACATTTTAACAACACGGCAAAGGTAGGAATTGCCGAACTTTTTTGTACGCGAAGGGATGTTTTCGACGGTAAAGCTATGACAACGGAGGCCAGCACGAGTGGTTCTGTAGCGGAAAAGGGAAGGAGGGACAAGGGAAAACAACTCTTCAGAGCACTCACCATGGTATAGGCGATAAAACACACTTAAGGACGCAACATCTCTTCGCAGTTGAAGAGGTTCTAAGGACCCAGTAACTTTATCATCACCTATGATACGAACAGCCCTTCGCTGCATTCTGTCGAGGGCATCGAGAAGGTATTTAGCAGACCCGTCCCAGAGATGCGAACAATACTCTACGCAGGAACGAACTTGCGTCTTATATAAAAGACACAATTCCTCCGGCGCAAAGAACCTCCGCACTCTGTTCAGGATCCCCAGCTTTATAATTATACTTTGTACTGTTTTAAACTCGAATCACTATCGGAATTATATTAATCTTTTCAGAACACTCTTTAGGAAGAGATCGCTCACTAGCTATAAGACCACCTTTATTTACCTATTAGCTCTCCTTTATACCATTTCTGTAAATGTTCGTATTTTGTGCAATATGTAAAGCATATCAATTCATCTGTTACATGAAAATTACTGCTCCCTGCCTAGTGCTAAGCAGACTATGAGGTCCAAAGAGATTTTTCCGTGTATGTTTAAGATCTTAGAGCCATTAGCTCCAAAAATATTGTTATTTATTTCATTAGTAGGCGGTTGAAACTAGATAAAGATATGATGGCGTTCCAGCCCTATATATAACCAACTTCTTTAATCAAACTAACCATTTTCCTTATTAAAACATTCGAGAGCGAACATCAACATATCCTTCAAAAGCAGATTTAGAAAATAAATCCCAATAACAACCAACTATACACTCTAACTCCAAAGCAATAGAATTTCAACTAACTCGTCTCAAATGAAGCGAAATTTGCTGCCGCTAAAATTGGATCTGATATATGACTTTCTAAAGTCAACTCTATGGGTTTGGAATTAAGGACGCGAAATGAGCGTGTACTGTTTTTATTTGTGTATCAAATAAAGTTTGTTGTTTGTGAAGTTGCCGGTTTATCAGAGCCCAGTTGATAATGTATGCAGGCACGCCGCAATACAAACGCCTTTGATTTGTCTCCTTGGCGTTGAAGGGACTAGGCAATGAATGGAGTCGTTGATAATAAAAGCATCCTGCCGAATAACAAACGAGGCACTGGCAACCGACAAGTGGCGGTATAACCATCACAATTGAAGAGATGTAAGGGAGCGGCCTATCATCATTTCGCTCCAAGCCAACCTCACCTGCTTGTGGTGCATCCTGCCGAATAACAAACGAGGCGCTGGCAACCGACTGGTGGCCGTATAAGCATCACAATTGAAGGCGTAGCTAAATAGCACATTGATGACGGGCAGCAGCGTCACCGGAGCAAGAAGCTATGCCCTGCAATCGCCACCCGCCGATACCCATAACATAAACGCACTATTTAATATAGCCATCGAACAAGCTTCTTAAACGAGGCATATAAAACACTACGCAATACAAAGTCGTGACGTCACTCCTTCGAATCAGTTTGCATGAAGCGTTTTTGGGCGAGTTCATATTTGTGATTTTGAAATTGAGTGTAAGTGTGATTTGAAAGAGCGCGGGGACTATTCATACTAGCGAAGTAATTCTTTCACCAATGTTTCTATAATTGGGTGATGCATCAATATTAATCCAAAACAAAAATTAGTCATCATGCCTGTCCTATAGGTTTTTGGGTACCTGGGTCTGGGTACCTCGCGACGCATAATAACGTTTGTGAATAGTAACTTTGGAGATTGGCCGATGTAACGAATAATATAAATAATAAATTATTTCTTATTAAAGAGGTACTTCTAGTCTTCCTGCATCGGAGTTTTTGTGGGCCTGCGCTTTCGCGGCCCCCTCGCTTCTTGGGAGTATTTGGCAGATTTCTACATTTTGTTGTTGTGACGGTTCCTGTCATCGCGGTTGCTACGGCCTTTCTGCAGATTTTGAAGCGCCCAGCTAAATATCGGCATCGCGCTAAAATGTCTTCGCAGCGCCTAGCAACCGCCGTGCTGCGATCCATCAATCAAAATCAAAACATTTCAGTGTCAGTGGTTCAGTGCAGTTTTATATTAAGTTTTAAGTGTTATAGGTTATTATTTATTTATAATTAGGGTAATTTTGTAAGTATTATCTTTCACTTTAAGATCCTTTTATGTCTAGTTTGCCTCCACCGGTATCTTTGCTCGAGTGTCCTCTATGCCTTGACAATAAATTATACAAAGGAACTAGAGGTTTAGCCATTCACCACAGCCGCCGGCATCCCACCCTTTCCCAGCCACATATTCCGATTTCCTCCCATCCTCAACCCATCCCACCTCACCCCAGCACATCCAATTCTTTAGCCCCTGGCCACTCGAGTTCAGATACCCTCTCTGTAACGCTCGGTAAGCTAAAAAAGTCACGAAATGTTGTTAAAAGAATCCCCCGAGGAGCCCGCGTTACCGTCGCCTATAGCTTGGCCGAGTGCATGGCCAAAACCGTTTCTGAGAACAACGTCAAATCATGGACTGACCTATTAACCTTCTGCTATTCCGCTTTACATATTAACTTTAATACCCCTCCTTCGAATCTCACACAAACCATTAAAAATAACTGTTCGAATCTTACCCATGATCCATCTCCCTCTAGTCATAACCGCCAATATAAAAAAAATCGTATTAATTTTATTGAAACGAAGGTTGCCGACGGAAATTTAAAAGCTGCAGCCAAAATGTTGTTCTCAGACGATTCCTTGGCCTTGGACTCCGCTGATACTTTGGCTAACCTCCGCGAAAAACATCCCACATCCTCTTCAGCTCCTGTCTATATTGCTTCCTCCCCGTCTTCTGCTCCACAGCTTCTCTCAGTGAAGGAAGACGAGGTGTACAGCGCTTTACTTTCGTTCCCTAATGGCTCTGCGGGTGGACTCGACGCGATCAGTCCTCAGCACCTCAAGGACCTCACAAATCCGTGCTTGGGTGATGCCGGCCGTAAGCTGCTCAAAGAAGTGGCAAACCTTATGAACCTCATGCTTGCAGGTAAGGTAAACCCATGCGTTTGTGAGGTCATTTACGGTGCAAACCTGGTTGCGCTAAATAAAAAGGACGGTGGTGTCCGCCCCATAGCCATAGGGAGCACCCTCCGACGCCTCGCCTCGAAACTGTGCTGCCTGAGAGTTAAAAACCGCCTATCAGCAAAATTTCGCCCTCAGCAGCTCGGTTTCGGGGTAAAGAGTGGCTGTGAAGCAGCAGTTCATGCAGCCCGCACTTTTCTAAATTCAGATTTTGAAGTTTTTGTCAAAATTGATATTAAAAATGCGTTTAATTCAATTGACCGGAACGCACTTTTGGCTGAAATTAAGAACGAAATTCCCGAAATTTATGATTATCTTTGGCAGTGTTATGGAACCCCATCTAAATTACTTTTTGGCACAGACGAAATCTTGTCTAGTGTGGGCTGCCAACAGGGAGACCCTCTCGGTCCTGCAATATTCAGCCTTGGAATTCACCCCATAATTTCTTCTCTTGTCTCAAAATTCAATCTTTGGTACCTGGATGATGGATCCTTGGGGGGAGAAGCTTCTTCGGTGCTTCAAGATTTAGAAACTCTGATCATCTATTTATCCAATATCGGCCTCAAAATTAATCATAATAAGTGCGAACTTTTTATTTCTGAATGTTTGGATTCCGTGAAAAAACAAGACATCGTTGACAAATTCAAAATTCTTATCCCCAGTATTTCTATTCTCACAAGGGAGTCGCTTTCCCTCCTTGGTTCCCCTATATTTGAAGAAGCCATCCCGAGTTTTCTAAATTCTAAATTAAACCTTTTTTCAGAAATGTCAGAAAGACTTCTCGACCTATCCCCACACGTTGCCCTCCACCTCCTTCGTTCATGCCTCTACACACCTAAATTAACCTACGCCATGCGCTGTTCACCTGTTTGGAAATTTCCCTCTCACACTTCTTCTTTAGACCACTCGTTAAAATCCATTGTAGGCAAAATTCTAAATTGTAATTTCGACCGTCGTTCTTGGTCCCAGGCGGTCCTCCCTGTCAAATTCGGTGGCCTGGGCATCCGGTCTATTTCTTGTGTGGCTCTCCCCGCTTTCTTGTCCTCTTGCTTTGGTTCGCTACCTCTTGTCAGTACCATTCTGAATTCTTCTTCTGGCATTGAGGTGGCGCACCTGGCGGAGGCGAGGCAGGCGTGGAGTGTCGCACACCCATTGGCGGATGCCCCTTCCGAAAAGCACAGCCAAAAGCTCTGGGACCTCCCGGGTATCAAATCGGCGCAGTCTCAGCTTTTAGTGGACAGCGCTGACAACTCGGAACGCGCCCGGCTCCTCGCGGCATTCGAAAGGGAGTCGGGGTATTGGCTTCAAGCCCTGCCTTCTCGCAACATCGGCACACTGCTTGATGCCAATACCCTGCGCGTAGCTTGCTCACTCCGTTTGGGCTTAAAAATTTGCCTTGCCCACACTTGCCACTGTGGCCGAAGCGTGGACCAGTTCGGACGCCACGGACTCTCCTGTCCCCAGAGTTCGGGTCGTGGCTTTCGCCACAACGCCCTCAACGACATCTTGCGCCGTTCTCTTGCCACTGCCTCTATCCCGGCCACGTTAGAACCTCGTGGCCTTTTTAGGGACGATGGCAAGAGACCTGATGGCGCCACGCTAGTGCCCTGGAAACTTGGTCGCATCCTTATTTGGGATGCGACATGTGTGGACACTTTGGCTGCGTCACACATCCAGGGCACTGCGGCGAGGGCCGGCTCGGCTGCCGAACAAGCTCAACTGCTCAAACGCCGCAAATATTCATCTCTCCTGAGAGACAATGAATTTGCGGCGTTTGCAGTTGAGACATTGGGACCGTGGGGTCCGGAGGCCAAATCTCTTGTAAAAGAGATTTCGTCTAAACTGGTCCAGGCTTCGGGCGACCCCAGAGCTGGCTCGTACCTCGCTCAGCGCATCTCGCTAGCAATTCAGCGAGGTAACGCAGCCAGCGTCCTGGGGTCTCTGCCACAGGGTCCCGTTTTAGAAAATTTTTAATATTTGTACATATTAGTTTAGTTTAGGTTTTATTTATTTATTGTAGGCTTAAGTTACTTTGTACTTTTACTTCTTTGTATTTCTGTACCAAATAAATTTATAAGTCAATAATAAATAAATAAATAACCCAAGACATGCCACGCTGGGCCACACAGCGCCACCTAGCCCCAAACTAAGCCGAAGCTTGTACTATGGGTACTTATTTATTTATTTATTTATTTAAGTACAACCACATGATACATATTATACATTCACAAATATTATAGGTATACAACATAAACGTCTGATATGTACCACAATTACGGCGTACATAACATTCACGAAAAATAAAAATCTTGAAACGGATACACAGTAACCAACCGGTGCGGTTGGGTTAGCAAGCTAAGGAGAGCCTGATAGGTATGACAACAAAATCAATTTGAACCTAGGAAGAGAAGCTCCAAATAGGTCCAATTCTGGTATCATAGCATTGAATGCGTTAAATTCGATAAGAATTCGTGCCAAAGGAGATTGGAGGCCTAGATTGGTTCGAGCAAATGGAGGGGCAAAAAATCTTGTGATCGGTTGTCTGGGGTATTTATATGGAATCGATAGAGGAATACGAGACAATAGGTCATCCGACAGAAGTTGGCCATTCAAGATTTTATGTAGAAAGCACATGTCCAAAAGTCGCCTTCTATCCTGGAGACTGGTCATATTGAATTTAGAAAGGCGTGCGCTGTATGGCTGGCGATGGGAGAAGCCACTGCATACAAAGGCCAAGTGTCTGGTAAAAGCCCGCTGTATGCTCTCAATTCTATGTGAGTGGACTTTATAGTAGGGGCTCCAAACACAAGATGCGAAATCGAGATGGCTACGCACAAGAGCATTGTATAAAATAATCCTGGTGTTAACGTTCTTGAAGTCTTTAGTATTGCGTTTAATGAAGCCCAACATTCTAGCTGCCTTAGCAACAATAGAGTCCGTATGAATGTCAAACTTCAATTTACTATCAATGTGAACACCAAGATCCCTAATCACATTAACTTCTTCGATTTGTACGCCACCGATCTCGTACCTAGTCACAAGTGGTTTTTTTTTTCGCGAATATTTGATATGGAAACATTTCCCCGCATTAAGAGCCATGCAGTTAGCCTTACACCAACCAATAATCCTATTGAGATCCTCTTGAATAAGGTTCCTATCCTCAGACGAAGCAACAGTTTTGTAAATTTTTAAGTCGTCGGCAAACAAAGAATATTTACAATTTCTAATGCTGGAGGTGATGTCGTTGATAAAAACCAAGAAGAGTAAGGGACCCAAATGTGAGCCCTGTGGAACGCCAGATTCAGCAAGAAACCATTCGGATTGGAAGCCATTCAAAACAACTGCCTGCTGTCTATCATGTAAGTACGACTCGAACCAAGCAAGCAAAGATCCACCAATACCGACAGCACGCAGTTTGTTAACAAGTACCTTATGGTTTACTTTGTCAAAAGCATTGCTGAAGTCAGTATAAATAGCATCAACTTCAAGCCCTCTATCGACCCTTTCGCAAAGATCCGAAACAAAAGGAACCAAATTAGTTAACACTGAACGACCGCTTGTAAAACCATGTTGATGGCCTGTAATAATATTCTTAGTTACTTTGGAAATAATGGGACAAATCAAGGATTCAAAAATCTTAGCAAAACAAGAAAGCAAAGAGATTGGACGATAGTTTTTAATAGATGAGTCATCACCTTTTTTGAAAACCGGGAGGATGCGTGCCTTTTTCCATTCATTAGGAAACATACCTTCCTTGAGTGATTTATTAAATATTAACGTGAGGGGTAGGGTAATACCTTGGACGCAACGTCTGACAAACAAGGGAGGGATGGAGTCAGGACCCGCTCCTGCAGTAATATCAAGCTTCTTAATTTTCTGGGCTACTTGAGACTCTGTAAATAATATTTGTGCAAGATGGTCACGTTCATATCCTAGAAGCTCAGTCGAGTTTCCAGAGTCACCAAGAGAATAGACAGAAGAGAAGTGACGAGCAAACAAGTTAACTATTTCAGGGCCTGACTCGGCGGAGACACCATCCAACTGCATTTTGGCAGGAATGGTTGAATGACCACCCCGTTTTTCTTTAATATAACTCCAAAAAACTTTAGGGTTCTTAGGAATGTTGGCCTCGATGCCCTGAATATAGTCCCTGTAACATTTCTTAAAGAGTTTACGGCTTCGACTCCGGAGCATCTTGAACTCAATCTCGTCCCTGGGATTAGAGAACTTTAAGAATCTTCTACGCACCTTGTCCTTTTCCGCAAGTAATTTAATAAGATGTTTAGTAAACCACTTAGGATGCCCAGGTTTACCAAGCTTACGCTTTGGCACGAATTCGTCTCTAAGTTTATAAAGGATACTGTACAACTCACATACCATATCATTAACACTATTACAATTTGAGAATAAGTTTGGCCAATTAATCTCCTTTAACTCCAGTACAATTTTACTATAATCAGCTTTATGGTAGTTATACATGACGTTACAATTAGAAGGAAGATATTTGGCCTTAGAGTTTGGAAAGTCAATTAATAAGTTCGGATGAATATCGTAACACTTACTCAAAGTATCCGGTGCTTTCGATACCACAATATTCCGCACGTTACTAATCACCAAGTCCAAAAAGCGGTCATCACCATTGCCAATGCCATTAAGCTGATACAGATTATAAGTAGTTAAAAAGTCAACGAAAGTAAACCCTAATTTGCTACTATAGTTGGACGGAATCATGTTCGGACCATCTGGACTGAGGCTCCAATTAATAAAACTAAGGTTAAAATCTCCAATTAGTAAAACATTGTCGTAACGATCCATGGCTAGCTCGACACTTCGTAGGAATAATTCAAGTGACTCCAATTTAACTGGTGGAGGTAGGTAAACAACACACATAATAAAATTTGACATTATACCATTACATTGAAACTGTAAATTAACCCAAATACATTCTATATTATTACATTCTAAGTCAGTAATGCGAGCAGATGGAATATCTCGAGAGATCGCTAGCAGAACGCCACCTCCGTCTTTTTTGGAGCCACTACAGCACTGCCGATCTCTTCGGTAGACAACATATCTATCGTCAATCACCTCGCTGGTCGAGATTCTATTGTTCAACCATGTTTCCGTCAGAGCAATTACATTATAGTTAGAGATCAGAATGTTACTATAAATATCATTGGTTTTAGTCCGAAGACCTTGTACATTTTGGTAATATAATTCTAACACAGTAAAATAAAAACTCCGCAACAAAGGCTATGTAACAATGAAATAATTAACTTAACTAACTAATGAGTTTTAAACAGTCCAGGGATCTTATTAGAATGCTTTGGTTATTTTCATCCTTGCGCACATATATGCGCCCGTTACGCACCCAAACAAATTTATAGGACATTTCTTTAGCCTTCAAACGGGTGGCAGCGTGTAATGACTTGTTTGCAGGGGTGAGATGTTCCGTCACGAACACGGGCCGACGTGGTCCACCAATACCGAGATGTTCGGATGATAATTTATCACCGGCGTTTGTTTTATTGAATTTAGATACAGCCGCCAATAAAGCGTCCCGCTGGCGGGAGCTACGTAACTTGGCTATAACCGCCCTTGGTTTAGCAGCATCCCTATTCATTTTGGCAACTCGTGTGACGTGCACAATATCCTCGGTCGTTAGGGGGCTTTCCACGATGTGAGTAAGCTGCACAACAGTATCGATCAAACGCTCGGATCTATGCTCCGGAATACCATTCAATTCAATATTCGACTCCCGCATATGCAGCTCCACCGTATTCAGACGGTTCTTGAGGTCAGTTACACATGATCGTAACTGTTCATTATCTGTCGTTAATTTAGAAATTACATTCGATTTCTCCTCTAGCAGAGTTCGCATCTCTTCGAATTGCGTATTGAAAAAGTGCATTGAATCTCGGAATCCCGAGATTTGTTCCATAATACTATGCAATTCGGCCGACACCGACTTTTTCATAGCGGATTGCAGAGAGGTAGCAAGTTCCTCACGGATCACATCCCGAAGCCTATCCTCTGAGAGGCAATCGGGGACCGCCATTGTAATGGTAGACGACTTGTCCTCTGGAGTAGGACTACTGCAAGAGGCATGTCTATTCGATTTGACGCGTTCAGTGACGTATGAGCGCTCCGGAGAAACAACCTCGGTGTCGTAAGAGGGCAAGGAACGAATAGGCGTATTGGTGTTGCCCGTTTTGGGGAGCCTGCTCACACACTCGGGGCATTTCCAATTAGATTTAAGATGTGCAGCCATAGATGAAAAGTTCTTGACACCAGCACAAACGACGTCATACTTAGACTTGCAGAGACCGCATGAAAGGTAATCGTTTTTTTTTAGAATAGGATTTTTACAGCCAGCACATAATAAATTACTAGGAGCCATAGTGATCACCAAAGTATTTGCTCTAATCTTTCCAGTAGGCGCTATCCCGTCGTAGCAGGCTCACTCGTAGCAGTACTGTAGCAGTCGTGAATTTCGTCGCCGTCGCACACTAATCTCGCAGCTCAATTGCAACGAGTACAGGCCGCAACCTCGACACGGTCGCCGGTTCAAATCTGGAGATATCCAACAAAAAGACCGACTCACGGGGCGAAGCGTCCCGGCGGCGAAGAATCAGGGCGAAGGCACCAGGCACGGCACCACACAACTGGAACAAGCGGAAGACAGCAGGCCGCAGCTCCACCCGAGACAGCACAAAGACACGACAAGAACGACACGTCCGCTCGATTACAGTTTGTAGAAACGAACGTTTGTAGGTACTAGACAACTGATAAGTTTACTTATATACTTTTTTTTTGTAAATAAACACATATTATACATAGAAAACACCCAGACCCAGTACAAACAGACATGTTCATGAACACAAATGTTTGTAGGTACTATGCGGGAATCGAAGCCACGACCCTTGGCTCAGAGGGCAGAGGTCACTACCAAATGAGCCACCGAGCCTGCCAAAAGTGTGAATAATATGGATAGTATTTGGCTGTCATATGTTAGTTTAAAAAATAATGAAAGTGTCCCCACTCCATAGTCCGGACGTGCTTATTACGTGAATTATGTATGAGTGGAGGCGGCGTAACGACGTGCAGATTAAGCGCGCTCTGCCGTCGCCGGTGTTTGGATACGGCAATTGGGCCTGTCTCACTCTAATTAACGTACTATGAATAGAACACGTTGATTAATCGCCTTACGAAATGGAAGTTAAGGAAGTGTATGTAAAAGAGAATGGAATTTCTCCTTGAAAAAACTTGAAGAAATCGATATGCCGCTAAGTCTGAGGAGGTTTCTCCTTATTATGCGTGTTCTACCGTTTGTAAAATGGGGAGTGATCCAAGGAGTTGTTTGAGATAATGCCTACGGCGACATTCTACCACCGCACCGCTCGCCGTCGACAGAGGTTTCAGCCTCATACCCTAAAGCCTGGTTGGTCGCGTACGGTACGTATCAATAGAGACTTCTTGTCTCGCACTCTCAAGCTATGTACAGACTACAGTACTACTACCGAGACTACAGTACGAGGTCCTTCAAAAAGATTGTGAAGAGGTTATTAAAGGTTCGGCAATAGGCATGTGATACCCCTGGTGTTGCAGGCGTCCATAGGCTGCGGTAACCGCTTAACATCAGGCAGGCCGTAGGTTCGTTTGTACCTCCTTTATCGTATAAAATATGCATAGGTATGCGAATTTTCGGTATATAAACATGTAAGGTAAGTAGAAGACGACTAAGGGAATATCAGGAATTTACCTGGGTACAAATAAAGCCTACTGTACTGTATTTTTCCAAAATTTTAAATCAAGTCGTTATTTTATTAAGAGTGCAAAATAAATCAGTCAGAGTTTATCAGTTGTCTAGTACCCATAGTACAAGCTTCGGCTTAGTTTGGGGCTAGATGGCGATGTGTGGCCCAGCGTGGCATAAACAATACATACATAATAATTCATTTGTTCATATATAATTTTATAGTATTGTATGAGCGCTTCTATTCTATTCTATAATCACACAATTGTTACGTTCAATAAGCAAATCCACCGCAAAATCCTTAATTGTCTTGCTAAGAAAATCAAAAGCAATTCCGTTCAAACCTAACGCCGATATTAAAAGAAGCCAAGTATTTCCCGCGACGAATATTGAAGTGTTTCTGTAGAGTTTCTTAACGGGCCTTTGTGTCCAATTCCCTTTGTCTTCGATCCTAGGCAAAATGTACTTTGTCTATTTAAAATTCCAACACGAGAATGCTGGTTCGCTTTTATTTCTCGTTCATTCCTTAAGCGTTCTTTCTTAATCTGTTTGTGAAAGACGAAGTAGCCTTAGAATTTTATTGGACTGCATTTCTAGCATGGATTTATTATGATGATGGTCTTCGAGCGAATTCAGCTATGAAGACAATTTTAACGGGTTATAAAGGAGTGTCCTATCGTCTTTTTACTCCAAGCTACCCCCACCTGCCATAGTGCATCATCATCACCATCATCACCAGCCTATTGCAGTCCACTGCTGGGCATAGGCCTCTCCAGTTGCTTGTCACTCAGGGAAAACATCTGGAGGATATGCCCATAATCGCCACGCTGGGCAGGCGGGTTGGCGATCGCAGGACGTAGCTTGTCGCTCCGATGACGCTGCTGCCCGTCATCGGCCTGTGGTATTTAGCTACGCTTTCAACAATTATGATGGTTATACCGCCATCAGTCGGTTGCCAGCGCCTCGTTTGTTGTTCGGCAGGATGCACCACGGGCAGGTGAAGTTGGCTTGGAGCTTGAAAAGATCTCGGACGCTCCCTTACATCCCGCCGCCATAGTGCATCCCGCCGGAAAACAAACGAGGCGCTGGCAATCAACTGGTGGCAGTGGAATCATCAGGTTTTAAAGGTGTAACTAAATTCAGCAGCATCACAGGAGCGAGAACGACCTGCGATAGCCAACCCGTCTGCCAAGGGTGGCGATTATGGGCTGCGACAGATAGGAAATGTCAAACTTTTTAGTAGGAATATGTCTACCGTCTTAAGAGAAATAGGGCATAGCGAATCTTCGCTCGAATTGAGCAGCCCGTCCGGGGAAGGATCCTATAGAATACCGCAGCCAAAAGACCCACGGGTCGTGTTTCTGCCGGTGAGTCTAGTTTCCGGAGCGCGTGGTGGGTTAGGGTTGGGCCTGCATGGCAATGACAACTGACAGGTAACTGACCAGTTACTTGCCCGTTGTCACAGCGATTTGGGCTTTCGCTTTCCATCAGACGTAGCGAAGCCATTATGTCGAGCTACTATAAAATGATATAATAATGTTAATAATAGTATTTTGGATACCATATCCACAATACAATCCTTCAAGTATCTTAAGCTATGCAGTCTCACGGTGCTCTACAAATAATTTATTCTACCTGGGACCCCACCTCGGTTTGAGTTTTGACTTTGAACGGATTCTATATAATTAGACGACGCTATCCGAGCCTTGTCAAATGAAGCTCATAAATTAGCACAGTGACCCAAAATTTGACTTTAATATCTTCTGCATAGGTACCCAGGACTGTCCGTGTGGTTTCCGGATTTAGCATATGACCAACCCCTCTTATCCTGTTTCCTGATCGTTACGATTCGTTCTTCTTCAAACGTGGCCTAGATAGTCAAAGTCTAAATAATCTTTATTTGTATAGGTTTTTATGAAAAACACTTACAAATCGTCGAAGCTACCACTGGTTCGGAAAGCAGCATTCTACCGAGAAGACACCGGCAGGAAACTCGTGTAGTTGCTCTTTTTAACATGGTGTTTACAATATTATTATCACATTTATACTTTTAACTACGACCACGTCATAGAGTTCTTTCCTCCAAGTAGGCAGCGGCTTAGGTGACTAGGTATGCCCCTGGCATTGCAGAACCTATAAGTGGCGGAACATCAAATGGGTTTCTCGTCTGACTTCCACAGTAATAAAGAAAGCCAAGTGCGAATCGTACTGGCGCACGAAGCGTTCCATAACAATATCGGGCAAAATAGCAATATCGAGCATGGTTTGTTGTATGGGAGCACCCCTTAAATATTTTTTTAGTATTTGTTGTTATAGCGGCAACAGGATTACATAATCTGTGAAAATTTCAACTCTCTAGCTATCACGGTTCTTTTATCTTAACTAATATTATAAAGCTGAAGAGTTTGTTTGTTTGTTTGTTTGTTTGTTTGTTTGTTTGAACGCGCTAATCTCAGGAACTACTGGTCCGAATTGAAAAATTCTTTTTGTGTTGAATAGACCATTTATCGAGGAAGGCTATAGGCTATATAACATCACGCTGCAACTATTAGGAGCGAAGAAATAATGGGAAATGTAAAAAAAACGGGGAAAAAATAACTATTCCACGCGGACGAAGTCGCGAGCACTGCTAGTACTTTTATACAACCTGATGACAGACAAACGGACAGACAGCGTAGTCTTAGTAATCGGGCAACGTTTGGGTACGGAACCCAAAAAAAAAAAATTAAGCCTCTACGCTTGATGTAAGATGAAAGAGACGCCGAAGTATCAAGTAGTCATTGTCTTGCCCACGAGAGATTACAAAAACCAGTGTGACAAGACCTTTATCGTTTCACTCTACACGGCAAAGCAAACGCGCTCGTTTCACGACTCGCTAGCAGGCCATACTTGACACTTATACAAGCACTATCCCACACACGCGCATGCCCACACACACACACACATATACACACACACACACACACACACACACAAACACGCACGCACTCAAATCTACACACGCACACCTGCACAAAAATGTTCATTGATGTCGTTCATAAGTTTATGTACACGTAACCTAAAGAGAGTTCTTTCATATGTATCTCTGGCATTGCAGAGCCTATAATATAAAAAAAAAATTACCCGGAAAGGAAAACGAAAGAAAAGCCCAAGTCATATCAAGTAGGAATTATCTTTGATGGCTCGGTGGCTCAATTGGTAGTGAT
The DNA here is from genome assembly GCA_031163375.1 of Conogethes punctiferalis. Lineage (NCBI taxonomy): Eukaryota > Metazoa > Arthropoda > Insecta > Lepidoptera > Crambidae > Conogethes > Conogethes punctiferalis. The sequence goes on from CM062102.1 coordinate 2,670,071, forward strand.
CCCTGCCTTCTGATCCAAGGGTCGTGGGTTCGATTCCCACCGGGACAAACATTCGTGTGATGAACACTGGTGTTTGTTCCGTGTCTGGGTGTTTATATTTGTATTTAAGTATTTATTTGTGGTACCTTCGTTGTTCTGATACCCATAACACAAGTGTTTAAGCTACTTACTTTGGGATCGGAGCAATGTATGTGATGTTGTCTGATATTTATTTATTTATTTATCTTGCCCACGACAGATTCCAAAAACCAGTGTGACAAGACCTTTATCGCTTCACTCTACACGGCAAAGCAAACGCGCTCGTTTCACGACTCGCTAGCAGGCCAAACTTGACACTTAGACAAACACTATCCCAGTGTCTTGCCTTCGCCGACACGCCAGCTTACTTTGTAACTTCGCTCGAGTGCAACTCCGCGAGAGACTTGAGAACTGAAAATATTAAGGAGCAAATATCACAACTGGGAGTAAATGAGGATGATGAGTTTGCTGCTTTAAATCGAGACGTGGATCGCGAGTTGACGAGGCAGAGACTTTAGGAAATGTACATGCAGAATCAACAGCATGATCAAAGCGTAGCCTATCTTCTTAGATGGCCTTTTCGCACAAAGCGGATATACGAGTATACTATCGACGTATAATTAAATGGGATGGGATGTAAGGGAGCGACCCATCATCTTTCCGCTCCAAGCCAACCTCACCTGCCCGTGGTGCATCCTGCCGAATAACGAACGAGGCGCTGGCAACCGACTGGTGGCGGTATAACCATCACAATTGAAGGCGTAGCTAAATACCACAGACCGATGACGGGCAGCAGCGTCACCGGAGCGACAAGCTACGCCCTGCGATCGCCAACCCGCCGTCACACTTATCCTTCAACTACCAGTTAATTAAGGCAATAATAACTAGTCCCATAAGCCCTTTGTCCGCATCTGTACAATTAATTATTACATACGACTAGGTATACTCGTACATGTAATAGTGAGACCTTTTGATCTCAAGTTGCAGCGTTCAATCAGAATCTGTAATCCGCATTCCCTTTGCCGACGGTTCTTACTGGATTAACTCCTGCTTTGTTGTACAATTGTAAGCGTAATTGCGGAGTTTACCGTTAGTTTAGTGAGGATTATTATGTAGGCTGGAGGTCGTGACCTATTTGTGTTATTCAAGCGAGGCAACAGTTAAGGGAAATACCTATAGATATATTCCTTTTAATACACACCAAACAGTTGAATTTAAACCAGATACAAATATTAAATATGAAGGTACAATTTGGGAGAAGAGAGGTAAAAAATATTTATAGGTAATTAGCTGTTTTCGCGAGATGCGCGATCAAACATACAGATAAAAATTTCTCCCGTTTTCCCAACACTTGCCGTCACGGCTCTGCTCCTATTGATTGTAGCGAAATGAAAAGTATACTATAACCTGCCCAGGAGTATGAAGAATAATTTTACTAAGTTTTATTAAAATCCGATCAGTAGTTTTTACGTGAAAACGGAACAAACATGCATCCATCTATACATCCATCTATCTATCCATCCAAACAAATTTTCGCGTTTATAATGTTAGTGGGGATGTAAGGGAGCGACCTATCACCTTTTCGCTTCAAGTCAACCTCACCCGCCCGTGGTGCATCCTGCCGAACAACAAACGAGGCTCTGGCAAACCGACTGGTGGCGGTAAAACTATCACGATTGAAGGCGTAGCTAAATACCACAGGCCGATGACGGGCAGCAGCGTCACCGGAGCAAGAAGCTACGCCCTGCAATCGCCAACTGCCCTGCATGGCGATTATGGGTATATCCTCCAAAAGTTTGTCCTAGGTGGCGAACAACTGGAGAGGCCTATGTTCAGCAGTGGACTGCAATAGGCTGATGATGATGAATTTAGGAGAAGAGAGTTATATAAATATTTATAATAACAGCATTTTATCCAAAAAACCCGACTTCAATATTGTGACAATGATTAGAATAGAATAGATATGCTTCGTTCCAGTGGCTACTAAGAAGTATCAACCTCGTAATACCCAATGCTCTTTTAAAATCCAAATCCCATTGTTTTATCAAAAGTTTACTAAGCCCGAAAGGCTTGAAATAAGCTTCCCCTGTAAGAAATAAAAAAACACCAATAACTTTTAACCTAAAAATACAGGTTGGACCGTAAGCGTTGTATTAGCGGTAATTGTATCACTCGGAGCTGTGTGGAGCTATTACGAACACCTGCTCCGGGACTGCTGTGAATCGGCTCACTGGATGTAAAGAGGCTGGAAGTGTGCTGGACAGCGTTGTCATCCGCATACCATCCAGACGATGCGCACCAAGAGGTTTAGTTCCTCGTTCCTGCCCCGTGCCATTAAGTCATGGAATGCCCTTCCAGCTCATGTGTTTCCTTCCTCTAACAATCCTGGGTTCTTTAGGCGGGGCGTGAAACGGCATCTCAGTGGGCCTTCAGGGTGAGGGCGACAAGCGCAATGGGTTTGTTCTATTGTGCCTGTCGACCTAACTTTTGGACCTCACGACCGCTTACCATCAGGTGGAGTGAGGATATCCTGAAAGCTTTTCTTATAAAGAAAAGAGTCAAACAAGAGAAGAGAGGTAGAGAATAGCGAATCAATCTGCTACTGCCAAATCTAAAGTACTGAAGAGATTACAAACTCAGAATGAATGAACCTCTTCCATTCACTTTATATCACCCTCTTTGCACTAATGTACCACGTCTGGATTATATCCAACATCCTCCTTGTCCTCACAGTCTGCGTTATTATAATTGAGCCACTCAGCCGTTCCAAGGGTTACCGGCGTTGAAACAAGTTTTTGGGCGGGGATTTAAATTGCTTTAGAAACCTATCGCGAATGAACTATAGTTTGTTTCAACGTACAGTGAAGACGATCAGTGTTTTCTCATTTTGCTGACGTTTTCTAGTGCTCAAACCTAGATTTCAAAGCCCGTCTTAATTTTGCACATCAAAAACTTTTCAGAAAATGAGTGTGCTTTGCATAAGCGTTTAAAATTTATAATCCGTTTCTTGAATGCTCTCCAGATTGTGGCTTATTTGCATCAAGATTATTTTAACATAGAACACCGAGTTTCTTAAAGCATTTCTCGTAATCTTTATTCGTGTGACTATAGAATTCAAATTCCTTTGATTCCATTGAAATTTTCGTTGGCAATTTTTCGCTCCGAGCGAGTTTATTTCCGTTTTGATGAAAATTGTTGGGATGCAACTTATTTTAGTGGGTGAAATTAATGGTTTTTTTTTTCGCGTCGAAATTTACGAGTTACCTACACCTGAGTGAACGTAAATTATTAAACGACATGGTTTATAGGGCGACTTTTATGGAAGACTTTGATCAGATAGGATATGATGTACCTACCTCAGATAACGCGTAATCGCTTTTAAAATGTACATAATATATTACAGCTCTGCGTGAGAAAAAGTACCTAGAATCAAATATTATAGTCAAATAGACAACTTTCAACATTCTAATATTTTCTACTGAAATATTGCCAAGAAGGTTGTTCTTGTTGTTAAAAGAGGTTGTTCATATCGAAGAAACCGGCAATTCAATTTTTCTACGTGTACGGGCTATGTTTGTATCTGTAAAAAAACAATAAACAAAAAAATATTTCCATTTGTTCCATTTTCAAATCCGAATATTTTAGGCGTCATACGTACGTATGTAAACTAAAAAGTGTCTGGATCAGCCGTCAACTGATGTGCGTATTTTTTCTACCTAGTTGATTTTAAAACAAATATAACCACGTCCATTTTGCAAAAAACAAAAAAGTACGTTAACTCTTAACTCACTCATGACGAAATCTTAAAAATGACTAGTCTTAGGAATTTATTGTAGGATATAGGATAAGGTTATTTATAAAGAAAATATAAATAAATAAAATAAAATAAATTATTAAGAAAGGTTTTCCATACATTCTATTTATAGATTTTCCGCTTAAAACACATATTGGGGTACACTCATTACGGTTATGGGCGTTTTGATTCCAAATACCATAATCGCAGTCCGTTTCGCACACAGCCATTGTAAAATTTAATTAGGGTCCCGCAAGCAATGATGGCCTAATGACGCCATTACAAAGTTTACACCCGGCTTGACTGTGTGACGTAATATGCCTTGATTACACGTATGAGTACCCGTTAAATGTCAATATCTATTGCAGAAAGTATTGAAGAATTATTTGTTCTGGAAATATCACTTTCACTACATAGTATGAAAAAGGCGACTTTTCTGTTCCTATATCCCTAAATCCCTATGTGCGCTTAAATCTTTAAAACTATTTTTCGTATCGTATTTAAAAAAATGTCTAAATGAGACATATCTTTTTATACGTAGGGGCCCTCGTGACAGCGAAATCATAGTGCTAAGGTACCGTTTTTACTCTTTGAGTTTTTTTTTATAGTGGCTCGACATAATGGCTTCCCTACGCCTGATGGAAAGCGAAAGAGAGGCCCAAGTCGCTGTGACAACTGGCAAGTAACTGGACAGTTACCTGTCAGTTGCCACTGCCATGCCGGCCCAACCCTAACCCCCCACAAGATCCGAACACCCTACTCACCAGCAGAAACACGACCCGAAGGTCATTTGGCTGCGGTATTTTATAGGGTGGAGGTCCTTCCCCGGACGGGCGGCTCAATTCGAGCGAAGATTCGCTATGCCGTACCTCACCTTGAGTGCGGATTCTCACAAAAAAGTCCCAAAAATGTTTATGCTTTAAAAATAACTCTTAGCAACGGTATTTACATCAAAAACGAGAGTTAATAATACCCGGTTCAAGTGATAAATAATTAATCCACAACAAACTTGGACCTTCAAATTTAATCCCTACAGCTTTACGTACCACGTAATGTTAACGTAACGTTTAATACCAGACCATAATAATATTTTGTGGCACAACTAAGGTACATAATTTACGAGGCGAGCGGGTATCATTAAAATTAATTAAATCCTTAATGTTATTTAATGTAATTAACGTGGCCCAACAGAGCCTTAATTGCTCAGTAGATCGATAAAATCCCAACGCGGCCGACGCCACGAGCATTACAGTCGTTTGGCTTAAAATAAATATTTTGGTAGAAATTTGGTGAATAAATAAATGATAAAATACGTAAAGGGAAAAAGAAAAAAGACGGAAATTACAAATTTAAGTTAAATATAGTATGAAATTAAAAGAATAGGGAATAAAAAGCAAGAGACGATCACAAGACATTTTGATACGGATTTTGATGAGAAACCGAAATAACAATCGTGAAAAATATACAATACTCGTAGTAAAACAGTAAAGAGAAGAGATTGAACGTTATGCGGCCTGTTTGTAACATTAATAATTTATTAATTACCCAGTTTTTCAGTAGAGAGAAAAAGGAAAATGTTGTTTATTGCTTGACGATACTTATTTGAACTATTTTTATAGCTATTGGCGATAAAAAAGAGTAACTGTCGAGTTTCTTACCGGTACATCGGATAGAATCTGCTTTGCGAAGCACTTATAAATCATCATTGGTCGAGCAATAATAATTTTAGTCTGTTATCTCATCATCTTAAGCCTTTTGCAGTCCACTGCTGGACATAGACCTCTCCAATTGCCATTACCTTGCCATTTTGCCCATGAATACCATCTACCATATCCATACGTTATCTAACAGATACAAATTAAAATTTCTCTACCATAGATCATTCTGAAGTGCTTGTTAAAAGTATACATGAATAAATATAGTTTTCAGCTTGATTTGAGACTAGATTGCGCTGTAAGCACAACGAGGCATGTCGTTAAAAAAGTTCGTTTCTCAAATTGTCCCGATCAGGAGACGACTCCTAACCTTTCAAATCTTCTAGGGCTTGAATGTTACATTTCGTCAATATTAATCACGCAAGCAAAGAAACTCACCAGTCGTGTAACATGAGCGCAGTTAGCGGAGTGTTGCCAGTAATTACCGACGGACAAACAGACCAACTAATCTAACTTGGATAGCGCTGCGACGTGTAAGGGCTCGTATAGACGGGGGACAATCGTTACACGGGGCTATAGTAACATCATCATCATCATCAAGAGCCTATTGCAGTCCACTGCTAGACATAGGCCTCTCCAGTTGTTCGCCACCTAGGGCAAACTTCTGGAGGGTATACCCATAATCGCCACGCTGGGCAGGCGGGTTGGCGATCGCAGGGCGTAGCTTCTTGCTCCGGTGACGCTGCCGCGTCATCGGCCTGTGGTATTTAGCTACGCCCACGCCATGGGGAAACTGTTTTCCCCATGGTGTGTTACTGTTAACATAGGTCAATAGTAATCAACAATATTTACCAACATTCGCCATATTCACAAACGTTACTATGCGTCGCACGAACGCACAGTTCCCAATAACCTATTCATATAGAACACTTGAGTGCCGGTCCCCATTTTAAATGCCTTACTTCGCATGCTGTGCCAGCGGCGTCCCACGCGAGGATATCGGGTTCCAAAATTAACGGACTTCCATAAAATGATACCTAAACTTAAGTTAGACTTCTAGAAATACATTGGTGAAAACCACATTCAATTCCATGCAGTAGTTTTTGCGTGATGCGCGTTCAAACATCACTTCCCTTCACTGCTCTGCTCCTATTGATTGTAGCGTGATGAAAAGTATACAGGCTATAACCTGCCCAGGAGTATGAAGAATAATTGTTAGTTTTCATGGATAAGTATCGTTTGTGAATACGGGCGTTAGTGCCGTAAATGCATATTTAGAATCATATTTAAGCCTGGTCATTTCAAATGAAATTGTCTGCATTTTATTACTATACCATCTAGACTCAGCTTTACTCTGCCATTCCGTCAGTACGTGAGTTTTGATAACTCGCCTTCGCGGCAAATGAGAAAACTATTGCCTGCCACGAACAGAGCTCAGATTATTGCGAGACCAACGATTGGTGGCTTGTATCGCTAAATATTTATGTAACGAACGAAACTAAGCGAAAATATGACAGTGAGTAATCTTTTTCGCGTTAATAATGCTAGATTATACCGTACTGTTCCACCAGAGACGTAGTAATTTTTTTTTCATAGTAGCTCGACATTATGGCTTCCCCACGCCTGATGGAAAGCGAAAGAGAAGCCCAACACTGTGACAACGGGAAAGTAACTGGTCAGATACTGTCAGTTGCCACCGCCATGCCGGCCCAACCCCAACCCCGCACGAGCTCGGGAAACCCTACCCACCGGCAGGAACACGACCCGGAGGTCATTTGGCTGCGGTATTCTACTCGTATAGGGTGGAGGTCCTTCACCGGACGGGCAGCTCAATTCGAGCGAAGATTCGCTATGTCCTACCTCTTTTAAAATGATGTGAACCTTGAGGCTTCTCGCTTCTAGGATAGTCCGGTACTGCGGTACATTATTTATACCACATCGTTATCAGCCTATTCTCTATCCTAGGTTTCCGCATCATCATCATCAGTCTATCGCAGTCCACTGCTGGACATATGCCTCTCCAGGTGTTTGCCGCTTTGGGCAAACATCTGAAGATTATAACTATAATCGCCACCTTGGGTTGGTGATCGCAGAGCGTAGCTTCTCGCTCCCGTGACGCTGCTGCCCGTTATCGGTCTGTAGTATCTAGCTGCGCCTTCAATCGTGATGGTTATACCGCCACCAGTTGATTGCCAGAGCCTGGTTGGTTATTCCGCAGGATGCACCAAGGGCAGGTGATGGGTGGCTTGGAGCGAAAAGATGTCAGAAGTGGTCTTCATGACTGAATTTCCCCGAAGACCGTCATAATAATAAATCTATGCTAGTAATGCAGTCCAATTAAATTCTAAGGCTACTTCGTCATTCAAAACTGATTAAAAAAGAACGCTTATGGAATGAGCGAGAACGAGCATTCTCGTGTTGGAATTTTAAATAGACAAAGTACATTTTACCTAGGATCGAAGACAAAGGGAATTGGACACAAAGTCCCTTACAGCCCTCAGTCAGTACATCCACAGTTTCCGGAATAAATCAATATTTGAAGTTAAAAAAAAAATTCAAAATTCTTTATTCACTAACAAATATTTTTACATTTCCGTATAGCGATTGAGGATTTCTTTTAAGTAATATATATTATACTTGTGTTAGAAATCCCCGCTCTCTATTTCTAGTGTTACATAATAATAAATTGCCCACTGTGCACGTTAGATGAAGTACATACTGATACCACATAAACATAATATTTGTGTTTCAAATCTTATTTTTATATAAACATTATACCAATGGAATTATACCGAGTACGCGCTGACAGTTATTGGCAAAATAACGAAATTACACAAAGATGTATGACCGCCATTCCTATTTCCATATGCGTCCTCTTTTTATGTCACTTGGCATCATAACGGCATCAAGGCCCGTATTAGAATAACTGGGAGATGGGATCTCGCCAAATATCGAATTGCCGAGTGGAATTTACTGTAAATGACATTAGCTTGTGAAGTAGCTTTTTTATTTGCTAGTTATTTAATTTTCGGATAGTGGTTGATAGGTTTTTTTAATAATAGAATCTAGCATCAAATATATTCAGAAGAGTTCGAGCCTACCCTAGAATGATAAGGCTTTAGTCAAAAGTGTTTCCTTTTCATCATCATCAACCTATTGCAGTCCACTGCTGGACATAGGCCTCTCCAGTTGTTCGCCACATAGGGCAAACTTCTGGAGGATATACCCATAATCGCCACGCTGGGCAAATATCTGGAGGTTAGGTATCCATAATCGTAACGCTGGGCAGGCGGGTTGGCGATCGCAGGGCGCAGCTTCTCGCCCCGGTGACACTGCTGCCCATCATTTGGTCTGTGGTATTTAGCTACGTCTTCACGTTTCCTTTCCGGAAATCTCACGATTGTCACGCTTTGTATTTCAATTAAAATTAATTTCTACTCTGTTCAATTCTGGATGCATCACTGACCTACAGCAGCTTTAATAAAAAAAACATGAGTATACTCTTAAATGGTCCATAAAATGGGTAAACATAAAGATCAGTCCGTAAATGAACAATGTAGGAACGGTGGTTAGATTCGTCAGACGAAATTCCGAGCCGGGAGAAACTAGAAGACAAACTCAAACAAGCAATTAAACTATACCCTCTGCAGATTAATTATTTGTTTGCCCAACAAACTGAACGGGATTGCTGGGTTTGTACTAAGGGATCTCGAAGCTAACTCGCTAAAAGTGTATGAACCACAGAAATAGACAGCCATTACGTCTTATTTTATGGTTTTTTTTATTTTTTTTTATAGTGGCTCGACATAATGGCTTCCCTACGCCTGATGGAAAGCGAAAGAGAAGCCCAAGTCGCTGTGACAACGGGCCAGTAACTGGTCAGTTACCTGTCAGTTGCCACCGCCATGCCGGCCCAACCCTAACCCTCCACGAGCTCCGGAAACCCTACTCACCGGCAGAAACACGACCCAGAGGTCATTTGACTGCGGTATTCTATAGGGTGGAGGTCCTTCCCTGGACGGGCGGCTCAACTCAAGTGAAGATTCGCTATGCCCTACTTCTCTTCAATGTATAATATTATATTCTGGGATGTAAGGGAGCGACCTATACTCTTTTCCCTCCAAGCCACCCTGACCTGCCCGTGATGCAGCCTGCTGAATAACGAATGAGGCTCTGGAAACTGACTGATGATGGCGTTATAACCATCACGATTGAAGGCGTAGCTAAATATCACAGGCCGATGACGGGCAGCAGCCTCACTGGAGCGATGAGCCACGTCTAACCAGCATGGTGATTATGGGTACAACATCGGTTTTTGTCCAAAGTGACGAACAACTGAAGCCTTATTCTTTATATTAATTTACTATTCCTCTTCAATACCATATATTAGTTATGTATGTATTATTATTTATGTATTTATATTTATCATTTAGCCTCAATTCCGGTTCAGTTGGTAGCTCACCTCACCCTCTTTATGTTTCAAGTATCTTCTACCCTAAGGTTGTCTTTAAGAGATCGCTTATAGCGATAAGGCCGCCTAAATTGTGCAACAAGTGTCTATTATACGTAGTTTTAAGTCAATTGTATGGTGCGCAATAAAGAATATCTATCTATCCTATGTCTAGCAGTGGACTGCGTTAAGCTGACACATTTGGTCAAACTCATCATCATCATCATCAGCCCACATCAGTCCACTGCTGGACATAGGCCTCTCCCAATGCTCGCCACTTCGATCGGTCCGGGCCTCTCGCATCCAGCACTTGCCAGCCGTCCTGCGCAAATCGTCACTCTACCTGGCCTGAGGGCGTCCTACACTACGTTTGCCGAGACGCGGTCTCCACTCCAGAACTCGTTTACCCCAGCGGTTATCGGTTCTGCGGCTGATGTGGCCAGCCCACTGCCACTTCAGCTTACTGATCCGGTGAGCTATGTCGGTAACTTTGGTTCTCTGCCGGATCACCTCATTTCGGATCCGATCTCGCAGAGAGACGCCGAGCATAGCCCTTTCCATAGCTCGCTGAGCGACAAAATAGTAGTTGGTCAAACTCTCCTCAGTCGTATACTCTTGACAGAGTAGTCGTGGTCACGCGTGTCTCCCGGTAACGTCTTACTACCGTTCTCCATCTGTCTCTGGTGGAAGCCTGTCTTGCACATTCATTGAGAGGCTCCTGGGTTAGAGCCTTTATTTGATCCGTCCAGCGTAGAGGAGATCGTCCTCTGGATCTGCAGCCGTCGACTCTGCCCTGCACCACTAGCCGCTCCACGGAATCACTTCCTCTTCGCGTGACATGCCCGAAGAACTGTAGTATACGGGATCGAACAAGGGTTGACAGTCGTTCAAACTAGTTATGTTTATTACTAGACCGTGTTCCAATAGTAGCGGCGACCAATGGCACAGTTTGCTCAACTTTATATTATTGGAGTTGGTGAGTTGTCGCGGCTCTGGTCGCGGTACGCGGCGTGTAATCTTTTATGCTGATTTAGCGTTTAGGTATTTGTTGTATCTGCTAATTTAGTGACGGGTCCCCTACGTAGCTTCGAACGCCGTTGTTTCGAAGTTCATTGTTTCGAATTTTTTTCGACTGCTTCATTCGTTCGAAAGCTTATGGATTCGAATGACGTAGGCGCGAAAGACGCTGATTCGAAAAACATCTTCACTGCCTCATGTCGAATGCTAGTGACTTTGATATAGTACTTTATAAGGCCTAATGTATGTAAGAAAAAATCTAGTAATTAAAAAAAAAACAACATAATATTTCGAGTAAATCAACATATTTTGCGCGCGAATTTTCTCTAATCGTAGTAGCGCGTATTGCGTGGAGTTGACGCACGGCGGTAGGTATTTAATATTAAAATTATTACATTCAATATTTTTTTTAAGCATTTCGATTATGAATTTCTAGTAGTTAAAAATATTGATTGACTTGGAATATGTTGTTTTTTTTTTAATTACTAGATTTTTTTACATACATTAGGCCTTATAAAGTACTATATCAAAGTCACTAGCATTCGATATGAGGCAGTGAAGATGTTTTTCGAATCAGCGTCTTTCGCGCCTACGTCATTCGAATCCATAAGCTTTCGAACGAATGAAGCAGTCGAAAAAAATTCGAAACAATGAACTTCGAAACAACGGCGTTCGAAGCTACGTAGGGGACCCTTTAGTGACCTAATAAATACTAACTAACTATTAAATACCTACTGGGATGTAAGGGAGCGACCTATCATCTTTTTGCTCTTTTTTTAAGAGGGGAATGCATTAGGCACCTTCATGCCGTCTCCGCGGGGAGGCGGCATGGTGTGTGGGACTCACACCTCCCAAAATGGGAGGGCATTACCCACTAAACCCCCTTGTGTCACCAGTGGGCAGTAAGTTGCAGGGACACGGGTAGCGCCGAAGCATACAGCCACATCCCTGCCTGCCCTGGCCAGCCGTTTATGATAAGCGGCCGGCACTCCTGGTCCAGGCAGGGCAAATACCCCTGCCCCTGTATCCGGGGAGGAGTGCTCCCCGGGCGGACCTCGTGCAACGATGTGGCTGCATCCACCAGACCGTTACGCACCTATGAGTGTCAAGTAGCCAAATCCATCACTTGATAATTGCCACCGCTATTTTAGGCCTTTAATTTTATTCTGGCTATTATAAGTCCTAAATATAAGAACATAAATACATATTAGACTACATTACGTAATCATCTTATCCCTAAGTAAGTAGCTTAAGCACTTGTGTTATGTAAATCTGAACAGACGAAGGTAAATCCCGAAGCTTTATCAAACAGAATGTTAACTTAGTATTTGTATATCTCAATGTTTGAGTTGGTTCTTATATAATAAGTATGCATCAATGTATAAGTGTACATTTTCTCTCGTATTTGTCCTGACTGTTCTTTAGACCTCACTTTTGACCCCTGGGTCTTCATGTGTGACTCCTGGGTCACAAGTGAGGTCTAAGCTTGGGAACTATTATTTATATGTATAGGTAAACCAAAATTAGCATGTCAAAATTATATTCATCTTCAAAAAAATTTAAACGATACACATCACGCTTGATTATTGCAACGTAGATTGATCACATTCTCTTCCTCTTAGCGTTGTCCCGGTTTGTGCCTCTAGGCCCAGGGTCCGCTTTGACCATGATCCTAGATTTAGCGAGTCTGGTTCTACATTGAAGCGACTGTCATCTGACCTTCGTAACCCTCAGAAAGGGGAACCAGACAAATTTGGATCATGCTTACACATTCAGAATTAAACTGGATGTGCAGGTTTCCTCACAATATTTTCCTTCACCACTAAGCTAGTGGTATAATTCCGCACATAGATTTTTGCAAATTCAGAGGTGCGTGCCTCGTGCTGCTTCGAACCGACGACCTCACGTATATGAAGCGACGATCTTACCACTAGGCTACCACGGCACGGTAGATTGATCACATTATAAGGGCCTATACAAGTGCCCCCCCTGCCCCATTACATACATAAAAGACCTAGCTATAACTAAAGTACCCCTGTAGGTATACTAGCTGTGCCCGCGGCTTCGCCCGCGTTCATGTAGGTGTATCACAGAAGGGTTTCTTCATCCCTTTTTTCGCAATAAGCGGTGGCTTATGTCCTTTCTCAGGGTCTACAGATTGTCTGTGCCAAATTTCATCGATTGAGAGGTTAAAGCGTAACATACAGACAGACAGAGTTACTTTCGCATTTATAATATTAGTAGGTAGGGATGTAAAATAATAATTTTCCTTTACCTTAATCTGCATGGCTATGGTCGTCTTTATTGACAAGTATTTCAAATTTCAGTATCGTTATGGGTAAGTAGATTATAGGCATCCTATCTCATTCATCATCATCATCATCATCATCAGCCTATTGCAGTCCACTGCTGGACATAGGCCTCTCCAGTTGTTCGCCACCTAGGGCAAACTTCTGGAGGATATACCCATAATCGCCACGCTGGGCAGGCGGGTTGGCGATCGCAGGGCGTAGCTTCGTTCTCCGGTGACGCTGCTGCCCGTCATCGGCCTGTGGTACTTGTTCAGCTACGCCTTCTATCGTGATGGTTTTACCGCCACCAGTCGGTTTGCCAGAGCCTCGTTTGTTGTTCGGCAGGATGCACCACGGGCAGGTGAGGATGACTTGCAGCGAAAAGGTGATAGATCGCTCCCTTATGTCCTATCTCATTGTACTCGTATAAATACAATTCACAGACCAGACAATTCACAGTAACTAAAGGTTTTCCCTCGTACTTTGAGAGCCAAATTGACTTGGGGTGGGACCCAGAACACGCAGGCCCTAGAAAAGAGATCGTTTTCTCAAATTGAGTCGACCACTTGGAAACGCGTTTCTCCAGAACTGTTCGCTTCAGCGTTCTTTTCTTCTTGCAAACTCTAGAAGACTTCCTTGCCGCGGTATTTTTTGATTGCTACGACATTATCTTTCTTTAAACGTGGTTGAAATACAGTTCATTCCTCACGGTATGTAGCGGTATAGCTGTTCCAATGGAATTACTGAGTTCCATAATGGGTGGGGGTTAATGTTTAACATCAAACAAACCGCTTGCCACCATTAGCAATGAAAAGAAACTTTTTTTTAATAGCTCGACATAATGGCTTCCCTACGCCTAATAGAAAGCTAAAGAGAAGCCGAAGTCGCTGTGACAATGGGCAAGTAGCTGGTCAGTTACTTGACAGTTGCCACCGCCATGCCGGCCCAACCCTAACCCCCCACAAGCTTCGGATACCCTACTCACCGGCAGAAACACGACTCGGAGGTCATTTAGCTGGAGTATTCTATAGGGTGGAGGTCCATCTCCGGGCGGGCGGCTCAATTCGAGCGAATAATGCTATGCCCTACTTCTCTTGAAATCTTTTTTTTATCTATTTCCAGGGACAGGGTGCTCCTGTGGAGCACCAGTATGCAGTTCCTTCACTAACCTAAGATCCAGACTAAAGACAGCTGCTGAACGTCGCAAGGGATGCAGATGTGGCTGCAAATGCATTGACAAATGTAAGTGTAAGCTGAGGAGAAGACCGAAGTGCTTGAGGATTAGGAGGAAACGGCATTTTGATGAAGAGGTACGTTTCTGCTAGACGGATGGTGTGTGTGTTTTAGTGTCTAATCTAATAAATAAGAGGCAGCGCAGACCACAGACTATCCGTGACGCACTTTTTTGCAATTATATTATTAACACACACGACGCGCAAAAATCTATCGCGGATATTTCACAGACTCAACGCACACGACGCACATCTTCGATCATTCTGTCGGCAGACCTAGACGCACTTTTTAAATGTCTCAGATGCAGACTCTATCGAACAAAAAGTATGCCGTCTGCGACGCACCTAAACTAAGCTCAATAGAGACTACTTATGCATCAAAAATATTTTGGTTTATTAACTGGTTTATCATTAAATAGACATAAATTAATATGAATAGTGAAAACTAAATTTAGCTCTAAATAGACGAGTTGTTTAATCTTTGGCATGCCTAGTATTTTTAGATTTTTTTTCTACACTTTTTATCAACTTGTCTTGAATGGAACCACCGTTCATCATCTTCATCATCAGCCTATCAGAGTCCACTGCTGGACATATGCCTCTCTAGTTGTTCGCCACTTAAAGCAAACATCTCGAGGATATACCCATAATCGCCACGCTGGGCAGCGGGTAGGCGATCGCAGGGCGCAGTTTCTCGCTCGGATGACGCTGCTGCCCGTCATCGGTCTGTGGTATTTCGCTACGCCGTCAATTGTGATGGTTATACCGCCACCAGTCGGTTGCCAGCGCCTCCGCTATTCAACAGGATGCACCACGGGCAGGTGAGGTTGGCTTGGAGCGAGGAGATGATAGGCCGCACCCTTACATCCCTGGAACCACCGTTCAGGTTTCATTAAACCTTGTTACCTCAGATTATTATTACAACAATGTTTCTTACATGTACCTTTCAGACCTGTACCTGTTCACACAAGATGAGACAAAGTAAAGAGCCACCTTCGAGCTGTCAAAGTGACATCTCAAGCCCTAACTCCTCACCAGCACTGACAAGAAACGTCTGCAGATTTACCGTTGACGCCTATTTTACTTGAATAAACATCTTACTGATATAATAATAACTGGTTATCTAAACTAATATTATAAAGAGGAAAGATTTGATTGTTTGTTTGTTTGTTTGTTTGTTTGTTTGTTTGTTTGATACGAATAGGCTCCGAAACTACTGGACCGATTTGAATAATTCTTTCACCGTCGGATAGCTACAGTATCTGCGCTGAACATAGGCTATATTATATTTTTAAAAAAGTTAGGGATCCGTGCTAAAACTCCAATAATGTAACCCAAATTTACCAAAAAGATTTTAATCTACAAAAAAAGAAAAGATCTTGCATACTGACGTCTCATGACAACGTTCCCATAGGAACCGAAACTGTTATGACATCTAAATAAATAAATTCTAACATGAAATCGTACTTTCACGTAAAAACTACTGAAAGGATTTTGATGAAACTTTACAGGAATGTTATTTATGCATCAGATTTACACACAGGCTATAGATTACAAGGGTATCATACATTTTAGAATTTACAATTTTGGCAAAATATGTTACATACTTTTTGAAATGACCATAGATACTGTCATTTCTTGAATTTGTCAAAGAAATTGTCATTTTGACATACTGACATAGAAGTAAATACGGAATTATCGGAAATTCACAACAAAAAGTGATATAAATATTTGTGAACCGTCGGCTTACTTTCAGGATAAAATTCTTCGGAAAATACTATAAGCAAATTGCTATAGCTAAAAATACGACCAATTTGAAAACCGGTGTTTCTTGCATCAATGCTGCTATCAGCTTGGAGGCTCCTCATTTAGCAACAAATCGGAACAACATTTAGGAATAGTGCACAGTCGAACAGATCTAGCATAATCCGTGAACAAGGCATCCTGAATCATAGTGCCATGAAGCTCTAAGAACCCAAAAAATATGAATGCATTCTTTCAAGGTTTAGGAAGGCTCACATAATGAAAACTGCGATCTGTGCATGCATAATAAATATTTTTCTTTTCTAATCCGATGTTATAATTTCTGTACCCTGTACTATGTAATAGTATGTATGTATTTTAGCCTAATAAAATAGTTTTAATAACGCATGGGGTAGGGGATGTGAATTTGTGTTCGACCCACGGTTCGATGTGAGGGATCGGCCTTTCATCTTTTCGCTCCAAGTCAACCTCACCTGCCCGTGGTGCATCCTTCCGAATAAGAAACAAAGCGCTGGCAGTCGACTCTGGGCGGTTTATCCGTCACAGATGAAGGCGTAGCTAAATATCACAGACCGATGACGGGCAGCAGCGTCACCGGAGCGTGAAGCTACGCCCTGCGATCGCCAACCCGCCTGCCCAACGTGGCGATTATAGAGATCTATGTTCAGTAGTGGACTATAATAGGCTGATGATGATGAATTACGCATGTCGGAAGAAAATAGCGCTATTAAAGTAGGTAGGTATTGCTTTTTGGTCGGCATCATTATCGCTAAATCATTTTCAAGGTAATTTCATGTAGGTACTAAGATGAAAAATGCCCTAGGTTTTGAGTTTACGGCAAGTAACTGGTGAGTTACCTGTCAGTTGCCAATGCCATGCTTTTTTTTTACGTGGGCAATCCCTTCGTACCTTCGGTGTCTGCAATGGGGATTCAGACACCGGTGTGCGTTGCCAAGTTATCCCGCTAAACCCCACGGTGACCCACCATCGCCGCCAAGCCCAGGGGAGTCTGGATCCTCAGTAACCTACCTACCTGGCCCCACGGCCACCACTACACAGGGCCACAGCCCGACATTCACACAGGGCCCTAAGGCCGTTGGGTCGCAGAGGATAGGGAGGACGGCAACGGAACACCGCGAGATCCCCCGAAGGGCACTCCTCTTCCTCTGCGACCCTCGCCAAACAACCCAGCGCTTAGCGCTGGTGCCGCTAAGCGGCCCACCTCTGCCGGCGAGAGCGGGACGAGCGAGGCTCAGTCCCGCTGCCGGCGCCGCCCACCTGCGGCCCACTGGGGTCCCTCTTTGCGCGCGTTGCGGGTCGTAGGGGCCCGACCCGTACTAAGCCCCCCCGGCACGACAAGCCCAGGACCCCATCGGGGGGGGGGGGGGCTCCCCCACGAGCTCCGGAAACCCTACTCACCGGCAGAAACACGAACCGGAGGTCATTTGGCTGCGGTATTCTATAGGGTGGAGGTCCTTCCCCGGGACGGGCAGCTCAATTCGAGCGAAGATTCGCTATGCCCTACCTCTCTTTAAAGTCATCAGTGTTTAAAAGACGTCGCTAGATATTATATTATTCATCTGAACTAACAGTTAAGCGAACCTTAGCAAAGAGCAGGTGGTTCCTGAACAAAGGGCATGGCTTCAAATCCAACCAGAGGCCAACATGATCTACATGACCCAAGGGTTAACGGGTAGAGAATGGTCCTAGCATTGAATTTCGCCTTTTGTACCATTTTGTGCAATATAATCAAACGTATTGCGTTTACGTTAATTGCATCACGTATTGCGTTTGTTATTTGTGTCAAACCATGTTCAGATTTCTCAGCCTTCGAACCGAATATATCTTCATTTTGTTTCTAGCACCCATTAATTTTAGCGTTGCAAGCGTGTGTATAGGTTATATTAATTCATAGAAAATATGAGAGGTCCTTCCTAAAACACCAACAATGTATGAAATGTTTAGCTGAAATAATTGATTTATCCGAAGCGAAGCGAGGAGCGGGCTGCTAGTTGCTAGAATAAAACTCAAAAATGTCTGACTGACATAGTGGTCTATCAACGCACAGCCCAAACCACAGGACGGATGACCTCTGGGTCGTGTTTCTGCCGGTGAGTAGGGTTCCCGGAGCTCGTGGGAGGTTAGGGTTGGGCCGGCATGGCGGTGGCAACTGTCAAGTAACTGACTAGTTACTTGCCCGTTGTCACAGCGATTTGGGCTTTTCTTTCGTTTTCCATCAGGCGTAGGTAAGCCATTATGTCGAGCAACTATTTAAAAAAAAAGGCGAAACGGACTACGCGAGTCTGTAGAACTTGCACAAAGTATGTAACGTTACTTTGGTCCATATAACATAAACTGGCACTGCTATCGTAGCTACGATGAATCGGTTCTACTACGAATGCTACGAGCAACGATTGTTTCGTAGGAGTCGTTGCCAAGTTTGCTACGATAAATAACCCAAGACATACCTCGCTGGGCCACATATCGTTATCTAGTCCCAAACTTATCTGAATCTTGTACTAGACAAGTGATAAACTTACCTAGGTACTTTCTTTTTTATAAGTAAATACATACATTACTAGCAACCGACTGGTGGTGGTATGACCATCACAATAAAGGCGTAGCTAAATACTACAGGCCGATGACGGGCAATAGCGTCACCGGAGGGAAAAGTTACGCCCTGCGATCCTGCAAATAAGGGTATATCCTCCAGATGTTTACCCTAATGGGCTGAAATAGGCTGATGATGATAAGGGACAGACAGAAAACAAAAACGACTTTGTTTTATACTATGTAGTGTTTACATGATGGCTCGGTGGCCCATTTGGTAGTGACCTCTGCCCTCTGAGCCAAGGGTCGTGGGTTCGATTCCCGCACAGTACAAACATTTATGTTCATGAACATGTCTGTTTGTATTGGTCTCGGTGTTTTCTATGTAGAATATGTATTTATTTACAAAAAATAATGTATCTTAGGAAGTTTATCAGTTGTCTAGTACCCATAGTACAAGCTTCGGCTTAGTTTGGGGCTAGGTGGCGCTGTGTGGCCCAGCGTGGCATGTCTTGGGTTATTTATTTATTTAGTAACAAACAGACATGTTCATTCACACAAGTGTATGTAACATAACCAAACTAACATTTCCTCGTCACTTCTCTCAGGCGAAAGGAAGCCATTATTCTCCGCCATTAAAAAACCAAACATCCTTTCTTCTCAGTACCCCACCCAAATCAATAATTAAAATCTGATACGCACTTTCATTCGGAACGTGAACACAATATTTACGTGTACATTCCCCATAATACCTCCCCCCTCATTAATGTACCTCACATGATACCTTTGTTCGAAAAACAATGAGTCACGCCAAACGTTCCGTATGAAACGAATCCTATTGTTTGAACATTTTTTTATCATTTCAAATGCTTTTTGTCAGGTTGCGATTTTTTTGCGAGCGAAAACTGATATTTCAGTTCGTTTGGGAGTTATAAAGCTGAAAAGCGGAGTTTAATTGGATGCGAGATTTTTTTTTATTTTATTGCGTAGCGTATTGGATGGGGGAATGGTGCATCGGGCCGTAAGAGTCACGCTAACCAATGATTGTTGCAGAAATAATAGATAGCTATATCCTAATATGATCCTATCCTATCCAAATACAATCATCATCATCCTAGCCTTTTTCCCGATTGTCTCAGGGTCGGCTTCAATAAACTGAGAGATTTGGCGAGGGCTAAGCTTTTACACAGAGCGACTGACATCATACCTCCGCAACACTTAGGGTAAGCTATACCCATTCCTAGTTTAGGCGTCAGAGTTATCAAATACAATCATTTACAGAAAATATATTATGAGAGGTAGGGCATAGCGAATCTTTGTTCGAATTGAGCTGCTCGCCCGTGAAAGTACCGCCACCCTATAGAATACCGCAGCCAAATGACCTTCAGGTTGTGTTTCTGCCGGTGAGTAGGGTTTCCGAAGATGGTTGGGCGAGTGCAATCGCGGGGTAGGGTGGGCAACGCGCTTGTGATGCCCCTGGTTTCGCAGGCGCCCATAGGCCTGTTTGCCCTAAGTGGCGAACAGCTGGTGAGGCCTATATCCCGCAGTGGACTGCAATAGGTTGATGATGATGATGATGATGAGTCTTCTACGACAGCCACGGGATTCTCTTACTCTAAATCCGGTAACCGCTCATACGCGAGACAATTCAGGATAGTAGGTTCTCTAAATTGACTCGTCCGGGACTCCGATTGCGACACCGAGCATCTCAAAATAAATTAACAAATACGAGTATGTAGATACATACAGACACTTTCAAAGCAATCCATTTCAATTAGTTGATCTGTTTGCTTTCTTGGTAATGTCTTTGTTAATTAATCAAGGGAACATTTGGCGATAATTACTTATGCATTAATAAGCATTAATGTGGGTACAAGTCGAATTAGGAACGGAATTGCTTCCAGGATTGTATTGTATTTATTTAAGGGATTCAGGAGTGGTACAACTTAATTCGTTTACAACAAGTTCCTATTACATAGCTTACAAGTTGCTTGCTATAAATTAAGTTCTAGCTACGCATCGAGACAAATATAGGGTTAGGGATTGAGATAGTTGTAGTGTTCGGAATATAAGTAGATTGGTGAAGTGATCAGGATATAGATTGGTAAAGTGATCGGTATAGGGATCGAGATGGAAACACGCACAATAAAGACTTCAACTATAAATCTACATTAACGCAGGTGAAGCCGCGTGTAAAAGCTAGTATACGATAAGCAGATGTGTATATTTGCTTACAATAATCCAGAGTATATACCTAATCCTGTTTTATTATTTTTCGGTGCGGTAACGAAAATGAATAGGTACATATCACCGCCTCATTTCTTCCCGTGGATGTCGTAAGAGTCTACTAAGTGATTTCTTTAGATTTCATCTTCTCAAATAATAAAAAGTTTTATGTGCTTGGCTGGCGACTACAGAACTACTCGAAAAAACACCCGTGAATGACTTCTTGCGGATCATTCTTCAGGATCATTCGACTCTATTCAGGATCTTTTAGAGCATAGCTATTCGAGTACATTCTGGTACCAGTCGGGAATATCCTGTATGTTTGTGTTTCGCTTTCCATCAAACTTCTTCTTGTCGAGTCGACAGCAAATCGTCATATGTAATGTGACCAAAACTCCGAAACGCGGATCGCTTAATCCATCAAACGACATGAAGATAAAATAAAAAAAGTTATAGAAGAGATCGCTTATAGCGATAAGACCGCCTATATTCGAATAGATGTCTATTATACCTAGTTTTTAAGTCAAGTGTATTGTGTGTAATAAAGCATATTGTGAGAGGTAGGGCATAGCGAATCTCCGCTCGAATTGAGCTGCCCGTTCGGGGAAGGACCTCCACCCTATAGAATACCGCAGCCAAATGACCTCCGGGTCGTGTTTATGCTGGTGAGTAGGGTTGGGTTGGGCCGGCTTGGCAGTGGCAACTGACAGATAACTGACCAGCTACTTGCCAGTTGTCACAGCGACTTGGGCTTCTCTTTCGCTTTCCATCAGGCGTAGGATATAAAAAAAGCATATCTATTTATCTAAAGAATATTTTTTCTCCAACTAAAACCTTTTATATACGTAAGCGATAATCCCGAAACTGAGCAGATTCCTAACTGATTCCATATTTGGCCAGCGGGCGTCCCTAGGGATTAATAAGCATAACGCCATAATAGTCTTCATATCGCCACATCACAGGCTTTATAAGGCAGCTGTAATGATCACATAGTAACGCTTCGATGTCATTTAAGTCCTTGGTATAGTTATGGTTCTTTAGTTAAGAGTACTTTAGTTTTTTTGTTAACTAAATATTTATATTTAATAATTAAACCATAGTCCACATTGCATGCCGTGGCAACCTATAATTAAAGTGACACTAAGCTGTTAATTTTATTATTTTCTGTATTGCATATTATGTATTGGTGTTTATTTTGTTGGTTGTCCTAATAAATAAATAAAATAAAAATAAAGAGTTAGACGAAGCATAGGTAGCTTGGATGGGAGGTAAGGGAGTGGCCTATCATCTTTTCGCTCCAAGCCAACCTCAAATTACACGTGTTGCATCCTGCCGAATAACAAACGAGGCGGTGGAAACCGACTGGTGGCGGAATAACCATCACAATTGAAGGCGTAGCTAAATAGCACAAGCCGAAGTGGGGTAACAGTGTTATCAGAGCAAGGAGCGTCCTGCGATCGCCAACCCGCCTGCCCAGCGATTATGGGAAAGCCTCCAGATGTTTGCCAATGTGGCAATAAATTGGAAAGGCATAATATTGTCCAGCAGTGGACTGCGATAGGCTTATGATGTTGATAGTTAAGGTTTTTTATAGTTAAGACTTTGAAGAAAGCCTTGGTGTCTTAGTGGTTAAGGCTGACTTCCATGGGAGAAGCTGCGGTTCAAACTTCGCTACGTACTAATGTCATCATCATCATCAGCCCATCCCAGTCCACTACTGGAGATAACATGCCTGCTCAGCGTGGTTATGGGTAAAGCTTTCAGGCGATTGCCTAAAGTGGTGAATAGCTGGATGCTGGTGATGATTATAAAAAAAACGTTCGTTTTATTAGCTAACCCTCTTCATTCTCTGTTTAGTTTTGCCAAAAAAATTAACCCTTTGAAAGGTCGACTCAATTTTCGGGCAGACGTCGACCGTCACTGATACATTTGCTCTCATAACCAAAATCCCTACATGAAAGTTGGTAGAGGAAAAAAGATTTCCCCAGTCACACGGGTACGAAGCAGCAGACTGGAAAATTGGATCCGCTTTTAAATCGATGGCCTAATTTAGATGTCGCTGCGGAACCCTGCTGCATAAGTTGGTTTAATGGACTGTGACGAATAGTGTCTTTTAGTGCGGGAATGCCGGATTATTTAAAACAAAAGTCCGGATTTGTTTTGGGAAAGCTCAGGAGAAAAGGTTGGAATCGATGTCGGTAAAGTTGTTTTCATTCTTTATTTGATACTAGCGAACCGACTGGTGGCTGTATGACCATCACAATTGAAGGCATAGGTACCTGAAGCCGATGACGGGCAGCAGCGTCACTGGAGCGAGAAGCTACGCTTTGCGGAATCCAAGCTAGCGTGTGGCGATTATAGGTAACGCCTCCAGATATTAGACCAAAGTGGCGTACAATTAAAAAGACCTATGTCCAGCTGTGGACTGCAATATTCTGATGATGATTAAAAAAGGGATGTAAGGGGGCAACCTGTCATCATTTCGCTCCAAGCCAACCTCACCTGCCCGTGGTGCATCCTGCCGAATAACGAACGTGGCGCTGGCAGCCGACTGGTGGCGGTATAACCATCACAAAAGCATTATCCCCGGAGCGAGAAGCTACGCCCTGCGATCGCCAAGCGTGGCGATTATAGGTATATGTCCAACAGTGGACTGCAATAGGCTGATGATGATTAAAAAAACTGAAATAACAGAAAGATTCCACGTTCCACAATCTTACGCCATCAAAATTACAGGGCGACTCTGATTCCGAGCCGTGTTTATTCTCGCAAAGGCTTGTTTGAACACCAAATTACGGAGGGACAGATTACTCACCAAATTGTTTGGCAATTGGAGTATTTGTTTTGTACTCCGGCCGGGAGTGAATCAGACTTGTCGTCGATTGGTTTCCGAGCTCGGTGTAAAATTACAAGACGAATTCAGAGGTCGGAGGTGGTTTGCGCTGATTTGGTTTCGAGTGTTGTTTTGTTTGGCGGGATTGGGAACACACCTATGTTTCTATCTATTGATCCATATAAAAAAGTTACCTTTCTTGCACGTCAAGGAATTGAATAGAACTGAGCAAAGCAGGTATAAAATTGTGGAACAAAAAAGGTACAAAAATCTTAAGTGCAATGTTAATTAATAATCCTAGCCCTTGAGAAATTTGAAGGCTCGCTTTTAATTTTTAACTACCGATTTTATTTAACAAATAAATCGGTGATCACAACTAAAGGCCTATACAAAAGTTTTAAAAAAATACGTACAGTGATAGTATCTTTTCGATAAATGAAAACAAAATTGATACGTAACTTATTCCCGTCATCATCATCAGCCTATTGCAGTCCACTGCTGGACATAGGCCCCTCCAGTTGTTCAGCGTTTAGGGAAAACATCTGGAGGACATACCCATAATAGCCACGCGGGGCAGGTGAGTTGGCGATCGCAGTCATCGGTCTGTGGTACTTAGCTACGCCTTCAGTTGTGATGGTTATACCGCCACCAGTCGGTTGCCAGCGCCTCGTTTGTTATTCGGCAGGATGCACCACGGACAGGAGGTTGGCTTGAAGCGAAATGATGATAGGCGGATCCCTTCACATTTTCGATAAATGAAAACAAAATTGATACATAACTTATTCCCGATAACAAATACAGTTACCAGTTAAATGCACATTCCGATATGTATTTATGAAGGCGTCATGTCGCCACGTCATGCAGGTGGATAAACACTGCTCTTTTCGCGTAAACACACCGCGTAAACAAAAACATTGTCACTAGTATCAACTCGTTTTATTTTACTAGTAAGTGCGTGTTCACACGAAGCCGAATCGTTTTTAACCGACTTCGAAAAAAGGAGGAGGTTCTCAATTCGTCTGTATGTATAATATTTTTTTTTATTTTTTTTTATGTTTGTTCACCGATATTTCCGTCAATTATGGATGGATTTCAAAAATTTTTCGACAGTTCGACAGAGGACACTTCCGAGGTGGTCCCATTATCACCAAGTCAGGATCTGATGATGGGATCCTGGAGAAATTGAGGGCAACAACCGAAAATTGTATGCTCATATGTGTTTTTGTTACGTAATCATATTTTACTCAGGTATATGCTTCCGGGCGTCAACATCTGGTGCTGATGATGAAGCCACAGAACTCCTTAACGGTTAGGAGTTAGGGACAGTACTGCCATTGGTCGATAGAAACTAGGTAGTAGTATGTACTTATGCAGGGCTAATAGGGCAGGTGATTTGGTAAGTGATATGCTTGATTCTAGATCGCAATAGTCTTCACTTGACTTAAAGCAAAATTTTTCATTACTAAGTAAAACTCTTTAGGACATTAATTAGCCTTTATTCAAGTTCACAGAATATTAACGCAACTAAAAATCAAGAAATAAAATTATTTAAAAAAAAAAATTAAACCGACTTCAAAAAAAAACACCAACGACCAAAACTAAAAAGCGATAAATAACGTAAGTAAATATCCTTAATACATATTATATGTATAACTATAATTATTTAAATATTACAATTATCACTTATTTTTGAAGTCGGTGCCAGCCAAACAAATAAATGTATATGTCGAGTGG